>VZUI01093767.1:0-443309 GCA_013401135.1 Cettia cetti
CACACTTGCACACACACCTGCACACACACCTGCACACACACATCTGCACATACACACCTGCACACACATTTGCACACGCACCTGCACACACACATCTGCACACACACACCTGCACACACACCTGCACACACACCTGCACACACATCTGCACACACACACCTGCACACACACACCTGCACACACACCTGCACACACACCTGCACACACACACCTGCACACATATTTTTATTAGAATCCAAGATTTTATCTTTAGAGACCTCATAAGAAACTAATGATTCTTTTTTTTTAAATTTAATTTTGTGATAATTTCACAAACAAGACAATTCAGAGAGGCAGCCATGCAGCAACAGGTATTGGTGTAATATTACTAGATTTTTACTGAGGTCCTTTGCTAGCTCCAGATCTTGTGATCTGTATTTTTTTGTTGCTGGAGGTGACGAAGCCTTTTCTGTTTTTTGGCCTCTGACTCCAGTTTGTGAAGTTCAGGGTCCACATCAGCAGCAGGCACAGGGCAGTTCAGTGCTCTGGGCTCAATAGGCTTCATCTGTAGATCATCAATACCTTTTGTTCCAAAACCAGCAATATTTCCCTCAAAACTCTCAGCATACTTCCACCCAGCATTACTTTAAACTATAAAACCTCGTGTTCACTGTTTCTATTTTCCTGGATTCCATGGCAAGGATAACATATTCTGCCAAAACACAGGGTTTTCTCCTAAGATCCTTGTAAATCCATACAAAGCCACCAAATTTTCTTATAATAAATAACCTCCTCTCTTGAAACATTCCTCTCCAAATTATCAGTGGTTTGCCAATATTCACCAATACTTTTAAGAGACCTCTTTAGCTTCTACATCATCCCAAAACAGTGGCAAGGAGGGAATATTCAGACAATCTAGAAAAACCAGCAAACTGTGTTAGGGTGAAGCAGATTGTAAAATATATTATTAACATTTTTAATAAAACAATAAAAGATCTAACTACAACACTGGCCCACACTCATTTATGAGTTTGACTATTTCTGCATGAAAAATTAATCCAAAAGAGTCATTTTTGACATCAGAAAAAAATTAAAATGGAAGTCCAGAAAGTAATCTTAGAAGGATAAAACCTCATATTGTATCAATTATTCTGAAATTGGGGTTTAATTACATGCTATATTTTCCAAGTATACTCACAGTATCTCACTTCTGATATTTTTGGTTCTTAGATTTTGCAGTAACGTAACTAATTCCAAGAATTTTCTTCATTGATTTATGTATTATTAAGTTACAAATTTGAGATAACTGTAGCATGAAGTTTTAATTGTATGTATTAAAGAAAGTGTGTTATTGGAATGTAATTTAGGAGTTTGCTACTGCTAAATAGATGGGATGCCTGAGGTCATAAAGCTGTGACAGGAGAGGCAGATACGGACTGAAATGAGAAGAGAAGCTGAAAATATGCAAACACCTGTCAATTTAGCAATAAAAATGACATAATGACAATTATCTTTCTCCTAACTTGAGCTTTAGATGGGTTGGTTGATGTTTTGCTTTATTCTTGTACCATTCAGCTGTCAAGAGTGCTGAATAGCAAACAGGCATCATCCTTCCTCAAAGAGTGTTTTGATGTCAGAAATTAATCTTGGTCTGTAAGAAAAGGTCCAGAGCTCCTGGATGTGACTAATAGAGACAGAGTAAGATACTCAAATACTCTTGGGATGATCAGCATGAAAGTTTTGTTCTGGGGGGCTCCACAAGGCTTGGGTCAAAGATTTTGGAATTGCAGTCACACCTTACCTGTCACCACTCCATTGGCCGCCTTAATGTGGTTCCGTACAAAGGATCCAACATCCAGCTCCTGCACTGCCCGCCCAGAGTGAAACCAGACCCAGATCCTCTCACTGACCCTTCAGGCATGCTCAGGAACTAAAACCTGACATCTCCTGTCCCCAGATCTGATAGAAAGCAGGCGCCTGCCTAATTCAGCCTCCCTATGGGCCCCAGTTCCAGCATCCTTCACAGCCCACAGCCAGCTCCACAGCTCCTCTAAACGCATGTACTGATAACACATACACTGATAACACATATACTGATAACACATATAGATAACACTCCATGCCCTGGTGTGGTCTCCCTTTCCTTGAAGCAAGCACAAAGACACAAAAAGTGTTTAAAGCCGCCAGGAAGTCACAGCAAAGTCTTTCTGAGCCACGACCTAAGTGGCAGGGACAAGAGGGCATGGTGCAAGCAGGTGAGGCAGAGAGCCACACTTGTCCTTGCTGGGAGCACAGCTGAGCTAGGGGGTGAGGAACTGGAAGCAGAAGCTGGAAGAGAGAAGGGGATGTGGCAGGGCCCCAGATCACGGCATGACCATGTCATAGACCCAACTCATCCACATATGGGTAAAGTGCCACCCTGTAAGGCCTAGCTGAATATCCATTCAGATAAGAGAGGTTGCATTTAGGAGCTACCATCCTTGACTAGGGTAAAGAAAAAAGCACTCTGAAAAATCAGGGGTAGAGCTTAAGAGGTCAGCAGCCACGGGCTGAAGTTTATAAATATAAACCTTTCTCGTTCCCAGGCTTGCAGGTGGGAGTCAGATTTGAGCACGGGCGAAGTCGCTCGTGCTGTCACACGACGCTCCCAGCGCCACTCTCCAAAGGGTGACGGCACAGGTGCTCCGCAGGCGCTCACCACGGAACAGACACAACCCACAACAAGCAGGACTGCTGCTCCCTTCCCACAAGAGGGCCCTACAGCCTTACTTTCCAGACTAAGGAATCTGGGATCTTTAAGGCTGGTGCATAACTAGTCCCACTCTCCCCGTAGGAGGCCACCATGGGCTATAGATTGTCGCATACTCAGCACGAAAACACTCCTGCCTGCCATGAATATGTAAGTCACCTCTGTGACTCCTTCTAAGTCATAGGAGCAGTATTTAAGCCACAGCAGGAAAGTAAGCTTTGAGTAAAGATAAAGAGTTGTTTTCAGGGACCCTCTTACAGTTAAAGAGTGCAATTACACAGCACCCATTCCCCACATGTCACAACTTGAAAGGGATCTGTCCCAGCCTGTTTTGTAGAGTTACAAACACAAGCAACACAAGCAACACAAGCTGGAGATAAAGCACACAGTATAAGCAGGACTGATCTCATCAAGGTGTGGTGCAGAAATGCATCCACTGGCGGGATGAAAACCAGAAATGTCAGCCATGTGGAACAGATGGTGGCAGCCAGGCTCACAGGCAGGGTTCCTCAGCTGGCAATGCTGCCTTGTCACTGAATGAAAAATGACTGGAAGAAGCACAGACTCTGCCTGGTCCCTCTCAGCCTCCCAGGGCTTCCTGGGGAGACCTGGGCTGTGAGGACTCCTGACAAGGTTTACAGAGAAAAGCAGCCAGGCAGGGTAAGACACCCAGAAGAGACATCTGTCCCCTAGGAAAACTCAGTCCTAGGCCCTTGCAAATTACAGACACAAAACTTGGCTGCTGCTGCAGATCCTAGAGAGACCATATAGGAGCAATGTCTTATACAGCCTAATGCTGGTGAAAGTCAGTCCATTTCCCCAAGTGTTTCTTGAAACCAAGAGCTAGGTCCAAGCCTACCCACAGTGAGCTGTAAGTGAAAACCAGCGTGACATATTTTCACCCTAACACTTTGTCTCATTGGTGTGTTGTGGTCTTGGTTTATCTAAAAGGAAGCAGTATCAAACTTCAAAAATAAGCTCCAAACCATGTAAATTAACTTTTTTTTCCCTCCCAAAGTGCACTATTTGTACTACTTTTAATACCAGCCAAGTGATTCTCTTACAATAACTTTTTTTTCTCTGCTGGAAGGAAATTATTTTTTAAGAAAACCTGTCAAAAACACATTTCGTACTTTATATGTCAGATTCTTCAGCTACATTCTTTGTTTTTTCTCCCTTATCTTCAGTAAATCATTAAAAATAATTTTAAGGACGACTACCACAATTGGAGTCATAGGCAATCACCTGACATAAACCACCAAACAGTCACACCACTAACTCCCTGAGACCTCTTGAACCTCAGTAATTCCTTTTCAGAAAACCAATGGGATTGCACAGCCTCAATCACACTATTAAATGTCTCTTGTTGCCTAACAGTTACAAAGAAGATATAAAGGGAGCAACAACTGTGCAATGGAGAGCTTTGGGGAGTTGCAGCAACTCTTAGGAGCACAGATCAGAACAGATACTTAAGAGTGTTTGCTCAACAGATGAACAAGAGACTCTTGAGGAGTAAAACAAGCAAGAGAGCAGAACAGTCAGCCACGTTCAATACACATCAGTCCCTGGAAAAATAAATGTTTGTACAAAGCTGCACAACCAGCATGGTCAGTGAGAGGTTTTTTCATCAAGTGTTTTGATTATTGACTAATTCCAAACGTATTTTTCCTGGGTTCACTTCCAGGTGCAAGGATGAACATTAACTTACCTCAAAAACAATCAAGGGCTCACCTAGGCATGGTTGAAAACAGTCCCAATTATTAGCTTGTTCAAAGCTCGCAGAAGTTATATTGTTGCCAGACTATTTGTGTGGTGCATTTGCCAACCATTTTCTGCTGCATTGCTGCATATCAAGTATTTATTTTTATTCTAAATATTTTTTTGTTTATCAATCACTGAAATGTTATTGTGGAGACACACTCTGGAAAGAAGTAGGCTAAAAACAGCTCTTAATGAAGTTATTTTAATGCCCCATTTGCTTCAGACTCAGGTTCCTGTTTCTATATAGCTCCTTTTACATCAGCTACACTCACAAATCCTTGCCAAGGGCAAATGAAAAAAAAAAGTTGCAGTTTCCTCTTCTCATTGTAGTCCAAATTTAGGAAGCCATGTCTGAACTACCTCTAGCCAGCAATGAATTAAAGACAGCACTTGATTCTAACTGCTTGTAATGTCCCACTGAAAGACAAACAAAACATATTGCTATGCTGGAGTGGATCGTCTATATGGCTACAGAGGAATTTGGACATTTAAAATATAATGTTGAGTTTAAATTAGAGATTTCCTCAGCCATGAGGGGAGAGACATTAAACAGTTCCCTTGACCACTCATCTGATCCACCTGCATCAGGCAGGCTGAGGGCTCCCTGGGTGTCCGTGCACATCTCTGGGAGAGGGGAAAGCCAAGGCTGTCCCCTCTCCCAGCTGTTGTCTCCAGTGTGAGGTTATGCAGAGGCACACATCTCTGCCCAATGCTGCATGTGGCTATATTCTGCTCAAGACACTCCTTCTCTTGAAAACCTGAGCAGCCACAATAGAAGAACAGAAGTAGCAGCTTGTTCTGGGAAAACATCAAAGTGATTGCTATGCCAGGTTGTGCCACTCTTAATGTCTTCTGGAATTTGGGCAAGGGGTCATTCCCACATAAGCAGTGCCTGCCACAGCCACTTCCAGCTCTCCTTTAGTAGCTTTTCATAGAAATAACATGGTACAAATGATATGATATTTGCCAGTACCAAACTGAAACTATAACAGGTCAGTTTTAAGGCCACAATTTTAGTTCAGAATTTTCTTGTACTTCCAATTTTGTCTTCAGCTCCTACTATTTTGACTAAGATTCAGAATACTACTAGAATAAATTTGATGTAAAGAGATATTTCCTTGGCCCATGCTGACAGATTCAGAAGGTTATTAGAAGAAGTAGAATCAATTGATATTCAGAATAAGTTTGCAAGCACTTCTTTCAACTTTGTTACCCCTAGACACTTTCTGTCTACTTTAAGGTTCACTGTTGGTTATTTGGGTCAGGTTTATAAGCTACTCTCATTTCGTGCTTCCCTTAAGCATGCTGTGAATTCTGTGCAGGATTCAATTTGTTAAAGATTTATGAGTCCTTCCCATTCCAGAGTCATATACATCATATGGAAAGTATTGTGCAATGGAGAGCTTAGAGGAAGTCTCTCCCTGGCTGTCCCCAGAAAGGTGCTCCAAACTAATAGCTTCTGAAAAAAACACCGTAACGGTACCATAGTCTTTTTTCTTGTGGATTTTTAAAAATTTAATTCAGGCCCATTTTGTCTTTGTATCTGACTGTTTTCTAACCCAGTCCTTGAACATTAACAGGGAAGAAGGAGAGGGGAAAAAAGATAGAAACTGTTCCTTGGTTTCAGCACTAGCTCCCAGTTAGAATAAATGAACTGAAATGTCCAAAAATTGAACCCCCTGAGGTAGTAGTCAGAATATTGGGATGTGTGTATTTTAGCACATTGTGTCTTTGAAAAGGCACACTACAAACATGGCTTTTCAATTATCTAACTTCTTGTAACCGAGTTGTTACCTGGTCTGTAAAGAATATACAGTGCACAGGAAGCAGTAGATGAAGTGCATTCAAGTGGAGTTTGTGCAGCACACAGGTAAAAATACACAGCAGTGGGACACCCCCTGTACTCAGACAGCAGACCCACCTGATTCAGCAGCCAGCAGTGATCACAAGCACAAAGCACACCAGAAATCAGGATCCATCTAAAGTGGTTATTGCCTGCTCTGCATTACAGCTTAAAGCATTCAAATGGGTGATACTGAAACCATTATTTTTAGTAACTGCAGACTGTTGTTTAATAACTGGTATTTAATCCTGTTTAATTTGTCTTTACCCATCTTCAGCTTACACAAACATCTGACCTAAAGAAATGCATTTTCAACACACAGTAAAATGGACATAAAATTCTATAGTAAGTTACAATAAAAAGGCTGAAATGTTGATTTTTCACAAGATATGAGTTATTTTGTGTATTAGAATACAAGTATGGCTCCTGTAGGGTTTAGGTTTTTTTGAAGCACAATATCTCCTTGCAATATTTTACCAGAATATTTCAAAACCTATTTTAAAAGCAGAATTAAACCTTGTGAAATCACTGCATATTTTTATGTAGATAAAATTGGTTTTTCTCATTGCCATCTCATTCAAAGGTAAAGCAATGACTCATGCAGGAGCACAAGAGTCAGTGTCAGAGCCAGGAATAAATATAGACATCCCATCACTCAGGACCTTGCACTAGACATTAGACTGCATTTACTTTCCCAATTTATTACACTGCAAGATTGAAAAAAACTGGAAAGCCTTTAAATGCATCCCTGTTTTACAACACAATGTTTATGAACCCTTCCATCTATTCATGGCTGTGGCAATGCTAACCACACAAAAAAAACCCCACTACTTTAATTTCTTGTGCACAAGAAATAAGCCCCCATCTAGGAAATGCTTTCTTTCCTAATACCTAACATTTTTTAATTAGGCTGACCAAAATTTACCTCCATTTATATCCTGGCATATGGTTAATACTTCCAGCAAAGTTGCTTTTTGACTTAGACAGGGTATGAGCTTTTCTTTGTCCCAGACAAAAGAAGATATGTACCTAACATGAAAAGTCTGGGACAAAACAGGAGACTGCCCGAGAATTAATAAATGGACTAGCAACTCTGATTCTAATCTTGGTACAAGAAGAATTCTGATTAATCTCTCTCTTAACCTGGTCAAAAATATGTTCTTACATGTGTTTGATGTACAAAGCTTATAACAAGAATTCTGTATTTGCTGAACGAGGATATTTGGCATTCTCTTGGTAATGATGCAGAACACATGGAACAAAAGGTAAATCAGACTGTGCATTTTTTATTGGATTCTTCTCAATTTGACATTGATGAACTATTTACAAAATTTCCTTTGGCTTTCTTAATTTGTAATTTACCATGGAATTTCCAGATGTCCTCTCTTTTTTGACATAAAGGTGCAGGTGCTCTGCTGAGTGCTCAGTTCTTTTAACCAGCAGTATGTATTTACAGCACATAGTCAAAATGGATGTCTCATGGTAACTTCATACCAGCTTTCCGAATTTAACATGGTGGCCCTTTTCCAAATGGTGCAGCAGAAAAAAACAAATTTCATATCAGATTTATGGTTTGCCCACTCTTTACATTATTAACTGTTGAAATATTTTTGCCAGGAATAACAGACTGCAAGTAGCACTTGTGCAAGATTTCATATGCAATAACTTGATCCACACAGTACTCTCTATGGGTTTGGATATTTTCTTGCTGTTCAGAGTACGAGAGGAGCTATTGCTTTTCTGATTATTACTACAGAAATCCTTCTTCATCAAGAGAAGTGAGGCAAAGGTGGGCAAGAGCACAAAAAGGAAAATTATTCTTAAAATAGCTCTGCCTGTGTACATGCTGTACCCTGTTCCTAAAGGCTTACATTTGAAGGTCAAGAGCTGGTATGTCAAAACCTTTTGGCTTTTTCAATACTTGTAAACATTGCTCTGGTATCCCTGTAACATATACAAGTAAAAGTTGCCAACTTTTGCAATATTATATCCAGTCTCATCCTATTCTGTAATTTCTTCCCCAAACGTCCCAGTGGTAGAACAGAGATCTTCCCCAAAGCTTCAGCTTTCATTTCTAAGGTAAATTTCCATCCCCCATGACTAGAGAAAAAAACCTTTAATTGAAGAAAAAAGTGCCATCAAAGAATGGGGAGAGATTGGCAACTAAACAGAATTCAGAATATGCTATTGTAAAATAATTGTGTGATTCTGTCAGGCTGGGTTTGCTCATGCACATCTGCAAAGCCCACTTGGCATCTGTCAGTCAAAGAGTGTGCTCAAAACATGAACAAGTCCACACTCTCCTTTTCACCAAAGAACATCTATCTCTAAATTTGGGAGATAGATGGGGAGATAAATTGATTATTTAAAATATCATATAACTTCAGTCAAAATTTGAAGAGCATTCAAGTTACTGGAGATGGATAAGGAACTACCTCCAAATGCCCCTTCTCAATTTAGGGTTTTGGTTCATCTATCATGTAGTTGGAAAGCAAAATTTTCAATCACTCCTATTTACAGCTTGTTGGCTCAGTTGTTTTGGTGGACATGAATTAGTCTCCTTCCAGGACAGATTAAACCACACAAGCACCAGAGCTTTCCATCCTCTCATGGAGATGGGAGGTGTGACCAGCTCTGCAGACAGAATCAATTCCTGCACACAGGGCACCAGTCAGGCCAGACCACAAGACTGAGCCTAGTCCCAAACAAAAGCCCAGAACTACACAAAGTGCAGATGAAAAGCCTCAGCATCCACTGCTTTATACACTGAACCTCTCTCACTGCTCTCAATTATTCTCCACCACTAAGAATTACTGATTTAAAAATCCAGCATATTATTCCATTGACCATTTAACTCAAGGAAGGCAAATAAGCTAACCAATAAACCCAAAAAACTGTGCTGATACCAATCAAGATTGCTCCCTTGCCCACTTGCTCCAGCCCTGGGGTCAGCAGCCTAGCAAGGGTAGCACTGGGGCACTCTCAGAAAATTATCCAAGAAACACAAATTCCTCACTTGGGGACGTCCAACTACTTTAGACATCTGTCCTTGGATAGCAAAGTCCAGCCCTGCCTGACTACTGTGACAACATTACAGCCATCTGGAAAGAAATACAACTGAGTTTTTTCTTCCTCACTTGGGACTATTAAAAGAGTGGTTAACATTTTGCTCCAAAGCTCTTACAGCATGAGGAGTCATCTGTCCCTCTGTGCTGTACGTCCCCAACAGTCCCACTCTGCCCTCCTGCTGCTTTATCCCTGCTCTGTGCAGATGCACCAGGTGCAAGGTGGGGATCTTAGAGACCCAGGCAGGAGAGCATCTGAGCCATTAACTCAGATTTTGTCTTCCAACGTCCAAAGATTCAGCCAAATAATTACACCACACAGCTGGTGCCTGCTAATACACTTTAAATTTGATAATCTGTCCAGAAGCAAATAACATTTTCATTTGCCGTGGGTTGGAAATACAAAGCAAGAGAATTGGATGAGACAAGGTATTTTCAACGTGATCTTTTTCATTACTGTGCTTCAGCTCTTTTGACTTTAAGACTAGAGCATGAACTAGGCAAATGAAAGACTTCTTTTTCTTCTTCAGAAGTTACATAATTTAGCAATACTGTCTCTCTTTTTTCCCTCCAGACTGGCAGAGTCTTAGCAACTCTCCTTTGTCAAAACAGTGTCTGCTCTCAAAACCAAATTTTCTTAATTGCCCCACCTGAAGCAGAAATGTGCCAATTACATTTTTGTCCTGATTATCATACAACTCACTGGAATATGTTGTACCAAGAGAAACTCACTTCTGAAGACAAGCCTATGTGATGAACTTTTAAAAGATATATAACTATATAGCTATAAGAAAAAGTGTAAAATCAACATTCATAGGAGAAGCTGGGAAAGAGAAGACAAAGCAGCTCTGTTCTGGTATTGAGCTTGGTGCTCAAGGAGGATGGGATGGGCCTCCCTGTCCTTCTGGAACCTCACCAGAGCCACACCCTGCCCTCACAGCCACCAAGGGCTTCAGCCCGTAGAGAAGACACATGAACTAGAGATGCAAAAAGCCTTTGTACAAACATTTATCCAGTGTCCTGGCATTGCTGAGAGATATAAACAGGTGCCACATTTCCCTCTGTACTGAAGGCCAAGCAGCAGTCAGAGAAACAGAACCAAGGAGCAGAAAAGGCAGCATTTCCCATGAAAGCAAAGACACCTGCACATTGTGTCCCTCTTTCTGTGACACACCCCACAGGATGGAGGTGCCCAGTGCTGAGAACCCCTGGTGGGGTTGAGAGTGATCTCCTCATCCCGAGTTTTCACACTTTCACAGTTTGAATGAATGCTGCAGAGGGAGTTTTGAAATCAATTGGCAAGCTTTAAAATTCTGTGTAAACTGTGTGAATAAACCTTCTGGGACCCTTTTCCTTATAAAATCAGGCATCATGTAGCTGTAGTTGCATGCATAGAGAGAGAATTTTATGTGTAGAGAGCAGAATTTACTGTCCCATTATTAAGGATGTGCTGTTAAAGAACATAGTCCATATGAGAACACCGGTCTTAAACTATGGAGAAAAACTAATTTTTATTTGGATATCCAGATGCAAATTAAATGTATTAATGTCTCCACTTTATATGAAGTGTCACAGGGTCATGTTGGGAAAAGCCCATTGCAGAATCACTCTCATGGGAGGAACATTAACTGATAACAAACCAATACTTCCTGGTGCTGATCCTCCCCAGACTGACCTGCCATGTCTTCAGCTGCTCCTGCTCAAAATGCTACAGCATTAGACAAAGCTGGGGGTGAAGGCCATCCCCAGAAGGGAGGGCAGGAAGGGCCAGCATGGCACCTGAGGTCCAGCAAACACACTGGTTACAGGCAGCCTCTGACAGCAAAGCAGAGGATCTGAGGATACTGAGCATTGCCTGTGAAATGCTTGCCTGGCAAGATGTTCATTCACTGGGAATAGTGAGGGAGCATTATAAAGTATTAGCCCTTGTGTTTGAGCTTAGGAAATGTTTTAAAATAGATCAACAGGATATTAAATGAAAGTAGAAAAGCCTACTAAAATACGTATTATAATAATAATTGAATCTGCATGAGAAAAAGATTTGCAAAGTTGCAGCTATTTAAAAATAGGCTATTTTATAGCTACATGGAAATGCTTAAATCTACTAAGGAAAAATAAAATAAAGATGTTTTATTTCATTATATGATATATTTAAAAGTTGTTTATAAAACAATTATTTTAGCTAGCCACACAAAACCACAGGATATCAGATGTTACTGGGTACAGACAATCTGTAGAGAGGTAAAAGACATCTTGAAGCTGCCTGTAATTGTTCAAGCCTCAGAACTGCTCCCAGCCCAAGAGAACTGCTGAGCCAGTGTTTCCCATCTTTGGAAGGTGGACCTCTCCTTAGGTGAGACAGTTTTTTTCCAAACACTTTTTATGATTCCTCTCTGCAGCACTTATATTCTAAACCCCATTTGCCAGAGAGAGCCCCTGTGAAAGGTCATGAACCAGGTGAGGATATTTGTGGCACAAACCAGCTGAGGTATGAAGCAGTTCAATCTTCTGTTGCTCTGATCAGGGATATAAAGCTCAGCATAGCACAAACACTCCCTGTCCTTCCTATGGCATTTCTGTACTTGAGCCCAAGGAACCTGCCCTGCACTGGCCATTTACCTCTCCACATACACACAGAGTCCTCATTCCTCTTGCACTGCAGAACTTCCATTAACGGCAGGAGTCTACAAAACAAAAAAGAAAACCTTACAATAGCAAACACATATGCACAGAAAAAGGGATGAGCAGATGATGGCTTGGAAAAATACTTTCCACAAAGGAGTGGTGAGACCATTTGAAACCTGGGGTAATAAAGTAGTCAAAGAAAAGTGAAGCAAAATTGGGGAAGTCATCTCTGCAAGGAAGGAGAAGTCAGGCTATCTTCTCTGATCCCACATGGCATGCAGAGACTAGCAAACCCCAGAAGAAAAAAATATATTTTAAAAACAACTTATTTCAGATCACTTTTTCCTTTGCCTATCTGTCATGATCAAAGAATGGACCTAAGGCTATCTATCATAGAACATAATGTCTTTGTTACTGTCTGAAGTAGCTGCACAGGCTCTGGAAGAGAACACTGCACTGTTTAAAGTGTTAGTGATGGGCACGACACAGATCTTGGCAACTAACAAAAATTTTAGTTTGCTTTCAAGATGTGCTTAGAAGTGAATTCAAATGCCATTTATCCAGCTAAACAAGCTTCAGCTCTCTTGATGGTTTCTCTGCTCCACTTTCATTATTTATTAGTATATTACTGGGATATAGGAATGCTTAACAGCTTGAACCAAGAAGGAATTCTCATTATAAGAGGTGTTGTACAAGCACACAGCAACATACAGCTCCTGCTCAGAGAGTTCCTGTTCTGACCAGAAAAAACTGGCGTGTGCTGGGAAAGGCAAATTGACACAGGGATGGAAAGAAGTTTGTTTTGCAGCAAAGCCAGGAATGGTGACTGAACAGTAAACATTATTTTTACATTTAGGCACAGGGTTTTCAAGTATTTTCTGCCTTTCTGAGGCAATTTTCATGCAAAATATCCCACCTTTGTTTTCTCACCTGAGACCAACCATGATTATGAACATCATTACTGAGTTGGCTAAGTGTTTCAGCATTCCTCAGTGCATTTTTGGGCCAATATCCAGCTGAATTATGTCATTAATTTGTGCTTGTTGAACAGTCAGCTCCTCCCAAATATTTTTTGAATCTTTTGGCTCACAGCAGTCAAATTTAGTAGAGGCATAAAGATCTCAACATTACTAAACTTCTGATGACTACTGTAAAAGTACTAAGTAATCAGATAGAGGGGAGAGACCTCATTAATACCCCTACCAAGACAAAGACAATACTGTGACCTCAGCTACTTTCAGAAACTGGGTAATTTCCAAAGAAGTTCAGCCTCAGAAGACAAACCCTTAGAAAATGTTTTGCCACTAGTTCTGCTGGTCTTGGGGCAATCTGGCTATCCAAATGCTGATATTTGGGTGATTGAGCTGACAAAAACATAAGAACAGAAAAACCATGTCATGCTTGTTGCAAAGATGTCATTTTGCCTTCTCTTCTAAGAGTCCCTCCCTTTCTCAAAGAAGGTACCATAATAAATCCTTCTTCTGGCGGCATAGGGACAATCAGCCATGTATTAATACTTAGGGTTTTTCCCAGCCATAAGAATAAATATATACAAAAAAGCCTATAATTCCCAGGCTGTGAAGGGAAAGGGAGATTTTGGAGAGGTTGGTCTGCTGAGTATTGCAGAGCTGGGGTGGTTTAGGGTTTCCATCCTTTCCTGCTCCCCAGTAAGCTCTTCCTGACCCACCCCCTCCATCTGGAGCCAGCCCTCTCTGCCCCACCAAAGCTGCCCCCTTTGCCTGCTGTGTAGAGCAAGTGGTGGGACAGCTGTGCCTTCCCACATTCCTTGTCTCATGCCTGCCACCACTCCCCTTGGCAGGGCTTGCTTTGCTGAAGACTGAACTGGTTCTGGGTGCAACCCCTGCAGGAACCAATCAAAGTATTTCAAAGTATAATTCAGCCCGATGTGGGAATACCTGCTCACATGGAATTATGGCCTGAATTTTGATTATTCAATGCCATGCCTCGCTGCCTTACAGAGCACCCCAAAACACATCCTCTGGAGTGGCAGTGGATGCATCCCTGAAAGAATGATGTAAACACCACATGCAAACCACCTGCCTCCTCCTCCACAGCCAGAAGAGCTGGATACTGGTATCAAGGCTGATGAACATCTGTTCAGTGCTTCCACTATTTTTTCAGATGCTTCATGTGCAGTGGTGAAGCAGAAGAGGAATGTTTTAAAGATGAGCCAGCTACAGATGGAAACTCCTGAGGGTCACAGAGTTTTCAGCATTTCTTCTCACGGATGACTGCGCAAAGCATTTGGTGTAGGAAAGCAACAGCTCATCTTAGCCAGAAAAAGTCATGCCTTGTGGGTGAGGTACAGAAAAACTTTGTATATGGGAGACTTTGGGAGGGAAACTGAAGGGTTGGTGTGGCTCAGCAAAGCAACAAACAGCATGATTAAAATATGCTGATTTGTTTAAAGCTACAGCCTCAATGATAAAGGAAACTTCAGAATAAAGGCACTTTCTTGTTGTTTCACTGTCCCATAATACTCACTCCTCTCCCATCTGTGCAACTGGGAACCTGAAATCTCTGTGACACCTGGAAGATTTTGTGCCTGTGCTTCAGAAGAATGGGACATATTCTGCACACTTCTGAGTGCAAAATTCTGTACACAGCATCACCTTTTCAGCTCAGTTGACCCTCCTCAGCAAAGTATTGTCCTCAGAAAGCAAACAAGTTTCATTTCTGAAAAATAATGGATTACACATACGGAAAGGATTATGAAAAAATGAAAGGTAGATGGATTTACTTGTACAAAATCTGCTCAGATGGGCATTATTTTTGCTCTTTTTTATTTTTATTTTTATTTTTTTACAGGGTTTACTTTAGCTCCAGTGTTTGAGCCAATCAGAGGGGCACTCTGGTAACTAAGGGATTTTGAGTGAGAAGTTCCAGCACTGACCTTTCTCCCAAAGGCAGCAAGAGAATCAGCCACTATACCAACAAAAATTACCAAGAATAGAAAGTAGATTTCCAACCTTCCTGCTTTGCAGCAGTTTTGTTTTTCTTTGCAGTGGCAGTGGTGATTACCTTATCTGTACATACCAGCCAGCCGCACAATACAGGAAAACCACCATCCAAGAAATACCCATTTAATAAGCCTTGGCATCTTACATGCAGACCTGGGAAGGCAGGAGGCTGCACAAGAGTATCTTCCTTCAGACAGGCTCCAGGGTGACAAATACAAATCTGCAGATATGAGGTAAACCACATTCCCAGGAAAGGAACACAGGGTAGGAAATCTATCCTCTCAGGGAGAGCTCTGCAGAAGTCCTCATTTCTCCAGTGGTAGAAGTTTTTTCCAGTCACTGTCATAGGATTTTTGTCTCCAAAACTGCATCCCAAGGTTATGGCATATTTTTGAGTTACCCATGGAGGGTCAGTAGATGGGTGTGTGACCTGTATCCTCCTTTCCATGTCCCAGCTCATCAGGTGCTCCCATGGTATGGCTATAAGAGTGCTGAGTGACCTTCAACTATTTTATGTATTTGGAAACCAAAATTTAACAGTACCAAGGGACTTAGAAAAGCTTTGCCAAATACAGACAGACATTACACGATTATGCTGTATAAACACATCAGCAAGTTAATTGCCAGTGGAGGGAAAAACCTATTTAATGAAAAGAATATGTTGGTAGGAGAGGAAATGGTTGTGAACTATTTATCCATTAATAGATTTAGGCTGGAAATTAGATGAAGGATTCCACTCATTTAGGAAATAGGGATCCAAAACAACTCCAAAAGGAGAAGACTGAGATGAAAATCCCAAGACAGTGCTTGATCCATTAATGAGGGGATTACCTAAAAAAAGGATTTGGCCCAGAAGCTCACAAAATCCCTCCCTTTTCTATGCTGTTATGCTCTTGAGTCCATTTTGTGTGTAAAAATATACACTCCTAACTTTCTAATCTCAGTGCTATGGATATGGCCTGAAATGCACAGAGAGGACTTGCATCTCAACAAGGAAAGCAGAGAAAAACAGAGGAGTGTGTCACAGTCTAAAGATATGTTGAACCTTCTCCTCTTGCTGGCTGCATCCCAAATGCACTTTGTAGTGGTCCGAGACCACTTAAAAACACAATAGAATGAGCACTCTGATTCCTGACTACTCTGTTGTTCAAGTGACTACCTATTTATTTCTCAAGGGGCTATCATATCATTGAAGTAGTCATTTTCCTTCATTACTATCAATCTTGGTAGGACATTGCATTTCTATTACTTGCCATTTATACTGCAGTGGTATCTAAATATCCCCATTATGTCAGAATCCGCTGTGCTGAGCTCTATATAAACATGAGCAACAATTTTCCCTCTCCCCAGTAATGTTTAAATGCTCTAGGATTTCCCATCCCTAACATTGTACAAGTTAAAGCTCAACCCTTGCAAGCAGCTCTGCATCTGTGAAAACAGAAATATATCTATTTCACAGAACAGCAGAATGGCTTGGGTTGGAAGGGACCTTAATCTAATATATTTCATTGAATGGCCAAGCAGTCACTTCTGCTCAGACAGTACAGTACTGAACAACTCTTGGGTTTCCCATCTTTGGAGCTGCAGGTCTCAGCAAAGCCTTCAGCAAAGAAAGACTTTTTATTCTGCAGTGGCTTAGCAGAACCATGTTGTCTCTGAACAGAGCACAGCTCACAGGCAGAACCACCATATGTTTCCAAACTGTTCATCTGACCTCACCACTGGAGCAGGAGCCTTCTTGAGCTAAGGCACCATGTACCTGAGAGCTCAGTGCATGCACAGGGCTCCCACCTCTGCATTTATATGTCTGCATTGGTTAGAGCTGAACTAGCAAAACTTTAATTTCTGGTTAGATCAGAAAAGAAAGAATCAACAAATGCACAAATGCTGAGAGAACAGTGTAAAGATACTGCTGGAATGTGGGAAATGGATTTGTAGAGAATTCTCAAAGCCTGACAGAAGGCTCATATAGTCTTGTGTATCTGTTTGCAAACTTTGAGATAAAATATGCTGACTTAGAAAGGCCATAGAATAAGACAGACATTGTTGAGAGAGAAATTGAACTAGAAACAAGTTTCAAATGATGACCTTGCAAATAGACTAGATACTTTGGAGAAATAGAACTATGAAAGATGTACTGTAGCAAGACCCACATGGGGTATTTTAATAGATGATTGCTTAGAAGCAATTGCAGCATTGTGTGGCAAAAGCTGGTAGGCCAAAAAATGCTTATAATGTATTGTAATTAGGAAACAGTTTGGCTTCTGATTGTGATGGCATGAATTGTAACATCTGTACTGTCTCACCCTTCTCATAAGACTGAAAATGGAATAAAAGTCTTTAAAACGCCTCTCAGGAGCCCCATCTCTGGGTCAGAAAAAGGGTTTTCTGGCACTGGAAATGAGATTCTCTGTCACCTTTTATCTTGCTGAGTGTCTCAGGTGAGGACGGTTTCCCATTAGGCAGTGTTATGTACAGCACTTTGCCCTGGAGAAAATGACTGCATGAGTGGAGTGCTGAACCCACAATGCTATGGCCTAGCAGAGTGTGCCTGAAGCCTATAATGAAGCCACTTAATCCCACCTGATATCTGTCAGCAGCAGGTTTCCTCCCCACTTAGTACAGAGGTGAACTTTAAATCCAAGCTAAAGCTTTACTATATTTTACCAGTGGTGATTATACCAGGAGCCACTGTCATCAGAAATTGGCTGCCTAAAGAGAGCATCTTTGAGGAACAGAGTCTGAGATTGAAACAAAAAGCACAGATTTCTTAGTGGAAAAAAACCTTAATGCAGCTCATCAGGGAGACAGATGGCAGCTTCCCTCCCGACAGGCACCGTGGGGGCTGAGTTTGCTCAACTCCCTCTTGCTGCACTTTGTATTTCAGCAGCTGTATGAAATTAATTCCAATAAATTAAACCTCTTTCAGGAACAAATGATCTGGATGAAAACTATAGTGCTAGGGGCAATCAGCCATTTGAAACTTGGTGATCTCGGAGACAGGGAAGCAGCACCCTTGTTGTCTGCATCATAGGCATTTGCTGAGGCAGCCAGAAAAGGCTCTTTCAGCATAAGAAACTAAATCAGGATCCAAAGGTCCTTCTCCAAAACCACAACAGTGCCAAGCCAATCATTTATGCTGATAAAAAATTAGCCCAGCACATGCAGACCCTGAGAGCTGACCTTCCCTAAGCACCTTGGGAAGGCTTCCTGCCATAAATTCACCCAGCCCTTCAAGAGCCACTCCAAGATGAACCTCAGCAAGAGGAAGAGCAGCTCAACCTATTGAAAAACACGACTAAGGCTGATATTCATCTTAATTATTGCTAATTTAACGTGGAGCCCACCATTGTCTTTACCGGGCTTATCCAGCTGCTTATGTCAGTTGTTTGCTCTAGTTAGGACCACTCCAGTGAATATGACAATATACAAGGCTCTGGGTGTTGAACAGTGAAAGAACATCTGGAGCAAGTACCCATGTGCTGTAATTTCTGTGCTGTCAGCAGCAATCTTTCCTAAGCCATGCAGCAGGCAACCCTTACACTCAATAGGGATATTGCTGGATGGCTTTTCTCCTAAATTTTAGGAGTAGGACAATATTTCAAGAAGGTTGTGTTCGCTAATTTCAAACTTGGGGTTTTTTTGTGAACATCACAGTATTGTGCCCAAGGAGACCAAATCTTCAAAACAAGCAAGAAATTCTATAGATTTTTTCCTTAAAAAAATTGGTATTACTTAATACCAATCTTTATATTTAAACATCCTTTCATTTTTCACCTAGATGACCCTCTACAACTATAGAATCTTTAATATTCTAGTATTAAGATTTCATTGCATGAAATGCCTCAAATGGAGACTATATTAATTTCTCAAAAACACTTACATAGTGATAACACACAAAGATTGGAAAACTTAGGTACTGGTTGTGTTTCACCCCAGCTCTGCTTCAGTTTGCCTGGCTATTAACTGGAAGCAAAAAACCTTAAGCATCCACTGATGGTATGTTCTGTTCCTGGTTATATGATATGCTAAGGTTCCTTGACTGTTACTGAGAACTTATTACTCTTTCCTGCTCCTTTCCAGGAAAAGTGAGTCAAATATGCAACTTGCTTCTCCTTATATCTTTTTCTATATGGAGGAGATTTTAACTCTTTCATTTTCTGTAAGAACTAAAACATAGAGCTGCTGGGAAAGCATAAGGGATGTGTGTCTCAGGGCCAAATGGCCAAATAAAGTAACCTGCCAGAGACAGGTTACTAAATTTAGCCTAACAGACCCTTACAGAAGCACCTAAATATAAACTCATAGGCTATTTTTGTTACAATTAATCACCATCAAACATGGCAGGAATCATAAACACAAACCTTTAAGAGATAGAAAAAGGGAGTTTGTGTATGTTAATGTGAAACAGGATTTGAACTCGAGACCTTGATGGGATCTATCTCTGCTTATGGTATCCTGTCCCATATTTTTCCAAAAGTCTAGACTGCAAATTGCCAAAGTTTAAATGGGTTGTAATTTTAAGCACCAAACTCCAGATTTTAGGAATTATATGCTTTTAGTCATCTGCTTCTATATCTCACTCACTTACTGATGGAAGGTTTTATTTATTGGTATAAAGTGGACTTAATAGTCTTGTTCTGATTCAAGTGGTCAGAGACGTCACCTGAAATGACTATCTGAACAAATATCAGAATCATCCAACTGTGTGAGAAATGAGACCACCAGATTTTGAAACTTGATTAAAATCCATTTGAAGCTCTCCAGGCCAATAATTCAGCCTGGCTGCTCACTGGAGTAGATTCCTCTGGTACCAAAGGAAATTACCACCCTTGGTGTTGCAGAGTCACACAGTGGATGCAGACACAGCAGAAGAAATATGAGTCAGAGGGACAGCAAAGATGACATGTGATGGGAAATAGCCCCATCCAATGACCCCCATCAACAAATGAATGGGCAGAGATCAGTGGGTAGAGTGTACTAGTGTAAACAGCCACAAATTACACAACTAATTGCAGTTCCAGACAGGAAAGCTCTTGGCAGCATCTAGTCCTGTTCTGCAACTTGTCCCCTGCCCAGCAGGGAAGTGGTATCAAGCTGCAAGGGATCACACGCCTGTGTCCCAAGAGCAATGAGCTGTGGGCAAGCCTTCCTTTCAAATCTTACCTATCATCTCACCATTCCTCTCCAAAAAAGGAGAGGAAAATGTATAACTATATTTTTTTCCTTTCCATTCTGTTTCTTTATTTTATCCAAGGAGCCACTAGAATGGCATCTCCCCAGCAGTGAGAGATTTACTTACTGTGGGACAGATGTTTAGGAAAACATTATTTCTGGCAGGCAAATCTGAAATTTGGAGCTTTCCTCAGCTCCTTACTCTGAGAGTATGAGTCCCTCCCAGAAGTTATTTGACAGCACATATCTCCCAACAATGATGAGATATATTAAAAATCCAGCTATTCCATGTCTTTGACATGGAGTGGGATTACCTGGTGTGCCAATCTGAGCTGCTTTTGACCCTAAGTGTTAAAGGATTTGCTATGCCACCAAATCTTGACCCAGCCATAGTCTTTTAATGTCATCACTAACACCTACTTGTGTGTGGGCAGTAAATCAACCCAGAATGCTGATGTTCATTTTTTAATCAGTTCAAATGCCACTGATGTGATGCACTTTCCCATAAATATTCACAAAACCTTCTTAATCTCCTCTAATTTGTTACAGGGCATTTTAAAAACTTTCTAGCCAATAGCATATTGCCAAAGCTTAGAAGCAATTGTTCTAGCCAGGCACTAAAAGCACACTCACACTTGCTTCAAACAATGCTCACTTGTATGCTTTCTATTAACAAAAAACAACATTCCATTATTAAGCTTCAAACTTTCTAATGACTTGCTAAGCATATTTTTCTGCAGCCTTAAGGTCTATCCTAGCCAAACCTAAGACTCAGACTATTGTTTCATGTCCTTGCTTGCTGTACTATTGTAACTTTTTCTGCTTTCCAGCTTTGCAGTTGCAGCTGACGAGCTGCATTCTGCACAGGAGCTTGCTACTTGATAACAAATACTAGTATAGCATGCACTGTATATAGACAGGTGTCCTTGTCTCTCCCCACATCAGGAACCAGGGTTATCCATCTTTTCAGGAACCTGATAGGACCAAGTTCAATAAAACTTGAACAGGAGTGAGATGTGAGGAGAAGTGCAGACACGGGATCCAGAGTTCTAGTCCCAAAGGCCCAGCTGATACCTCCTCTTAAGTCTGCATGTGGATGGGACTTCACTGTCCTGGCCAGCCTGCTGTCACCATCAACCAGGAATTTCTCCTAAAAAGCACCACTGGTGCTGTTCTGCCATTTCTCAGAGTGCATACAAAGCTGGCCTTCACTGACCCCTTCTAACAGCTGGACACTGGGGGAGATTGTGTCCCCTGTAACCCACAGCAGCCAGCTGGGCAGAGGGCTCACCAGAAAAACAGGATGTCAAACAACAGTCATGTTACCCATGAAACCCATCTGCATTTTGGTTTTCAGATAAACCCCAACATGAGACCTCAATTATTTTATGAATTGTGACTTCTGAACAAAGGTACTGTGAAGGGTCTGGCACCAACACAGGTATAATTCATCCTCTGAAAAACTTCATCCTTTGCTACCAATAATTCCATCTAGGTCTGAGGGGAGAGGTCTGAGAAAGAAATTGAAATATTTAATGGGTTAATCACACATGAAAACAGGGAGATAGGTGGATATCGAGCAAGAAAAATTTAATATGTAATTGCCTTTATTCCATTTAATTACTTTTGAGGCACAAGGCTATGAATATCTTTAATTTGGTCTCAATTTGCCAAATTAAGTTAAACAATGAATATCCACTCAGAGAGGTACTGTGAATGATGAAGAAGGGAAAGAAAGACAGAGGAAGTGAGGAGAAAAAGAGTCAGTATACAAAAATTTACGAGGGTTCTGTAAATATAGTATTAATCCTCCTGCCTCTTTCTTGTGTTTTGGTACCCAAATTTACCATACCCTAAGCATGGAGTGCTGGGTGGGACTTAGGGCTAAGCAAGCCCCTGTTTTGGATGTGGGGAAGGCAGAAAACAAGACAGAATAAGTACAGAAAGGTGGAGTCCAGGGATCTTTAAAAGGAAGTGAAGTACAAACTGGGAACTTTAGTCAACTCAATATTTGATACAAGATTCCATGATCCATCACTGAGATGCAGGGGAAAATTACAGAATTTTTCAAATTCAGTATTAAAAAAAAATTAATAATAACATTAGGATTATGGAAAAAAGTGTGGTCAGGGTTTATAAATTAACCCAAATTCAAGAGTCTTTTATTTCAAACAGTTCATCATTGACCCTGTGAAAACTGCAAAATATGATTCAATTTACCAGCCTCTAAAATAATTTTTTACTCATGCCTCATGCCTATACCTACATTATTTTGTCCCCCCGCCCACTAGAAACATTCAACCTAATGACACAATTACAGAAAATATAGTGCAAATTCTATTGGAATAAAATCTCAGGATTTAGCCATTTTGACAGCCTGACTATGGCATTTTAAGTTTGACATAAAAGCTAAAATTATGTGGATGTAATCCATATAAATGATGTAATAACAGATGCAGGGAAAATCAAGGCAGAAGAAACTGAAAAATCTCTGGGCTTTTCTCCAAGACAATTCACTGTGGATGAAGCTATTACAGGAAAATAGAACTAAATGTGACAAATACAAACTTTAAAACACTAGGAAACCGGAAGAACAGAAATGTCAAGAAAAATACCCATGACATGAAAACATAGAGAAAGACCTGATAAAACTGTGCTGTGCTGCAAGGTTGTCTCTTTGGTCTTCCTGCACCTATTGCACCATGGAAGATAATGTTTGCTCCCTGGATGGGAGTTGCAGAAGACAGGCATGTGTGGAATTCCCAGGCCATCCTCAGGGCATCAGCCTGCCTTACTGCTTCTTTTTATTTTTTATAGACCAAGTGTGGATTAGCAACTTTGCATGCTTGAAATTGCCAAATTTAATCCACAGGGCCCTAAATCCATACATATTACACAGCATTACAAAGCCCTTCTTCTTTACAAGAGTATTGTGGTGTTTTCATTCCATATGACTTACAGCAAGTAATTAAAGGGATCATTAGCAAGAAGTGTACAAAAATCCTTAAGCCTCTCATGAGCAGTCTGCTTTCTTAATAAGTGGAATTGATGCTTCAAGTGCCCCATTTAATGTAGGTTGTTTTGAACATGTGCCATATTTTCTTCCTAGACTCAAAACCAAAACATCTGATTAGATCTGAGTGTCTCCACCTCGCCTGAGTAATAAGTCTGTCCTTAAAATATTGGCAGCTCCATCAAGGACTTCCTGAGTTACAACTTGGGGTAAATCATGCTTTTTGTCATTGTTGCAGTGAAGTATGATCAGCTTTGTTTGTTCAGAAGCTCTTCCAGGCAGCGACGGTCTCCCTAAAAGTATGTCCTGTACAAAGCAAGAAGTTTCAACACAGTTTGAGCCTTAGGATGCTTCTGCAGTGCAAACAGTAATAAATGAATGATCTGCTGATGTGATAATAACAGCAACTGCCATTTGCCTTAAAATAGAAAATTATGGCCTTGTCCTATGTTAGTGAGAAAGAAATGAAAAATCACACTATCCTTGTCCTGCAACAGTGCTGCCATGTGTCCCCATGCATTGTTTCTCAGCAGTTTCCCTGACTCCTAAGGAGCTCAAAACAAATAATCTGAGTCTACTGAAGTTATAAACCCCCTAGTATTCATATTTTCTTCAGGGTAGTCACTTCCAAGTGGTTGGACTGTGGAAGCAGAATTGTAGCACTACTGAGAGACAGGAGTCAAAAAGAGGGGCTCCAAAAGTAATCCAGAAAAGAGGGGGTGCTACCACATCTCTCCACCACTCTTCACCCCCTCAGCTGGTGACAATCACATTGTCACTAAGGCCACCAAGGAGGGCCAGAGGCTGCATGAAGGCTTTCTGGGCACAGTCTTGACCATAGCAAAGTGCCTGTTCAGGATTTATTCCTTTCTTTGAGCCAGAGCCCTCCTAGCCTTGCTTTCGTTCCTGTCCTCTGCTCTAGGATCCTCTCTAGTGAACTTGTCTCACCCCCTTCCCCCTTCAAACATAATTTAAAGCCTCTCAAGCAGCCATGTCATGCCATGGGGCCAGAATCGTTTTTCCCCAATCAGACAGGTGAATCCCCTCTGTCTCCAGCATGCGTGCCATATTGAAAACCCCAAAATTCCGCAATGGCACCACTTTGGGGTTTTCCTGTTCCTTTTGACATTCATCCCTGCTTACCAAACAAATCAAGAACACCACCTGTGCTCCCATCTGTCCAGGCAGGCAATCTAGTGCCTGTAAGTTCCTTTTGGCCATCCTGGTACTTCTCTCAGCCTTATCACTGCCAACCTGGACAACCAGTAGTGGGTAATAAACAGAACAAGGGAGCTGAAAGTATCCCTTTTCCCAGCTGGACTCTCCTACCAGAGGGGATCTTCACTGGAGAGGGTGCAAAGGCAGAGGAGGTCTGTTGCTGACTGCATGAGAGAAGGGACATTTTGCCCATGGAAATTGCCCTGTATGGTTATAATCCAGCGCTCCTTCAGACAACTTCAATGGCCACGCTGCAAAATCTCCCTGCAGCAGCAAGGTCTGTCTGATGGGATTTTGTACAGTGTTGAGGGGAAGTGGAAACTCTGAGCCATGACAAAATGCACATATTTCTTAACTCAGGCAAAACACCCACCTCCTTCCACTTGACCCTACCTGGCAAAGTCCGTGTTGTCCTCACTGAGGGTTTCAGCTGAGTAAAGACGCCCTGCAAGTTTTAGCTCACAAACAGAGAGGAATTAATGACAGGCACTTTTCAATGATTAACTCATACAATTAATATAGTTGATAGTCATCTCCCATTCCTGTAATTAAAGAGATAAAGGTGATATGGTTAATGAGTGCTTTAGCACGAGCTTAATTGCAAATCCTCTCATCAATGAAGTGATTTATTGAAACACTTGTGGGGCAATGAATAACTTGTCTTCCTTTGGAAGAGAAAACTCTGAGACATAAAAGAGTTTGGAAAATTCACAACCACTGTCAATATTCCCATGCAGCTACTCCATATCCTAGGTCTTGCACAGCTACCCATTAAGTACTGAATATATTTCTGCAATTATCAGACTTTGCATAATGAGGTGAAGGAGGAAAAAAAGGAAAATAACTGATATTAAATTACTGGTTTTATTTCATTCCTATTACGGTCTTTCTACTCTTCAGTCTGGAAAAGCATGGTTCAAACAAATTCAGAACAAACCTTTGAAAAATCAGTATCAGCCATGTATAAGCCTTTGGGATAAAAATAATTTTTTTTCCCAGTTTTCACAGAACAAATGAGCTTCCTTAGCTGTCATATTATATCTTCAGAATATCTTCTAGAAATCTTAAAAGGTCATTTGAATGATCTTTGGTCTGATGTACATTTGAAGTAACCAATAAAAGATATATTTTTTCATAAAGAAAATCTGGAAATGAAGGTAAAGTGTCTCCTGGTGGCCACCTCACAAAAAAAAAACCTAAGCAGGAAAGTTTAGATACATTTCTTTTCTGCAAACAGGCAGCAGTGTTTATATTTGTTGTCTAGCAAAGGCTATTTAAATAGCTTGTCTAAGAAAATTTGTTTGAGCACATTAAAGCCTGTGAGCTGCTTGCAGACTGAACGTTTATTCTGGTATTCAAGCTGTGTCCTTGGTCATCTAAGATACATGATATTGATTCCTTTCCTGACTGGAAAACTTAAAATCTGCAAACTCTTACTATTTCTATTCAAAACAGATTTGATTTTTGTCACCAGAGTGAATAGTAACATGATTAAACAAGTCCTATCTGTGAGCTCAGACTGCAGGCTTTCTCATGCACCTGTCCACACACAAAAGTCTCTTCACAGAAATGGCCATGAAAAGTACATGGTCTGAGTGATAACAGCCAGCTGGAGCCTCCCATTAACCCTGGCCAAAGACAGGCTTCCAAAAGCCTACTGAGTAATCACAGAAATGCCAGTGATCAAACTTGTATCCCTTGCATGGGAAATCAGGATGGCACCTACACAGAGGAGTTCAACTCAGCGAGGACTGGAATTTCTGAGAAAAAAACTGAGAATGAATTCAGTACAGGCACTGGAGCAGTTTAAGGCTGTTGCAGCATAAACTGCAATACAAAACTCTGTACAAAACTCCAACTGAGCCAGTGTCCTTAATCCCCCTGAAATCAATATAGAAGATATGCCCAATGCCTTTTTTTCTAGAGAAAGAAAAGGGAATACGGCTGAACTGAGCAGTGGATGCTGATCTGAAATGGAAGAAAAAAAGGAAAAAAGTTTTAAAACAAAGCAAGGGGAAATTTGACCAAAAAGTGTCAGCTATTGCAAGCAGCAGAAGCAGAGCCTACTGCCTTCAGCATCAGATGGGGTTGGCCTTGACCAGACTTAACACTGAAGACAGTGCACCAGCTGCAAAAGCAAGGCTCAGAGCTGGGGCTCTGGGTGGAGTTTGGGGAGGCACAGCACTGACACCAGCCCAATACCTCCATATTCCCTCAGGACCTTTGCTTATGGAGGACCACCAGTAACCTTTCCTGTCCCATCTTTGTCTTTCTCTCCTCTTCAACTTCTTGTGAAAGCTAGAGCATTTCCTGGTTTAATAATGAAAGAAACAACCCCTCCAAAGCATTCAGTTAAATGCTTTTAATCACTTGGAGGTTGCAGGATTTTCTGGCCTGTGAAAGTATGAAAAAGGGGAAAAGAAGCATGTGACTGTCCTTTGACTAACATACACTGTAGTGTGGGACAGATATCTCAGCAAAAGGTCAAGGAGTGATATTCCTTTCACTTCACTAAAAGGCATTTCACTAACCATGGCATCCACCACTGCAAAATGTCACCAGCCACTGCCCAGGGCTGAGCTGCTAGGTACAGCATGATCTGTAATAATAACCAGAAAATAACAAACCGGGGGGGGGGGGGGGGGGGGGGGGGGGGGGGATGGGGGAAAGCCCTCTACTTTTTTTCTCTGGAGCCCATGGTTCCAGCCAGAAGCTGCTTGCTATAGAAACAGCTGCTGGCAGCTCCTACTTCTTGATCCTGCCTCTGCAGATGCTTCACTGCACAGACCTTAGCAAGCTGCTCAGCCTTTCTGCACCTGTCATTTTTCTTCATCTCTTAAATTTTAATTTTATTTTGTGCCCATGCTTCCCACTGCAAAAGCCCTGCACTACCCTGTTCATTCTCATCAGAATGCCCCTCCATGGCAGATGAATATCAGTGTTCCTGTTTCAATAAGATGGAGAAATTGAAGCATGAAAATTAAATTACTACTCCATGGTCTCAGACCTCTCTGAATCAAAGCAATATCTTTTTGGTTTGTAGAGATGTTCTCTCACTACAAGATCATTTCTTTCCATCTAGTTCAGAGATAATAATATCTATGTAACTAATCCCTATGGTTGTTGTGAGAATCTTCTGTTCATTGTGTTGAAAATGTAAAGCAATATAAAATATATCACTGATTAAAGATATATTACTGATCAAAGTCACAGTGAAGGTGGAAAATGAGAGTTATTCCTCTTAATTTTTAGGTTTTCACCTGCAGCAACATGAAATGCCTTCTGGAGCCTTGCTCTCCATTCTGTTATTGCTATAATGCTTTTCCAGAGGAACTGCACAGGTGGACACTGCTCAAAGAGACAAAGCGTTATTCAGAACAGGAGTGGACTATCACAGTGAGGTAAATTTTTAAGATACAGACAGAAGAAATGCATGCCATCAACTGGAAGGGATGCTGGTAAGTTTCCATTGATTTGAAGTAAATCAAGAACAGTGTTTCCATAATCAAGAAAATCCATTCTAAACTTTCCTGTCCTTCCCTGCTGAGTCCTTCAAAGGTTAAACCACCAGTACAACTCTGCCAATAAGACCAAATTCCAGGGAGCTTATGTAAAACCCTGAGGACCCAAAAAATTAGAGGAAATGTTTTCAAACCAGGGAGGGCTGGGCTGTACCAAAATGAAAGGATGAGGGAAGAGACTGGAGCTCTAGTTGGTGATGTTTAGATCCCAGACTAGAAATTACTCTAGAACTTCTGCAGATGTCAGCCAGCATCTGGACCTGCTTACAGCAGCCTGCTGTCCCCATGGCCAGGGAGGGGCCAATTTTAGCACAAGATGTGGGGAAAATCAGGCAGCTTGGTGTACAGACAGCAAGCAAGCAAACACACAGGATCCACAGAAGTAAAGTGAATTTGCTTTTCTAACCAAATCATGTAACAATTGGCCTTTAAGGCAGACAGGTGGCGTTAAACTTGGCTTAGAATTCAAGACAGAGGTTTGTCATGTTTATGGCTAAAGTTTTTGCTGGCAAGAACTATGTTGTTTAAAAGCATACCCCTAAACAGTATATATTTGTATAAAAGTCCTTTAATAACACAAGTAATAAGTTATTTCACAGGAAATTGGACTTTTTTTTTTTTTCTCTTTTTTTCTCTCCTCACTCCCCTCACTTATTTCCCAAGTATTTTGTTATGGCCAATTACTTTCTTAGAATAAGAAAGTGTACAGGGACCTTGTATGCACCAGAGGAAGTTTGCCAATCAGTTGAACCATGCAGACACTCAAATCCTCTTAGTGGACACACAGTTTATAAAGGCAAAGGAGATGTATATCTAAATGGCCTGCTCAAAACAGCAAACTCCTTCTAATGCAGACAAAACTACTGTTTATTTTGTTATTCTGATAAGCACTAGTGATAAAATACTGAAGTATTAAACTTGAAGTTAATAAAGTTTGGCCTCTAGTTGCCCTGCCACTTGAGAGAACAAATCTAAGAGATGCCAATTAGAGGGAAAAAAAATCAGGCACCAAAATGAGTTAGATTCCATCATGGATGAGATATAGTCTTTCATCCTTTTTGGAAACTTCCCTTCCCAATTAGAGAATACAGCTGCTCGAATAGTGTCATGTCTGTTCAGCAAGTAGCAGGCACAATGTGTAAGCACTTGTAGCATCAATAGGGACCATTGTTCAGAAAATATTGCCATTGAAATCTTGTAAATGTGAATAGAATTAACTTCCCATTCATCTCTTGCTGTCACACTCTGTTTATTTTACTTCATTGTCTGAATGAACAGTCTCTCATATGCTCATAGGTCCAATTTCACCTAACAAACGTCTGATTGTATTCGCTGCTCTTCCCTTCCTCCCCGCTGGGTTTCCTGCAGAGTTCGGGGCATTAATGAAACCCCTCCCCAAACTGTCCTTTTCCTGCCGAGAATGTTATATAAGGCCTAATTCTTCTTTACGTTATTCTGTGCAAAGCCCTTTTTATCACTCTTCTGCTCAAGGAACAAAAGACTTGTTCAGCCACAGCAGAGGAGATTCAAAAGATCGTGTTCTTTCAGGTAATGGTACTTTTCTGCTGATGGTTACTTGGTTCTTGATACAAAAGAAAGTAACATGTCAGATCCCAGAAGAAGTTAATCACGCCTGACTAACTACACTGTTCTGAATTAGAACTATCATGAAAAAACACAGGTTGATGAAACCAATACTCTTTGATCTCTTCATATCTTTTATAGCCTCAACCTTCCAGCTTTCCCATGGTGTTCTTGAAGATTTAAAACATTTTTATGTGTAATGAACAGTCTCATTCTCTTTTTGAAAGTAGATATGTATCTCCCTTTTAATTAATTTTAGCGCTGTAGGATTTACAGTACAGAACTGCAGATACCACAGAGGAGGTTGCATGTGTGTGGGAAGGAGTGTGTGTGTATCTGATGGGGCACTGGGAAAGGGCAGAGGAAAGTTTGGTATGAGCTACTATGACTTCGCTTCTAACGCCGCTGCTTTTTTAAATCCTACTGTTTTTATAGGACCTTCATCAAATCCCATTATTTGGGTGGGAATCTTATAATGCACTTCAGTGGGAGGTTGATTAGATTCATGTCACTAAACAGTGTTGATGGACAGTCAGTGTGGTCGTATCTACATCTTACTCATTTCCCAGTATTTGCTAAAAATAGGAGATACACAGCTGATGTGCAGTGGAGTGTGCTCTGCTGTCCTGCTGTCTGCAGAGAACAAGCTGACATGGCTAGGAAAACACAGGTCTTTCCTGGCTCCATCTTCCCCTCTGCTAACTCAGTCACAACATCACAGAACTGCTGGAGGTGTCTAGTCCAGCCTTCTGTTCAGAGCAGGGTTAGGGCCAGTGCAGCTCACTCAGGGCTCTGTCCAGTTGATATCTACGAGGATGGAGATTCACAGTCTTTCTGGGTCACTGTTTAAATATTTGACCACCTTTGCTGGGTTTCTACCCTGCCCCTCAGGAATCCTTATATCAATTTTCCCCATTTCAAGTTGTGCCCATCACTTCCCTGGGCACGCCAAGAAGAGTCTGAACATGTCTACTCTCCACCCTCCTGTCAGGGGGCTGTAAAATGCACTAAGAACCCCTGAGCCTCCTCCAGGCTGAACAAGCCCAACTCTCTCATTCTCTCCTCTTATACCATATGCTTCAGCCTCTGAACATCTCAGTGAATTTCTGTGGGACTTACTCTCTTGTTAATGTTTTGCTTGCTCCTGGGATCCCAAAACTGGTTACACTGCTCCAGATGCAGTCTTAAAGATGCTAATTAATGGGTAAAAAAATCACTTCCCTCCTGCTAGCTACTGTTTTGGTAACACAGCCCATGATGACATTATTACAAGGACACACTCCACACTCCAGCAAGACTCCCAGGTCTTTTCTGCAAAGTTGCTTCCATGTCAGTTGGCCCCAGCCTGTACTGGTGCAGTGGGTTATTCTGGTCCAGTAGCAGGAAAGTGCATTGACATTTGCTGAACTTCACAAGCACCTGTCAGCTCACCTCTCCTGCCTGTCCAGGGCCCCCTGAATAGAACCCCTGCCCTCCAGGTTATTGATTGCTTGTCCACAAACTGAGAGTGCACTTTATCTCCATGTGCCATTAATAAAGACATTAAACAAAATTGACTCCAACATCAATCCCTGAGATACACCACTAGTAACTGGCTGACAGTTATTCCAGGTCATGGATCACTAACAATCTAATTTTCCATCCCCCTTTCATCCACTCATCCAGACTGTAGCTCAGCACTTGGGCAATTTTAGTGATAAGCTGATCATGGGCAACACATGCAAGCCTGCTGTGTGCAAAGATGTATGGGGGAAAAAATTATGAGTGTTGCAGGCCAGGAAAGCACAGAAAGGGAATTTGCTTTATTTGTGATTTTATACTCCCTTCTGCAACACTCATCTGTTGAACAGTGGTGTTCCCTTCAAAGCCCCTCAGAACTCAAAGTAATATTTCAAGAAAATTAGTGTGAACCTTGAATTATTTTTTTCTACTGTGGAAAATCTTCTGAGAATAATTCCAAGGATCAGAAGAGAAGCACAAATTCTCCATGTTTCTCAATATGTGAGTTTCAACAAAAGCTGACACATTTCTTATCCAAACATGTCAATGCACTGGGCCCAGAGGTAATGGCAGTTCACCACAACCAAAGTTGTATTTCAAACAGAATTGAAAAGTGGTACAGTGACCACGACGGATGCATTTATAGTCTCCCTGCTTTTCCCAACTCATTCTTAAACACATTAAATGGGTTGTCTTAAAAACAATTCCAAACAAACTCTCGCAGCAACATGATGGAAACAGAAACTTTTGTTTTGAGTTTGCCACTAAAACTGACCTAAAAGAGAGTGCAGAGACAGAGTCCTACTTCCAGAATCTTTGGGTTTTGTCCCAGGGTTTCATTTGGGACTTGGAAGCAGTTTAAAATGCCAGCATTTCCAGACCTCCTGCTATGGAGCCAAAAGCCTTATGTGCTTGTGAGCAATGAAATTTAAGTTACAGACATTCAGGTGTGTCCTATAGTTACATCTATGGTGGTGCTGGTGTCAGGGCTGCACCTGGGTGCACACCCTTCACATTTAGACATTGGTTCCTGGGTGGTCCCAGAGCTCTCAGCTGGTCCCTGCAGGGCTGACACAAGGGACTGATCCCAGACAAGGTGATTGCCTGAGCTCAATAACACCCTCATAGCAAAGTCTTTGTCTAATTCCTTCAGGAGGAATGAGGTGGGATTACATATGGGAATTTTGAACAGACCCAGAGATTCTCCCAGGCAATTTCTGCTGTACCTAGTTCATTTTATAGACAGTTTTGCATGTGTCAATGTGTTCATATATGGAATGGCAAATCTGGCTGTGCTGGGGACATCCCCAAGGTGTACCTGCTGTAGAAATGAAAAACTTACATATTGATGAGCTACTTCTAACTACTCAGCAGAAATTGTTCCTGCAGTATCAGAAATGGTCATACAGAATAGCCTCCTGCACACAGTAAAGATAATAGGGGATGTTTTTCTCATGGTTTCAGAAAATCTACAGTAGATCACGTAGGACTGCAACACAGCTGGACTACAGGAACTGATCAGGATGGTGGTCCAGGAAGTCTGATCCAGCAGAAGACATTGTGGCAGGGACCCTCACAACAGCCACTTCACTTGCCCCATGGATAGCAAGCCAAACATCCCATCGAAGAGACGTGATTTCCCACGCGAGCATTACACTAAGCCAAGACCCCAATAAGTTAGGGATTTTCTTAAAGAAACAAACACTCTCCATGAGACAGCAGATGTTTCACATTAGTTGTGCAGATGTGAAAGGCTTGAAGCTTTAGAGCTCTACAGTTATCCCCATCCAGACCCTCTGGTCCATCACTGCCCCAGGGATCGTGGGAGCCCTGCAAATGTCAGTGAGGCATGAGCGCTCAGAGCTGCTGGACTGTCTGCAGAAAGGCACACAAAATCCTGCTAGTCTCGGGTCTTTTGGGGCTGGGGGTGTCTGGTTTGTAAGAGAACACTGACAGCTGTTTAGATCTATAAACGTTCACACTGATTTCACAACGGCTGCCACAACAGCAGAGAGTGGGGCCAGAGAGTTTCCCAGCAGTGAATGGAACTGGGATGCAGCATTGTACAAACAAAATGTTTTAAAAAAAAAATCTGCCACCAAATAATGTTGGTTTCCAGTAAGCTGCAACTGCTACCCTCAGATAGGGCAGGGGTGAGCTGTGAAAGACTAGCAGGAGTCAGACATTTGACTGCTGACCAACAAGTGATCCTCATTTTGCAGCATGTGGTGCATATCCCCACTCAAGTCCTTTTCCAGGCCTCTGCACTGTACTTCAGGACTCACCCTCCACTGCCTTGGATTGGTGGTACTGATCAACACATGGGCTCTTCCATGAGGCTAGAATTCTTTTTCCACACTGCTCCCAGCTCTGCCGGTTGCACTGCCCTACATTAATTCTAACCCAGCCTTAAAACAACATTAAAAGAGTCTGGATTAAAAAAGTAAATTCATTCCCACAGGCTCAAAACATCTTTAGGAATTTTGTGTTCTCTGGCCAAGTATATGCTACAATTATACAAGCTTATCACTGTTATCATGACTGCATTTTTACTTTTATAGTAAATGTACTGCAATCTTGCTTTTATTGTTACGTTTTAATAATGGATTGCCACCCAGTAAAAATCACAGTTGCTGTAGGCAACTGGGAAGCAGTCCAGAGTTACACTTCTGTGTGTTCTTGGTGCTGGATTTCAGAAGCTCATGCTTATTTGTCTCAGTTCAAATCTAGTGAGAAAGTTATTTTGTATTTGCATTAGCATAAAAAAGCATACTTTGCTAAAATCACCTTCTTCTCCCCACTGTTCTTGTCTAATTATATGTGGTAGAACCAGATTCCCAGAGGAAGTACACTTGGCAAAATAACTGTGCTGACTATCCCATTAACTGTTAAACACATTGTGCAATGTCTTTTACTACCTTCATTCTAACAACCTGTTTTTAATCTATACTAGATAAATACTAAAGAAAATCCCAATATTTCAGAAACCACCCAATCTTTGAAATTATGTTTTCCATTAAGCACATTTCAGCACAGTCTAACTAATATCACCTATCAAAAGATCAAACGTCTTATGAAAAGGTGCAAAAAATTCACTTTCACTAGAATACCAATTTTAAAAAGGACCCAGTCTATTCCACCCTGCCAGAAGATCAGTGAATATGTTTCAAACTAAACACGGTTTTCAATTCTGGAGTAGATATTAGTTCTGGGTTAAATATACAAAAATAAATCTGGTTCGTATGTCACATCTATTAGTCATTTACCAAAAAGCTCCAGCCACTAAAGACCTTTCCATCTAGGTAGACTCTTTGGGCAGAAGCAGTGGCAGTGGCCACAGTGACAGGAACATAGAATGGGCAGGGCAGGGCAGGGCAGGGCAGGGCAGGGCAGGGCAGGGCAGGGTAGGGCAGCCTGTTCACTTATCACACAACCAAGAGTGTGGAAGTGTGGAAGAGCTAAAGGGGATGTGGTTTGGCAGTACTGGGTGGTGAAGAAGAGACTACATCCAGAGGTTCCTGCATCCTTTGTGACTTTTTCACCTTTTAATTTCATCCTGAATATTGAGAAATGTCATTGTGTGGCTCACATGATAATTTTCACCAAAGAAAATTAAGGTACTTTAAAAAGAAATTCAGTATTATTGTATCCATTAATGGATAGAGAACTAGGACACAAAACAAGGGCTTGTCCATCAACAGTGGCTGTCAGAGCTTGCGGACGAGGGCTTATACACAGGAAAATATTGGCATAAAGACAATCCATAACCAAACAACTAAAAACTTTGCTTAATGAATCTTTTAAGGGTGATGGGGAAAGGGCTCAAACAACTGTCCTAGAATGTAGTGTTCAACAGATGGCATTAACAAAAGATGTCACAAAACCAGTGCCACTTAGATTTCAGTGTCAAATACCTTCACAGTTTCTTAAAGTGGAATTTGAAGCAACTTTGTCTGTGATCTATAAATATGGTGGGTTTACCTCCAACAGAAGTATCAGATTTAACAAAGAATTGTGGTCCATTTGATTTAACAAGGAATTGTGGTCCATTTGACAATCGTGGCAGTGAATAGATCTATTGTGTGTAAAGGATCTGCTCCTGCCCTGCCTTGTTTGAGTCTGCTCCTAGATTTCCTTCAGGTGCTTATTGACAATGGAAAGCTAACTCAGAGAGAGTACACACTTTGAACATTTCCCTCCCAGACCTGCCTCATAATTTGGTCTGTCATTAATCCCCCAAATGTGATGATTCCCATCCAAATTAACTGTAGACTCTTTGTGTTTTATTTCTAGACCAAAAGAAAACCATCAAAGAATAAAAAATATAGTGAGGCTGATTCTCATTTCTCTGAGATCAGTGCTCCTTTGCCCTCCCTACACTTACATCTCATTTACAAAGCTGTGAAAAGACAACCAGCACAGATACTACCTGAAGCAAGAGATGCAACTCAGCCATTGCAGAGCTCAAAAGTGAAACAAACAAATAAAAAAAGGCAATGCCACACACACATGCAAAATAATATAGTAGTGTTACAGAAGACGTGGAGGTGAGCTTTGCAGCAACAGTTCTGTACTCTCTCATCCCTTGTAGAGCAGGCTTTCTGAGCAGCACATGGTGTTTCTCAGGAAATCCACTTCTTCCCCTCTGAACAGGTCCTGCCCTGCTGTGGGAGGGAGCAAGACCCCGTTTCTGGTTTGCAGCTCACATTCACTGCCATGGTGCAGAGCTCAAAGGGGCTGCCTGGGCTCCTTTCCCTCTCTGGTGATGGCAGTAAGAAAGTAAGGTGCTGCTGAAGCACAGAGGACCTCTCCTGCTTGGAGAGTTACTACTCCAAGCAAGGACAGGCAGGTAGGGGAGCCTTGCTCAGGTGCTGGAGGGCTCCTAGAGAGCTCTTCTTTGGTAACCAGGAGAGCCATGGCACTTTCCTCTCTTGGGCTTGGGGATGCTCTTGGGAGACAAACTTGTGCTGAAGTCACAGTGTGAGCTCAGCATCATCTCTGCAGGACCAATCTTGGAGAACAGCCTGTCTTCAGATTGCAAACTCCTCTCTTCATTTCCCTTCAGTCCAAACAAGCCATCACTGTTTCTCACCACTGTAATAGCTGATTTACAACCTTGGAAGTTGCATGGAAAGAGGGACAATGACCTTATTTCACCTGTGAGAGGGTACAGCTGGAGAAAACTAGCTTTTCTAGCTGAACTACTTTGCACAAAGGAAACAAACACTTCTGGCACCTGCACAGCAGCCAGTTTCTCTCCTTCTGTGGCAGCAGGTTGCAGGCACAGATGTCTGGTGAATATGGCAGAAGTGAATGCCAAAGGAGATCCCAGGGCAGGAAAAGTCCAAAGACCTTGCGGACAGTGTGTTTCACAGGCACTACGGCAGGAGAGGAGTGGAAGGTGGGGCACCTCCAAGAGAGACCTGCAGGAACATACAGGATTTGACAGGTTGAGGACATGGGAATGAAGTCACTGTGTTGTCAGGTCAGAGTCACATGGTTGTAACACAGAACGCATCTCACCTCTATAGCTTTAAAAAATGGTTTATACCAAGGTTAAGACCAAGAGGAAAGAACAACATGATTAAAAAAAGCTTTTGTTGTTTTGACACCCAACCAGATTAATGTGTTCCTGATGAAAATGAAAACCAGAGCTGAAACATGTTGGATGGTATCTGGAGTCCTACTACCTTTTTCATTATCTATTATATGTTGAAGAATTACTGCAATGCCAACTTCTGATCTTGGCATTTAAAACATCCTGGGCTGAGCTTACGGAGAGGAGGGAGATCGGTATGCAAGAGATAAAAAAACTAATTCAAGAAACTGCAGGATCAAAGTAACTTGGAATGAAAAAGTTAAGAAAGTAATGCACTGAGAGAGATCTGCAAAGCAAGTGAAGGACACAAAAAACAGGAAAAACTCTGCTATAGTGTAAACAATATAGCTATGAAACTTTATTTTCAGAGTCTTTTGAATTTAGTTCTTTCATAAAATTGCTTGAAATCAATGTAAATGTTTCTAGAGTTCTGAACTTGATCCTGTCTATTTTAAAGTAATTTTAATGCTACAAAGAACTAGACCCGGATCTGTGTGCACAAGAAACCAGAACACTTCTGGCACTTCTGCATTAACTTGTTCCAGAGTTGTATTTGCAGCAGGGATTAGTTCATTTGCATCCTGGCCCATAACTCCATGGCTGTGGGAATATTTGCTCAGTTTGCCTAGTTAACATGTGACTCAGGTAGGTGCACGTACGGATTTCACACATACTTCTTTTATGTGCACACAAGTAGGTTCCTGCTTTGAAAAACTGAATGCATAAAGCTTTTTCTGGCAAGCAGTTATGCATTAATTTTATTTTCAAATGCCATGATGTGTGGAAAAACCTGGATAGCTTCAAACTAGGAAAAGAAAAACAAATGCTTTTGTAATTCGGAAAACAAACCATAATGCAACCTCCAGGTTATGAAGATCTTCAGGCGTCCTTGACATCTTTGTAAACCCCACCAGCACCAATGAGCAATGATTACTGAATGCTGACTTTAAAGCCAACAGGCTCCCTCAGCACTGAGGAAGGGAGGATTACTCCTGGGTATTAGGTGGGCTGCCTGCCCTGCACCAGCAATGCCTGTTGGAAGGCATGACACAGGCCACGTGTGATGTCCCCCATCGTGCAACAGGGACATCAGCATCAGCACTGGAGCTTGCCCTGCTGCATCCCATCAGGCATAGGAGGGGCTGCCAGGGGGGAACGAATAGTTCAGGCATGTTCCTCAGAAAAGAACTTTAACTTGGCTGCTGCAGTGTTTGGGATCACTGAAGGAGCTGAACTCCCTTCCAGCTTTCTCATTACTTGTCAGGTTTCCAGCACTGGCCTTCCGACACTGGACTTCCTTCCTATCCAGATCCGTCTGCTGAGCTGGTCGGTGTCAGGGTAACAAGATGGAAACGTCATTATCCAGACCTGATTTTGTCCAACCTCCGTCATCTGAAACATGGTCAAGGATCACAACCGTCTTGTTTCCAATTTAAAGCAGTTTTGGCTGAGCTGGCTTTGAGCTGTTGTAACACTGATAATGCAAATAGGAAGAAAAATAAGATATGAGAAGGGTTTGAGCATGTCCCAGAAGTCCCTCAAAAATTACACCTCTGCAAAAGAAAAGCACAGACAGTCATAAAGAAACCACAGCTATAGAAAGGCTCTCTTGTGTCCTTACCTTCTCTGCCTTTGAGTGGAACAGGAGCTATGTTCCCTGCACCACTGAGTGGTGAGCTTGAATATGTGGCCTTGCAACGATTTTGCTATCAGGAAAGACAGTTTATTTACACTAGATGTGAACACTGACCTCTTTGCCTGAAAAGAGAGGGAAAAACCCCCAATAACATTGTCCTCGTTTCTGTCTCCAGTAGCCTCTATAGTAATTCTGAGCCTCAAGAACATCCAAAGTGCCATACCCCAAACCCTTTCTGTACAGTTTTTCTTGTATTTTTGTTCTTGCATGCACGCACAGACCCCAAATTCCTTGATCTTGCTTGGTCACCCAGGCAGTTCCTCAGACATCACTGCTGCACTTTATGACCTGCACACATGCTTCAGTGCTCCTTGTCCTGGGAAGCTGCTTCTGTGTTTTTCAATGCCCTGACTTCTTCCAGTTCACTGAACTGCTTCTTCCATTTAGGCCCTTGACTTTAGCTGAGCCCATAGGCTCCTGCAGGTCAACAGCAGCTATTAGCATTATCTTGCCTAACAATTTGCTTATACAGCAGGAGTGAAAGGGACACTAATCTAGTTCAAACATTTAAGCACTGCTAAAATACAAAAATCAAAAAAAATTTTTTTGCTTGTTTGAAAGACTCAATTCTTCACAGCAAATCCTTTTAGAAGGACAGCTGATGGAGAGAGAGTTTTGCTAAGTTTTGTCTGTGCTGAAAGCCTTTCTAGTGATTAGAGATGGAAGTTTAAAAGTTTCGAGTGCTTTGGCCATCCCACCACACATCCCAGCTTCCTTGCAGAGAGTCACACAGAACACTGCAATTGCAGTGTGAGTAATTACAGATGCTGCCAGAAACAACACTGTCAGGAAAAGTTTGTAGTTGAAATTAGGAATTTGCTTTCTGCTATGCCCTGGAAACCATTAGGGACCAGCAGCTGACTTTGGAATAAAAATGCTATCTGTGGGAAACCTGAGCATCCAATAGCTGAACACCCAATTAAACACCTGTTTTTATCTTTTTGTTTCTGCTCCTGCTGCATAAACCTGAATTTCAGAAATCACACAGCAGGCATGACTGGCAGACCTGAGGCATGACCGAGGACAGTGATGTTGGCAGGGGTACCAGCAGAGAAGTCTCAAGACACCTTTTCCTTCTCACCCTCAATTCAGCAGCCCAAGTTGCTCTTGGGGTACACAAAGACTCAGGGCACACAAACACAATTATGAGCCTGCGCTCCCAGGACAGGGAACACAGACATCAGGGATCAATTGCAGTGTCTCCAGGAGAAAAGACAATCTGGGACACTGTTTGCCTCAAGCCTGTGTCTTAGCATCTCTTACACTATTTTTACCTTTATTTTCAAGACTCAAAGATCACTTCTGTTTTCTTTACAGATCCAAGGTGGGCAGAGAGGGGGAGGAGGAAGTAGTGAAGGCTACTATAAAGTCTTTTTTGTACTGGGGATCCATATCTCAGATGCTGGCCCTGGGAAACTTTATTATTTACTTCTGTTGGAATGGGAAAATAGCTGTAACAAGCACAGCTCTCAGATACACGCAGTGCAGTTGTCTATACAAGCAAGTTCCATGGGAATCCCACTGGAGCACCAGACACACTCAGCAAACACGGCCCAAACACACAGTGTGCTGAAGATGCATAAGGCATTAAACATTTACTTTCCTTTCTCTATTACCTTTGCAAAACAGCACAGAAACCACTTGAATATCTCTTCATTGTAAATTTTCCAAAACTACTTTAAAAATATACATTTCCATTAGCAGTAGCACTGATCCTTCATTAATTCATGAAGAAGAAACATGAAATAACTGGTAAGAGCTGATGTTTTGGAAACAGATGTCTGATTTTATAACTTGGCCTGGACACTTGGGCTTGAAACGGCACAGGACTGTGAGTGCTACAACAACTGGCACTGTAACACCTGGTTTTTACAAGCTTGTCCTTTCCCTCCCATTTTTCTCTCACCTACCTGGAGCTGCTGGAACCAAAGGAGCACAGTCATTGACTATACTTTGTATGTAGGAAAGGGATCTACAAAAGCTCACCAACCCAAACATGCAGGGTATTGTGCATGAGCTACCTAAATCAGCAAAGGAGGACTCAGCTGGAGAAAAGGGTATGTTGCAGCCTCCTCCTGTATAGGGATTAAGTGCCTTGTTCAAGTTTAGTGGGACATGCTTCTTTTCACTCAGGATTCACAGCTCTGAAAACTTAATTATAGCTTTTCACCTTGCAGTGATTAACATGAGAAATGAAGAGATCTCTCTTCCGTCTGCCTTTTTCTCCACCCACTCATTATCCTTGAATAACCCATCACCTGTGGATTCTCACTCTCCATAGGTGCAGGGTTGCATTCCTACTGGGGCAAAGGGACCTAAGCATAGCCTGCTTGAAGCTGAAGAAGGGTAGAGGCCTCCTTTGGCTGTCTTTTGGAGGGAAGGGAAAGTGTTTTGTGTAGCTTAGTGCCAGCAGCATGGTCTAAGAGACACTCCTAAACCAAGATAAGCTTGTCTGAGGACCCCATATATAGGTCCCACCCCACGCTGAGGAGTCCCAAGTTGCTCAGCCCACATTAACCTGGGGCACGTGTGTGTAGCTGGGAGCATACCCCCAGTGTCAGAAATGAATGGCATCACTTTAAAAAAGAGCAAGATGTGGCACTTAGGGAGCCACATGACTCATGTGGCCGAAATGATTGGGACTAACAACTTCTCTGGCTATCCCAACCTCCACAAAGTGTTGTTAACACACACACCAAATAGTCCGGAACCACTGGAGTTTTCATTCCAGCTTAGGAAGGAGGCAGAGCTGCTCTGCAAGGAGCAGAAACAAAGGCAGTCCTGGAGGTGCTTCCCGTCTGTAGATGCTGTGGGGCAGCACCTCCAGGCCAGCTGTGGGGCAGCATCTCCAGGCCTGCTGGGGACATTTCTGAAAGGCGAAGTGAAAGCGTGTCCTGCTCTTATGCCTGAGCTGGAGCTTCAAGACCCTTGTCAGGCACCTGTAGTTTCCTAGGAGGGAAGGGAGTATGGGAAAAACTGCATAATGGGACCTGTAGCCTCCACGAGTCTTTAACATTTGTAATCAAAGGGCATAAAAAACAATTATAAAATCTGCAAAGGTATCCGTCACAAGCACATAATACCTCCATCCTACAAAGCCATGAAATAACCCGTATTCTACTTCCATACAGCTGAAATTTAAGTACATTGGAGTCACCCGTTAGTTTTAATTCTCTAAAATTTTCTAGAAAAATCCCTGAGGAAAAAAAAGAGTTGGATTTTCCTTATCTCTTCCCTGCCGTTGTTTTCCTTCAGCTCCCCCCACACCCCACTGCAGACGGCAGCTGCCGGGGCTGGCACCGCCGCTCCGGCGGGGTCTCTACAGCGCCAGATGCCATCACAGCCCGAGCCCGAAGCTAACCGCGGCTCAGCCAGGGGTGTCCCACGCCGTGTCCCCGCGGGAGGGGCGGGACACCCCCGTCCCACTCCTCCCGCGGGCGGTGCCGCCAGGTGCGCCCGCCCCGGCGCGGCCCCGGGGGAGCGGCCACGGCTCCTCGCCCCACCCCGGCGCGCCGGGAGCTGCCGCCCCCCGGCTGAAGTCCGGTGCCGACGCGCTGTGCCGTGCCGAGCCGAGCCTAGCCGTGCCGAGCTGGGGTGCCGTCACTCGGCGCTTCCAGCATGCTCCTAAGATGGCGGTAGCGGCGGCGGGCGGGGGCGGCCGGGCGCAGCGCAGCGGCTGGCTGGAAGTTTTGGTGCGGGAGCGCTGGCACAAAGTGCTGGCCAACTTGGGCGGCGAGGCGCTGGTGCTGAGCGGCGAGGAGCGCCCCGACGGCGCGGCACACAACGGGCTGGGCGGCGATGGGACGGCGTGCCGCGGGGCCGAGGGCGGCGGGGGGCCGGCGGTGGTGCGCACCGCCTTCACCGACCCCCCCGAGCAGGTGCCCGAGGCCATCTCCAACAAGAAGCGCTGCGTGAAGGTGCTGAAGCAGGAGCTGGGCGGACTGGGCATCAGCATCAAGGGGGGCAAGGAGAACAAGATGCCCATCCTCATCAGCAAGATTTTCAAGGGGCTGGCGGCCGACCAGACCCAGTCTCTCTATGTGGGCGATGCCATCCTGGCCGTGAACGGCACCGACCTGCGGGATGCCACTCACGACGAGGCGGTGCAGGCGCTCAAACGGGCCGGCAAGGAGGTGCTGCTGGAAGGTAGGGGAGCGGAGGCGGTCCGGCCGTGCCGCCCCGGAGCGGGGGGCTGTGCGGCGGGGCGGCTCGGCTGCCCGAGAGTCTCCGGAGCCGAGCCGGGGATGCTGGGGGGGTGACCCCGCGCATCTCGTGTTGCTCCTCCGGGCGTCTTTCGAGCGGGGAGAGTTCACAGCCTGTACGCCGCGCCGGGACCCTCGACGGCGTGTGTTATGGGCACAGTCCCTCGGGAAGGGACAGGCGGGATGCCGGGGAGCCGGGCTTGAACTTTCCGCCCTCGTATCCGCCGGCGCAGTCCCCACAGCTCAGTCCGTGCGCGGTCGGTGGAGGCTCCGCAGCCGCGTCCGGTCGCGGAGATCGGTCTGCTGCTGGGCTGAGGCTCCTGCTGGGAGCCTGACCGAGCCTTCTGCAGCGTGGGACACCTTCTGAATTTGCCGTCCGGCCGTTTTCACATCTTTTCAACCCAAGAAAGGTGGGGAGAGTTGGGTACTGTGAGAGGAGGGGTTAAAGAAGTAAAGGAAGCCCCCCTCCTCCCCTGGCTTTAAGGGAATGGCTTGGATGACCTTGCCCTAGTCATTTCGACACCACCCTCTCTCCAGTTCCTCCTTCCACCACCCTACTCCCGATCAGGGATGGGGGGTGGGGGCAAGGCGGTTTAAATGAATCTGGCGGTGCTTCACGGACTCAGCCATCCCTGCAAAGTAGCGCCTTTTCCTTTCTCAAGGGTTACCGAAACAGTTTTGTAAAAAGTAGCCTTAAAAATTGACCTCAGAGAAAGGAGTAGACGCTGGTGTGCGTGCATGGAGGAGACGTGGAGGGAGGGTGTCCCCCCAGAACGGGACGGATGTTGGGGGAGGAGGGCAAGTAGAAAAGCAGAGCCCGGTTCCCCCAGACCACGAGTTCATGAGGAGAGAGGCGTGCACAAACGTTTAATCCCTGTCTTTTCACAAGGACTAATTTACTTGCTCCACCTGAGAGAATGAACAGCTTCAGAACTGCCCCTTGGCGTGTGTGTGATAAAGTGATTACATATTTGCCCACAAGTTCATTTAACCGGAGGTCAATGGCATTTGAGGCATGCTGCAGCGCTGCCTTCCCCTGTGCCATCGCTTCCCTGCGAGCCGCGGGCACTCCCACCTCGCTGGACCTGGAGCCCTTTCCGTACCGCGTATTTCTTCACGTGTCGTTTTTTTTTGGTGGTTATCTTGAGGAGCGGAGGAGGTGCTGCTGCTGGCTGGGAGGTGCAGCTGAGGATCAGCTGTGAGCAGCCAACTATGACATAAAGTTACGGAAAAAGTTTGAAAGGGAGAGAAGGTGAGAAATGTATTCCACAGCAGTGTGTGCTGAGAAACTTTTGTTTCACTGTGACAGTGAAAACTGGAGGAGTTAGTGCTCCATGGGGATTTAAGAAGCTGAGGACAATTGTGTCTCTCCTTCTGTGCCCTGCAATACCGTCAGGACCAAAGTGCATCTTGTCTTCCCTCACTGCAGCTGAATTGATTACAGATGTACCTCTGAAGTATTAATATGAACTTCTCTGGGCGGTCTGAAGTGAGGCTATTGCATCTAAACTTTGTCACTGATTTGTTTATGCAGTTTAAGGGCTTTCTGGGGTGCAGGCCAGGTAGTGTCTGGGCTTTGCTGTGACCTGCTGAGTATTGTATATAGTGCTTGCAACAGTCTCCCTCCCTCTGTGTAGTGCCTGCAGCAGCAGCACCTGAGCATGGTGCTGCTGCACGAGCCTTAAAAATCCCTCAGTTTTCTTCTGGGCTAGGAGTGAAAATGAAGCCGTTTCAGTGGGGGCTCTAAGCACCCTCTTTCACTCCTTTTGACATCACAGCTATCTTGCATTTTTTTGCTCCATGCCAAGGTACTTCAGTAGATGTTTCTGCAATTGAACTTGTAATTTGCGAAACGAGAGTATATTTCAGTAGTGGTCTGTATGTAGAGTTAAAATATTGTGACACTGCACTCAGTATTCTGTCCTGCCTTTCTGTTGCTATTTCAGCAGAGTAACCAAACCAAACGTTGGCTCCAGCATTGCCTGGGAGGGCTGCTCCCTTCAGCAGGGACCCACTCCACGTGAATGGCTTCTGAAAACAGGCAGCTTAGAACAATTCTCTGCGATTCTGTTGCTCACTTTGAAGGTCATTCTTCAGCAGCAGTCTAAAATGGTATTTTTGTTACTAAAGGAAGGAAAATCCAAAAGTTCTTTTTACTCTTTAAAGTATAGAAGGGCAACACTTGATTTTCCTTTCCCCACAGAGTATAGGATTTTGCCGTTTCCTGACTTCTTAGAAAGTTATATATGGCAAAAAGCAGTCTCTGATGGGGCAGGGCAAGACCCTTGTGCAGCTCCTCTCTGGGCTCTTTCTCCATTTCACAGAGCAAAGCCAGCATGTGTTTCCAGGGTCGAAATGTAAGATTTACATCTTAAGGAGATTCTGAGATTTCCAGTCCAGGAAGGCCGAATTTGCAAAGGCATGGCAAGGTGTAAAGCACAGGAAACACATTTCATGGTGCAGCAGGGCTCTGAGTACTGCCCAGTGCATTTTACGCTCCTGGAAAGGGTCTTACTGTTGAGTATTTCCTAGAGATTGTGGCAGGGAAGATGTGGCTCAGTGCACCCAGCACCAGAGTGCTGGAGCCTGCCTGTGATGTAGTGTCCTGCCTAAAACTGCTTGCTCAGTGAAATGAGGCATTTACCAGCTCAGCACTAAACTGAAGTCTCTCCTGCATTCCTGTGCAGGGAGGAAGGGAGTGGAAAATCCCTCCACAGGCTTCTGCACCCTGTGTGGAAGGCAGGGCTGGCGCCCGGGTGGGTGGCAGGAGGAGGAAGGTCTGTGAAGAGAAGGGATCAGGCAGTGCTTCATTTTAGCACTTGCCCCTTTTCCTGCATTGACCACGGTCTGTGAGCTGGTAGAGAGATTTGCTGAAGGGTCTGGGGTGGTGTTGCTGCAGCAGCTGGGCTGGTGTTGGGGGGCACAGCTGTAAAGCCCGGTAGGAGAGGTCCTACTCTTCACAAATTTATTAGCCATGCTGGGTTGTTCTGTCTTCTCATTTTCCATCCCTAACACTTCTATAATTCACCTACTAAGCTAAAGTTCCCTCTTATAGGTGTGGTCTGTGTAGTTGGCCAGGGTGCCTTAAATCCAGTAGAATTTGATAAACAGAAGGGAAATAAAGCAACAGGTGATACTGCCTTAAGAGGAGCTGTTAGGCAAAAGGCTCAGGAGGAGAAGGAGGTGATGAGGAGGAAGGACTTGAGCCCTTAGAAATCGTTCTGTCTCCTCGTCTGTGGGGGTGGACCGCTTCTGCCTGCAGGGTTTAATTTCCTGTGAGCTGTCCATCACAGCCTGGGTGTGGGTGCAGGGAGCAAAGCAGGCAGGGGGAGCAGGGCTGGGGGTAGCCCTGATGTTGGTCTTGTCAGGCCTGGGTGGCTTCTCAGGTTCAGAATAACAGGATGGAGCTTCTCACCAGCATTCAGGAGCAGAATTTCCCTATGTGAGAGACAAGGCAGCTTCCTTTTACAATATGTATTTGCAGGTGTGGAAGGAAGCTAAAATTATCCTGACAGCTATTGTTTGTACATATAATTTCCTTGTGGTTCTGTTAACTTTGGGCTTCTTAAATAAGCACTTCAGAAAATCAAGCAGCCTCTCTCATGCTGTGTGAGGCACATTACGTTCAAGTGACTCTCAAGACACCAAAGGTGTTTGTTTTTATCAAAGCATCCTGGAAAAGAGCAGTCCCTTAGCATGCTCTGTAGCCAAGCTGGTTGTGTTCAGTGAAAAAAAAGAAAACTTGAAGTAGCCTGTGCTAACTTCAAACAGGAACCCCCTGCATGATGCTGTATTGGGATGTGAAGAAAAAGACACCCTGCATTGGTGACTTTTGCTATCTTTCTGCAGGGTATTTTTCCCTAATTGTTTAATGTGTATGGATGAGCCAGTAAAGATGGTGGTATGTAGTGGGAAAAGGAGCATCTTCTTAGTGTTGTTGGAGTTTTATTGATTTTGAATGATTCCTAGTTAACACAATTGCAAGGTCTGTGGAGAAGTGGCTTTGGCAGCATCCCTGGGTTTGCATAAATTTCCCACAGTGGCAGCCCCCTGCATAGTGAATTTTAGCATATGTACAGTAGACTATAGTCATCTTCTATGGCTTTCCTGGGACTAATACACAGCTTTAAAGCTATGTAAGAATAAGCACAATGCAGTTTGTACTGTAGTAACATGTATTATTTTCCAGACAATATTTCTTTAAAAATTGTAAGGATTTTCCCCTTCCTACCCTTTTTTAATTTCTTCTGGGTGAGGCAAAGCAATCCTATGTGTGTGAATTACATATTGAAATAGTGTAAAATAGGTATGGGCTTCTTGTTGGCTGCAGTTTTTTGTCTTATCTACGTTTTTGTGTTCTCTCAGTAAAGTAGTGACAACAGGACATTTCTGAGGATAACAAAATACAGTATTTATCCAATAAGTTTATCTCCTGCAAGTATAGAGGAAAAATGAGGTGCAGGGCACTTAATAAGTGTGTATGTGACATAACACTAGTTACTAGTCAGGTCAGGGCTGCAAATCTCAGTGACTGCAAATTGTATGCATAGTTATTCTTTATACTTCCAGTATATGTATGGACAAAACACTTTATCTTTTTTTTTTGGGGGAGGGGGGTGGGGAGGTGTTGGAGTTTGTACTAGCAGATATGCAGTTAGGAAAATGCCTTATATTTAGAAGGTGTACATTTCATGACTCATGTACCTGCCCTTGGCATGCATCAGTTTGAAAGTGAAATTGAAAGGGAAAGGAGCAGGTAATCTTATTCTAAGAGTTCCAGGTCTAAGCAGTTCCTGAGAGTCTCAGTTTTGATTGTTTCAGTTGCCTGCAGCTGAAGGGGAAGGTTGAGTGGCAATACTTGATGTGTTTTTCATTGATTAGATTAGATTACAGGCTAATTTAGCAGTCCAGACAGACTGGATCACCTTTCACAGATAAAAATCAGTACATCCTCTTTGCAGTAATTCTTGTATGAGTCCTCTGTCTCAGTTACTCTAAACAAAATAAGGCAGTTGTGGGCAACTCATTCCTGGATTTATTTGGACCAAGTTCAGGGTGCCCTGTCAGCCCACTCACCCTGGAAATCATATACTTATCCCTATAGAAACACCTTACTACCGTCTCCTTAAGGGTGCTTAGAAGATTAAATGTCTAAGGACCTGGGATTCAATTGCACATACAGATTATACATGTTAAGTATCATTAGAAAAGAAAAAAAAAAAGTTTTAAAACCCCAGTAGTAATTTCTTCATGAAAATTAAATTTAAATCTTGGTATAACTCTTCAAAGAATCTTTAAACTAGAAGAGTAAAATTGAAAGCTGAAGGCTTCTGCTATGGTTAATAAAAAAAGTTTTGTATCCTAATTTAGCTAGGGTAGATGCTTTTTCACTGAAGGCCATTTCCAACCTCTCAGGACAGCATTTTCACACAGGTGATGCCAAGGACACTGGCCTCTTCCCACCTCTGCTGCCCACTGGGTTTGGGTCAGAGATGCTCACTGCATGTCTGTCCTGAGGGAGCTGAGTGTCCAGAATTCAAACCAGTTTGGATTTGGGACAGCCCAGCTCAGGTGCCGATCCCAATAGATTGATGGTTTCAGGTGTAAGCTAGAAATGAGTTTTAACTTTCTTGTATTCTCTTAACCTCACTGTTTTTAGAATACATGGTGTTGAACTTGCCCTGTTAGTACTGTATCTATAAATTTGGCTGTAAATATAGCATCTCTTTGTGTTCGTTCAGAGTTCATAAGTATTGCAGAGTTTGCTCTATTTGTAACCTGTACAGTAGTCACTCTGCTTTCAGGCTTTAAGAACACATTATTTCCATTCCATTTTTCTTATTTAGATTTCTGATCATAGGATTATTTTGTCCTTTATTCTGCAAGATTATGTTGCCATGGCTACTTGTTAGAATTGGTAGAGCTACTTCAGTAGAAGGGAAATTGGAGGAAACAGTAGTTCAAGAGAGCAATAGCATAAGTGAACAAAATATGATGGGAGCAAAGCTGTCCCAGTACAGAATGAAAAACTCTGGCTTTCCAAGTCTGAAACAATACCTCAAGCATCTCAGAAAAATAGTTGGTGAAGAAGGGATGGTAGCAGTATTCTAGAATGTGCAGAAATTCCTCTAACTACGTATCATACAGAGTTTGTGAGTAGCCCATAGAACACAGCTTTTCTGGCCTTGACACGGTGCCAGGTGCTTCTTACAGCCCCTCCCAGCCACACACTGGTGCCACTGCAGCAGCTGCTGTAGGTGTGAAGTGGGCTGCCCTCGGCTCAACTATGTCACCTCTCCAAACCTCAGACTGTCGAGTGGAGAAAAATACTTCTGCCAGCATAAGGTCTGCCTGTGCTAAGGGTCTTTACCAGGACATCTGTTCTTAGAGCAATCACAGAGATTGGGAAAGAGTTAAGACTGGGAATAGGAGGAATAAATTGACTTGTTTTGGCAGAGGCACGAAGTTTGTTGTAAAGATGGGGAGGAACATCAGGGGAGTGGCAGCATTTGGTACATGCCTTGAGGAGTGTCACTGCGAGCAGGGAGCCAGTTTAAAGATGTTCAAGGTGAGACATGGCTGATTTGGGCTAGAGAGGTCTGTGAGCAACTACAAAGTATGTAGAAACATGGAGTGCTACTTGTCATTCATGCTACATGTTGGAAGGTGTGATGTGAGCTCCTTCATGCTCTTAAATAAGTGTGTCAGCTGCTATTTTGCAGGACCAGGAAAGCTGCTGTATGACACCATATCTCTGTGCTTTAAAAGATGGTTTATAGCTTGGCCTTCTTTACCTTCCACTTCTGGGAGAGAGGATTAATTGAAATTATGACATCCAGCATCTTGCAACATCCCAGAGTCCAGCAAAACTGAGTAATGAACTACGACACAGAAGTTTTCTTGTGGGGGAAGTTGGAAAAGACAGAACTGGTTTGTTCATCATCCAATTAGCACTCAAAACATATTTTTTTCCAGAACATAAATTAATAAACTTGCTTAAAAAAGGTTTAATCAGCTGTGACTAGTTCATCAGATTGCTTCAACACTAGATGCTGCCTCGCTGTTAGGTTAGGTTTGTTCCTTAACATAAATTCAATTAAGAGACATAATTTCCACATAACTCTTTGGCAGATATGGATTTCTGACTGCTGCTACTGTATGCTTCTGTTACAGTCTGGCTTTAATTTTGTCTGTCTAGAACTTGAACTGCTGAACTGGTTATGGCTTTGTTGCACATATGCTAAGGGCACAACAAAGTAGGTCACTGCCAAAGCAGCACATCTGTATTGTACTGTTGAGTAAAATGGAGTTTTTAATTGTAAAGAAATGAGCCAGAAAAACAGAAAAACTTTCTCTGATTAGAAATTATTAACATACAGCACACTCCTTCTAAAAATGATACACAGGTTTTTGCTGAACTGTTGGAAGTTGTGCTTGTTGACATAGCTCTAGAAGTCATCAAAACTAAAGCTGTGGCTGTTTATTCCTCTCTGCTCTGGGATGTTCTGAAGATGACATGTATTTGAGAGTGAGGCAGCTCTAAAGCAGCACACAGGTGAGTAATGTGTGTGTGTGCATTTGTATGAACAACTACTGTTCACTTTAATGGCAGACTGAAAATTGGTAAATTCCTGATATGGTGTAAGTGCATGAGAAACAGAATTTTTTTTCAAGTATCAGAAAGCTAGAACTATATCATAACATAAAAATAAAATGTAAAAAGCCAGCATCAGAACATAAATTCTTTTCTGGCAAAGGAGACACAACTTACCTGATTTGCTTCAACAGATAACATGACCTCTTGGGAATATTTATCAACCTCATGTGCCCTTTCAGGGAAATGGGACCATTAATTAAACTTTATGTTCCATTTGCCATAGGCATATACAGCTGGTGCAATATCTATTTTGGCTTTTAAAATAATCAAGAAGTTATGAGAGAGCATGGAAAATCTACACCATGGAAATAACCTATCTCCACTTTAGTCTGAATTATTTCAAGCTATTTCCAGGATGATTTGCTACACTGACGTGTTTAAACTGGCTCTGATTCTGCAAGGGGGGCAAGAGACAGCTGTGTGAAGATGCTGGAGAGGTTTAGAGTTATCCAACATCTATCTTATGAGGCTGCTTTAAGCTAATAGTTTTAACTCCGACAGTGAAAGTTTGGGTTTTGAGCTTTAGTCCCCATGAAACAGCCTGGAAAGACAAAACTAGCAGAGGGACTGGCAGGATTGTCGTGGCAGGTGTGATTTCCCTTACAGCAGGCAGCTTTCTTTTGGTCTTACTCAGGTGGAAGCTGGATGGATCCTCCTCTTGTTGATGTGAAACCAAGTGAGGTATTTAAGTATTGGATGTTCAGAAGTATTTTCCAGGACTAAGATGAGCAGGATTTGTGAGGTTTTTTATTTGATTTATTTTGTCTGGTTTGGGGGATTCTTATTTGGGTTTGTTTATTTGTTGGGGGTTTTTTGTGTGTGTGTGTTTTTTGGGTTTTTGTTTATTTGGTTGGGGTTTTTTGTAGAGGATGCTGTGAACAGAAAAAAAGGTTTCCAAATTACAATTGTTTTCTAAAGAACACATTACTCTTGGTTACTACCTGTCCCTTTTAACCTACTTGTCCTGTCTCATGCAGTGATAGACTTCCCTGGTGCCCAGTCTCCTCCTCCATGATGGGTGGCTGTGATGGAGAAGTGTCTGCAGGGACCCAGCAGGATTCCTACCACATAAATAGATACTTGGGCAGAGAGACACAGACCATAAGATGTATTTATTTACATATTTCTGTAATGAACAGTCCCATCAACAAGTATTCCTTGTTTGGTGCTTGACCTTCATATATGCTTAGGGCCAGCATGGCAACTTTAGGCTGCTGGGGCTTTGCCAGGTCTGGAGAGGCTGAGCTGATGCCTGTTACCCCTTGGGTCTCTGCTTTTAGCATGTTGTGGTGGGCTGTTGTAGCTCACCACTGGGGAGGTTGTGGAGTCTCCCTCGCTGGGGATACTTGGGAGCAGTCTGGGTGTAAACCCTGTGCAGTGTGCCCTAGGGAGATCCTGCTTTAGGAGGAAGGTTGGACCAGATACCCTACCTGTGGTCCCCTTCCAACCTTAACTGTTCTGTGATCCTTACCCTGTATCTCACTGCTGGGAAGACTTTTCCAGAGCTGGGGATGTGGCTGTTTGTGAGCTCTGTCATATGAAAGTCAGGAAAATGTGCTTATGCAAGAGAAGGGAAGCAAGCTTCAAGCTGGAATGACTTAGATGACAACAGGCTCTTCATTAAGGGCTCCAAGTTGTTATTACTGTGTTTTGCCCAAATTAAACTCTTCTAGATTTTAGAAGCTTAGGTAAGTGGCCAGTCAAACAGTTAACGTAGCCCAAATTTTTGAAGTCCTGACCACAATGGTGAGGAGTGACACAAGCAACATTTAAAGCTGATGAAAGACCTAAAGATGCTGCAGATATCTCAGCTAATAAGCTGTTGCACTCCTGGCTTTTGTTGCCCTTTTCTTAGCAGGAATAGTAGTTGGGTTGTCGGCTGATGCTCTTGGGATGTTTGTAAGACACAGCTCTGGTCTAGCTCTGGGGAGGAATTCTCTGTTCCTGCCTTGAAAGATGTAAAAAAACCTCATGGTAACTTCAGACTTCGTTGTGTTTGTGAAATGCTGGAGAAGCATCAGGCCAAAAATAGCCATAAAAGCAAATAACTCTTCAATGCAGGAAGAATGCAAGTGAAAGCAACTAGTTTTAAAAAGCTCTGTGTTGTTCAGCAAACAGCTGCCTGTATGAATAAGCCAGACCTAGGTGATATGTGAGGACAGGGCATAAAGAAAGCATTGCAGTAACAAACCAGTAGAATTTACACTTAACAGGTTAAAATCAACCCTGAAAGTCTCCATTAAGGAGAGTTATAAGCTGAAGTTCTAAGAGATGGCATATAAAATATCCCTGAAACTAAAAATGATCATCTGACAGTTTTACATTTCTCTTTCAATAAATATGTGGGATAGATTATCAAAAAACGAGCGCTCTTTAAATGAAGTCTTGATGAGATAAATAGTGAGTCTGAGCATATTAAAAATCACATCAAATAAAAATAAACTGAAATTGATTCTGGGCTTTGCCTATGTTCAGACTGCATTGCTAGCATCATTCTGTGTTGATCTTGTTTTATATATGTATTAAACTTTTCTGCTAGACATACTGTGAAATGTTAGTATTTAGTAATGTAATTATTTAGTATTTAGTTAGCTTGAGTTTTCATTCAGGTACTACCAGAACTTTTTGTCTGATTGCATAAATAGTATTAAGATCTTAGAGAGGTTTCAGGGTTCACCCTCTTTACAAAAGACTGGGGAACAAATACCTTTTTGTTTTTGAGGGAGGAAAGGAAGGGCAAACTTGAAAACATGCAGGTTTCTGTGGGAATTTGTATGATGTTTCAATTTGAGATGGCAGTTTATATCTAAAAGTTAATAAAATTTCTTTCAAAAGGCTGATTTGAATTTGCATTTAAAACCCTTTGTAAGTAGAATTTTCTGTGTGGAAAAGCAGAGAAATATTCAATGTAACATCTCCTCATAGAAAATCTTTGTAGTCTCATCACATTTATCACAGGAAATTCTCACAGCCAAAAAATTTTTACCAACTCAATGTAGTACTTTGTTTCCATTTTGTTAAAATACAGTTAGTTTCAATAAGTGCAGGTATTTATTCAGTTCTTTGGAAAATTTAGATATTCTGTTCTCCTTAATCACTTTGTTCTGTTACTTTTCTATCAATATGCAGCACTGTATGAAGTGGATAAGGATGTATATTTGCTATGAGCCAAGACAGATATGCTTCCAGTAGAGAAGTCAGAAGTGATACATTATAAGAATTCCTGTAAGACATTTACATTTGATCTTTTCAGTTAGTCATTCTTCTGGGGGAATGCTTCCTTGTTTCTCTGAACCTCACCGTGGAAACTTTGAATACAGGAGAAAATGAGGAAGAGACTTCTCAAGTTTCTAAAACTTGCATAAAATAGCTCTTTTAGGTGTAATTTTAGTATCTTCTTAATGCAACTGTAAATTAAGTTGGCCTTACTACCTTTTTAGCTTTTGCTGTATTAAAGACTTCATGTAGAATTCTGTATGTGAAGGAATCAAGTTCATGAAACCGTAAAGGCTGAGAAATTATTTCTGTGGTGGAATATGCAATATATTTTTTAGTTTCTTTATTTTCTTTTTGCTTTCTTTCTTTTCCTTGTTGCATTGGCTGATATTGGTTTAGGAATGCCTTAAAGTGTAGCTGTTAAATTCCAGAGCTAGCCTAGCCCTGTTGTGGGCACAGCTATACATGTCTGCCAGCAGTATTACACAGGCACAGGGTGCAGGTGGGCACACACAGCTTGCAGCCATGTTGTACATGGGTTTGCTCATATCCAAGACAGAATTTGCTTGTTGTCAGTGCAATGTAGAGCAGAAATAGAGTCTTGATTATACCTGCACTGAAAGAGTCTTGGGGTTGATTCATTTGCTGAAATGCTTTACAGGAGGCTGCACCTGCAATTTTGTTTTCCTCAGGGTCTGTTTCCCACCCAGACCCTGCTGTCCCAGTCCAGTTGTTTGTGACCAAGCCTCTGGTGGTGAGACAGTGATGGCCAGGCTGGTGGGGGCAACCTGCCCTCTGCTAGAGTGCCAGGAAGGGGAGTAAACATGGAGCAGGAGATGGGAGACTGAAAGCCACCTTGTCTTCAAGCTGGCATGAATTTTCCCATTAATTTTCATTAGGATATATTTTAGCAAGCGACATTGACGTAAACCACTGGTGGGGGAAAAAAGATGCTGATACACTCTATCTTTTCCCCAATACCTACTGTATTAATTCCCCTTTAAAACAGTGTGGACAGCTCTTTGATCCTGACTGGGTGGCTTGCTGGGCTGCCTTTCTGCTCCAAGCTGTCCATGGAGTCTGCTGCTGTGGTGCTTTACTGTGCAAACCTGCCTCCATACTCTGCCTCCCCAACCCTGTCAAGGTTGTCCCTCCTCCCTTCCCACTCCTTCAAAGACTGATGAGTAAAAGCTTTGTAAAATACACGTGGCAGCAGTTCAGTCTCCAAGTTCAGTCATTTAGTGCAATAATAATTGATTAAACAATTGTTTCTTTATTTACAGTTCCGTGCTAATCACTAAGGTTGAACTACTCTGCACAGTCACATATGTGTGTAAATTGTGGGTACTTGTATCAAATTATACAGAATTAAAATGTTTCTTCTACAAACCTCTCTGCTTTCTCTTAGATTCCAGAGTGACAGATCAACAACTTTTCAAAGGATGTTTCAGGTCTTCTTTCTTGTTCAGAGCTAAGCCCTGACCTCTTCGAGAGCAGAAACAGGCTAAAAATAATGCTTCACTGGAGCAGAAAGCGGTCACTGTTTGTGGAGACAACAAAACTATAGTTTCAGGTGGAAGCTGGTTTATGAAATTTATTTTTTTCCCAAAAAGCTGCACCCAGCAGAGATTTGACCCCTTTCCGTTTGAACAGGAGGTTTGTAAGTGCCCTCATGCCCTCTCTTTAGAACTGTCCATGCATAGATGATTTTCCAGGAGAAATTTGAGTTTGTAACTGCCTTGGTGCCATTGCACTATATAGTGCCAGACTGTGACAGTCATCAGAGATACTCTGGGTTTATAGAGTACACCAAGCCCAAAGTCTCTGCATGGCTTGCCCCTTACCCAACAACACAATGCTCCTCTCCCCTCTGGGAGTTTCTGGATGTCATTTATCTTCTTTCTGACTTCTGACTGCATCATTTAGGATGCGAGGCAACACCAGAAAAAATTTGATGTTTATCAGCCTGATTATGCAGGAAAACCTGCAGTTGTAGCTGAACCAGTAATTGCATAATCAAAACCTTGGCTGGCTGACTTTACCCCGGCTGGCTGCTTTGTGTGTGTGAACACTGGCAGATCCCTGCTGGGATGAGCAGTGCTTCTGGGCAGGCTCCATCAGCTGCTGGTGGCTGCCTGGCTAACAGCCAGACCTGATGCTTTGCCTTGCCTCTAGGAGGTGCAAATTTGGGACCACAGTTTGAGTTATTGAAAAGTGACAGAGTTGGCATCACAAGAAGGTTGAAGCTGCAAGTCTGTATTTTGTGCCTGACATCTCAGGGGAATTTGGATTAGCTCACAAGCCGTGTGATCTTCAGGACTGGAAGGAAACACAATTACCTTGTGGGTTTTTTTTTTTCTTTTAAATATAGGCATCATTAGAAAACATGGAGAGTTGAAGCTAAGCCATAATGTTAGACCTGTAATCATAGCTTTGGAGGGTGCTGCAAAGAAATCTCTTACAGTATTACATGAAGAGTACCCAGTTAAAATATAATAACCAATTCTGAAAAGTCAAGTGAGACACAGCTCTACAATAATAATGCCATGTGTTTTGAATGTTATTTCCTTTATAAATGATAGAATAACAGAAAGTAAACCTGAGTCAACAGCACTTCAGCTGCAATGCCCCTGGCATTGGCTCCTTTGGGGATCAGTTCTGGTGGAAGGACTCCTGTGGTACAGCTTGAGCCCTCTGAATAGCCCTGTTGAAGAACACTTGTGTGTGAGCCACAGTGGCCAAGGAGGCCGAAGAAAAGAGGGCCTGTTAGTCTGCTTGCTCTGGGGATGGGAATGGTTTATAGTCACAGAACTGTTTAGGTTAGAAAACAGTTCTAAACAAATCTAAAGATCATTGAGTCCAACTGTTAACCCAGTGATGCCAAATTCACCACTAAACCATTCCTACATTCCACATCCACACATCTTTAAATATGTTCAGAGATGGTGACTCCACCACTTGCCTGGGCAGCCTGTTCCAGTTCTTGATAACCTCCTTTCTGTGAAGAAGTTTCATACTATCCAATCTAAACCTTTCCGGGTGCAGCCTCAAGCCGTCTCTTCTTGTCCTGTTACTTGGGATGAGAGATTGGCCCCCCCATCTTGCTGCAAACTTCTTTTGTTGTAGAGAGAAATAGGGTCTCCCTTGAGCCTCCTTTTCTCCAGGCTAAATACCCCCAGCTCCCTCAGTCACTCATCATAAGACTCCTGCTCCAGACCCTTTCCCAGCTCCTTTGCCTTTCTTTAGGCATGCATCTGTCCCAGAACCACCTTCCACCATGTCCCTGTTTAGTATAGTAGGTGGGCTTAGTATAGTAGGAAGTGGAGGGGATGGAACCTGGGAGGCACTCTCAGCCCCCCTCAGACCAGCTTTCCTTCCAGGTGCCTCCTGCTGTGGCTGGATCTATGGTTTCTATGCACAGGTACTTCCTGAAAGTAAGGGAGGCCCTGCAAACAAAAAAAACCCTCCATTTTGTAGGCTGAAACAGAGTGAGCAGGCAGCTGGGCCAGGCAGAATGCCCTGACCTGCTCTGCAGTGTGTGTGTAGGCTGAGGTTTAGTGTGAATAGGTTCTTCTGTCTGTGTCCTAATCTTATAACTAAACAGATGAGGATGACCTTTGCATATGTAATGTCTTTTATGTTGATTTCATTAAGACGAAGTTTGGGTAAGACTATGCAAGAAGAAGAGCCATGACTTTGTTTTCTTTCTCCTGTGGGCACACGAGTGCTGATTGTACTATATAAAGCTGCTTGCTGTTGAGCCTGTCCCTGTTCAAGGTGAGGAGAAAAAGTGTTCATGTTTTTATTATCATTTCTCCCTCCCTCCCTCCCTCCCTCCCTGTGCTGCACCAAAACAAACAAGCTAATGGTAGCAATGGCCGAGGAGGGAAGCAGCATTTTGCAGATCATAGCTTTTTCTACTAGGAAATGTATAGCCATGTTTAGCTTCTTTTTAAAGCATGGCAATGTTGAATGTACAAATTAAACTCCAATTTACACAGTTGAGATTTCCATGAGCACTTCATGCAAGTATTCTCGAAGTGCAATGCTTTGAAATAATGGTATTTGCTAGGAACAGTCTTTGGGGAAATGGGACAAGCCTTGTGTTTGTACCCTTCCCCCTTTGACGCCAGCCTGTGTCAGCCAGTGCTGCAGCCAGCTCTGAACAGATTGGCCTTTGTGTCCCCAGCACAAACATCCCTCTTCTTTCTGAGGGAATGGGCAAAATGGGTTCTGACCAGCACAACCAGCTGTTTGCAGCTTGTTGGGCAGCAGAAGAGAGACAAGTGGCTCCTCTGTGTCCCTGTTAAAATGCTGCTACAGAGCGAACTGTCGAGCAGGCAGTGAAACAGCTTAAGTCCAGCCAAAGTTTAATATTGGCTGTGAGGTACTTGAGCTATGTCACAAGACTCCTCAGCTTGCTCTGCAGAACTTTTCTGCTCTGGCTGGAGGCTTAAAGCTGCTTTGCTGCCCTAATGCTCTGAGTGGTGCAGAGGTGCATTAGTGCCCAGCAGAGCCATTGATGGTTGTTTCTTCCCTTGGCAGCTTAAATCTTCGAGTATTTAGTTGGAATGCCTCTTGTGGGAACAATTTAAAACTTACAAAAGCCAGTAACAGTTTCTGCCTTGTTACTTCAGAAGATGTGCCCTTGTGAAATTTCAGAGATCTGGAATGATGTGAAGAGTCTAATTCTGCCCTTTTCATTTATATGTTGCCATACACTGATACTGTTGAAGTGCTTGGTATTTTTACTATTCTTAAGTAAACTCAGACTTGAGTTACTTCCCCTGGCCCAAGACTTATTCACCATTCTTCCTGAGTGTGGTGTAGCTTGCAGCACCTTTTACCATCAGCAGCAGAGATGTGGGGAGTCTGGGACTGTAGTCCCAGCTTTGCCAATGTCATTTACATGGCTCCTTTGGCTTTATCTCAATAATGCATCAGAGGAAGAGTGGGAAGAGGAAGATGCTTGAAAGCCATTGCTATCCAGAGCACTGCTCAAATGCTGCACAGGTTGGGATCCCTGCTGCCTGTCCTTGCCACTCAGCCTGGCACTTTGTAAGCTGCTGAGGTTAATGGGGCTGAGCCTCTGTAGCCAAGTGTGGAGTGCTCCCATCACCAGGGCAAATGCTTTTCACCCTCTGTCATATAGGGAGCTTGGTCTGATTTCTGTGCAAACTAGTTGTGCTCCAGTTCCTTCTTACTCAATTAATGATGTGCAGCCAGGCCTGGGATGTAGGCAGCCATGAAGCTGGATCCTACAGAAAATGTGTACATCACTTCCAAATGCTTATCTCTTTATTTGCAACAGTGGTGATGGACTGTGAGAGGTGGGCCCAAGTATCTGGCTCCCAGGGTAGGCAGTATTAGTAATGTCCAGTAACATTAATTAAAAACTGAGTGCTGAAAAAGCTTTGTGCTGGAGCCAAAGTCTATTCTTTGTTCCTCTAGCTCCCTTATACTGATCCTTCTCTGCTTCTCTGTGGTTTTGGGCTGGGCTGGGCTTCAGCAAATAAAGCCAAGTGAAACCTGTCTTTTTAGGCCTGGTGTGGCATGTTTGCTTTTGGGTCATTTTTTGTTGTTCATGCTGTAGAGGTAACAGCAGATCTTGATGCCTTGGTGTGTGGGGTCCTGGCATGGGGATCCTCTGGGGCAGAGGATCACTGACCAGCACAGTATGAGGCTGGATTGTGGCCTCATGCACTGATGTTTTTGTATCCTGTGGAGCAGGAGGAAAAATGCCCCACTGTCCCTGTACCACAGCTGCCCAAGAAGTCTGTCTCCTGGGTAGTTTCAGTTCTTGTTGGGTAGCCAGACTGCAGCTCAGGCTTCTGGATAGACTTTAATTTGAGGAGTAATATCTCGAATATAGTCTTTGCTCTTAAAGGAATGTTAAGTAATTGCTTTAGGCTTTTGGTTGAAAGAATAAATCATTCTCCCTTTTCCTCTTTTTTATTATTCCTTTTATTTATAAAATAAATATTTTATAAATTAATTGTTTGTATCTTTGAGTATTGTCTCTGTACTCTAATTTTTTACTCATTGTTTAGTGACCTCTGCCACCCCCAAAATCTTAATTTCTAATTCTGAGGTAATAGGCAGAGAAAGGTGATTGTGATTTTGGTTTTGTTTTCCCCTTTCTCAGATTTGTTCAGGCCTTTAGAGAAGATTTTAGGCATTACTTTAGGCATTTAGGCTATGCTAAGCATCTCTTCTTTTGGGATCAGCAGCAGAGAGGAACAGGCTGAGTGATTTTTGGGAGATGCCACTCTCCCTCCTCACTTACTACAGGGATACTAGCTTGGCTTCCAGTTACACTTCTTAGGGGATTAAAGCTATGTGACATGTTGCTTATAGTGTTTTTCAAGTATTTCCTTTGCAACCCAAGGACAGGTCTATATCTCTCAGTTCTCATTCAGTTACACGGTTCTCCAGAACTGGAATTTTGTGTAAGGCAGGATATAGTCTGAAGATCAGAAAGTGCTATATATCTTTGTTACAATAATAAAAAGAATAAAACATATATATTGTTTGAGAATATTAGCATGTAATTGGGTTGTGTGTTGGCCTTGGTAAGAGACTTGCATGAGCAAAGGCCCATCTCTGTGCTGCAGTGCATCTCTCTGTGGTTGCACTGAATTGTGTGATGCTGTGCCAGAAGCAGATTATTTAAACTTACATGGATTAAATGTGTGCTCCAGAAAAGATGTCATCTCAAATGTTTCTGTTCTCCATGATGGAGCTTACAGAGCAGAGCAGAAAGCACTTGTGTCTGCAGAAGGGAGTCGTGGACTCCAGCACGAAGCAGAAGTGTTGAGGCTGGAGGAAGAACCCAGCAAGATGGCTTTGTTACTGAAGCCAGTGTGTTGTGAAACTGCTGCTGAGCTGACCAGAACTTTCCTGCCTTCCTCCTGGCCTTGGCACCTCGTGTCTGCTCCTTCACCTGGTCTCTGCCACTGCTTCCCTGTGTCCATGCTGTGTGCTGTGTGTTCCAGGTCCCCAAGTCGGCTCTCAGGGTGGCAGCAAGGCCATGGGAAGCTTTAGTCACTGGAGGTCCCTTTTGGGACAGCTTGTATTTAAGATCCTTGTAAAGCCATTGTGAAACTGCACCCATCATGCTGAGGCTTGTCTTGTTACTGTCAACATACAGTGGATGAAATCTGGCCCCAGTGAAAGCAACTTCAAACACTCACTGATGGAGCAGGGCCAGGATCTCTCTTAGTGTTGCAAGTTATGCCACAGTAGAGAAAAATGCCACCTTTTTTCTTTTGAAGTGCTAGACTTCTGAGTGATAATCTTGAATTTTCAGTGTTAATTGTGTCACCTACAAGTTAAAGTGTGCTTCTCACCCTTCTCACCTGCTTTGTATTCTGTACATCCCAGCTTTTATATAACCTCGTGTTGCTGTACAAAGAATGGATATAAATCTTTTATACAGAATGTCTCCTGGATTGTGTGGGGGAGTGGGAAATTCTGCAGAAGTTAAAAGTACCTGTCCTGAACAAAGGCTGGGTTGATTTGACAGCAAGAGCAATGACCTTACAGTTGAAGTGAGGAGCAAAATCTAGAAAATTAGACACCCCCCAGGACCTTTAATAGCCAAGAAGAGAGAGGACTGAGCCTTGTGCCAAGGAGCAAAGCACGGACTCAACTGAGCCTCCAGGCATGTTTAAGTGTTGATTTGCATCAACATAGGAAGGGAGACTGAAGTGCAGCAGCTTTACTTGTATAAACCTTGCTTAGAGAAAAAATACATCTTATTCATGCTGAGCTGATAAGAACTTTCCTGCCTTCCTCCTGGCCTTGGCACCTCATGTCTTCTCCTTCACCTGAGCTCTGCCACTGCTTCCCTGTGTCCGTGTTGTGTGTTCCAGGTCCCCAGGTTTCTGTGCCAGTAGTCCCCTAGTTTTTTTTCTCTCTAGACATACATAGACACATCTTAAAAACTTCAAATTCGCTGTGTTCCTGGGCATGCTAAATTTGGTCCACACCGTGCAGCTGGCCACGTTTTAAGTGTGGAAATTCTGTGATTTTTTTTTTAGTGTTTTAATGGATCTCAGTTCTGGATGACTTGTCCTGTGCTATACCCAACCACGCTGTATTTACTGTGCCTGGAGGCCATTTAAATACATTGTTTTTCTACCCATTTCATAGCTGTTTGAGTTCTTTTTTGAGGTCTGCAGCCTTTCCAAATGTTCTAGTTTATTTATTTAAGGTTTTTTTATAACACTATTTCCTTCTAGATTCAGTCCCTCTTGTATTAGTAACAAATTTGATTTTTAAAACTTCTTGCTTGTCACTTCTGTTGTTTCTGCCTGCTTATTTCTGAGTTTTGGTGACTTTAGCCTGAATGTTCCTGTTCTTTGCACTTTTACCAGTTGTTTGTTCCACTGCATGCTCTTCTGACATACTAAATTAACCTGGCAACACTATCCAGAATACCAGGTGTTTGAATATTTAGACTTCCTTTCTTGAAAAAAAAAATAAAAAAAAAAATTTAAAAAGATTTATAGAAGCTTATCTATCTTTAATAGCTAAATTAGAAAATTATGAAGGTTCCAGAGATCTGTGAAAAACCCCACAAAACACAAAAAACCCCAAACCAAACAAACCATAATCAAATCAAACCAAAATAACAACAACAAGCCCTCCCCCCCCGGCCCCCCCTCCCCCCCCCAAAAAAAAAGATTAGTAGGCTTGGAAAGTTCTGAAACGATCTTGAGAACTTTACTTACTTTTTTGGTTGTGCAGTAGGGTGGTGACCCTTAGGTTTGGTTACAAGACTGACTGCCTCATGCCTGCAGGATGGCTTTGCATTTTCTTATTCATGAATCACAACTTATTTCTTAGCACGAGGCTGCTTTCCAGGTCCTTGGTATGGCTCTTCCAAAAGACTGAGAGCTGCAATGTGGAAATACAATTTTACATGTTCCAACAACTTTAGTGTGTTGATCTGGTGTGAGTTAATGCATGTGTGAGAACTTGGGGTGTTGGTTGCATTGCACTTAAAACTTCTCAGATGGTTGTCACTGTGGCACTGATCTCTTTCCACCCCCAGCTGTGTGTTCCTGACTCTTCTCAACATGGTTCAGGCCTTTATCTGCCTTTCTAAGGGCCTGGCTCAGAGAATTAAACAGCAATCATTTGGGGCTGTTGCGCTGGCCATTCAGACCTGAACTGTTCCTTACACGTGTTTTTGCAATCAGGCAGGGAGTTGATTCACACAGCTGAACATGAGGAGTGTTTGTGTTGTTTCATCAACAGGGTGAAATGATTCCCTACCTGAATATCTTTTCTGATTCCTTCCCTGTCTTTGGCCCTGCTATAGTTTTTCACCCAGTGTGTTGTCATCAGCCCAGCAGAGAGAGTGGCAAACCACAGTTTGTGGATAGGACCAAGAATTTGGTATGGCACTTCTTGAACCTGCTGGAGAAATCACTTGCATGCTGACTGGTTTCAGCTTTGAGCAGTTGCTAAATACAGTGCTTTTGGAGGCAGCAGGCTTCTTCCCATCCTTACACATTGTTCTTTTTTGGTGGTTTTTATTTCCCCTTAACTGATAGACAGCATAATATCAGTTTATCTGAAAGTTTCAAATTCTGTGTAAGTATGAGAATAAGAACCATTGTGTCTGAAACAGTGATTATCTCCATTTTGAAGGGTTATTTGAATTATTCAACATGACTAAAAAGCACTAGAATGGGGAGGCCATGGAAACTCCTTGCTGTGAATAGCCCAGATGACATCTCTGAACTCACAGTTCAGGCATACAGACTGCAGTACCTCACATGTCCCTTTTCACACTGCTTTATATTGGGTCTTGAGAATTATGCACAAAAGCTTACCCTTTGGAAGAGAACTGAACTACATCAGCCTTTTACTGAGGTTTTGTGTGAAGATATGGTTAACAGTGAAGGCTGGAGTTCAACACAGCTGCATGAATTCCTGGGTTCAGATTACCTTTCAAATATCCCTACAGAATGTTAGGTCCAATGCCCACAAGGAAGTACACAGTGGAGGCAGTCAGAAAACCTTCAGGGAGTTTTGGCTGTAGAGCAGATGAATAGTGGCACTGTGTCAGTTTATCTTAACAATTGATATGGTAAAATCATCTGGTTTTCCCCTCCTTTCCTTGTCTTCTCCTCCTCTCCTGGGTCACTGTTGTGAGCTGCCAGTGTCCCTTTTGTTCAGAGATGCTGTGGGGTGGTGGCAGTGACACAGGATGGCACAGGGTGAAGGTAGAGCACCAGACTATATAGCTCTCCTTGATGCACCCATGATGTATTTTCTGTCCTTTTCTTTTCTTCTGTATGTGAACATCAAATCTTACACACTGCATCTCTGTATTCCTGTAGTTGTTCTTGCTCCTTCAAGCTCTTTTACACGGCTTTGCAGGTTAATTTTTAGAGACCGCAGAAGGTATTTCTCTCATGTCTCCTTCTCCCTTTGCCTTTATTTTATTTTTCCCTTTAGGCTACCACCAAGGTGCCTAAGCAGCAATTTTCAATAAAAATATTTGTATCTTTGCTTTCCTGAAGTTGTACCCTTCCTATGCCTTGGGCTGATGGAGATCTCTGCCTTTTCCTGGAGGGGGTAAACACTGGTCTCAGCTTTAGTGAAGGTAAACCCAGGACTAGCTGCACATTTCTCATGTCCTTGGAGAGAAAAAAGCTATTAAAAGTTCAGTGGTTCAGAGCCTGTCAGTTTTGCACAGGACGGAGGAGGAGGTAGGAGGATTTGTTATCTTTCTTGCAACAACAAAGGCAGCAGGAGCAGCAAAATGTGAGGTTGACACAATTTTTTTTAACTTTATATTGAAATTAAGCATGCTGAATCTGGAAAGGAGCTAAAATATTAGTCTGCCTTAGATTACTTTGGCAAAGTGTAAGCCCTCTTTACACCAGTAATGGTCCTTGAGGAGCAGGATGGACAGCACAAAGCATTGCTTTGTGTGCCATAGCAATTTGAACATTTTAAATTTGGGGTGAGCAAACTTAGCTAATAAATGCTATGAAATGCTAATAAATGTGTTCAATATTGAAGTCTTTGTAAGTACTGTTGTCTACTTCTGCTGATAAGGCTACAAAGCTCCTGAAATGGGGGTGCAAGTGGAGAGGTGGCAAATGTATCCTTCATACAAAGAAGCATTTCTGTGAAAGTAAAAAGCATATCTCCAAATCCAATAAAAATTAGAGATGGAAAGTTATCTGTCGTCCAATCCCAGGGACCTGCCACAGCAGTGAAGCTAACAGCCCTCACTTCACTTCAGGACTCCTGATGATATAGCCTGAAAATACCATTCTTAATTTCCATGACAGAAGAATACTGAGTTTCACATATGTTTCCAATTCACACATAAAAATAGATAAATGGAAATTTTTTACCATCTATTAAAGTTTCAAAGGAAGTAGTTATGTTTAGTTAATTAGCTATCCTGTTTGAATATCTTCAATCTGTCCTTTACTGGCATGTTAGATTTAGTGAAGAATCCATTACAGAAATGATAGCCCAGGGGAGTGTGTCTGTCCTGTAAACCCTTTTAGCTGATGGGTATTATGAATGTATGTGAAATGTCAGCTTTGTCCAAATGCAAGAATAAAGAATGTTTTTGTAATATGCCTTTTTTTTTTTTTTTTTTTTTTAATCTGGTGCCTGATCAGAGGTTTTGGCTTCACAAACCAAAGCAGTAGAGAGAGTGAAGAGGAAATAGTGTAGAAAACAAAGAGGAACCAAGGCATTTAAAAATCTTTGCAAAATGTTCAATGCTGATGCCTGGAGAGTTTGGTGGTGAGGGTGTGTGGTCAGCTTAGCACTCTGTTATCTTCATGTGGTCTGCCTCCACCTGAAGTATAGAATACACAGACGTGTTCTATGAAGTGAACCTTCATCCATGTCGACAAGGAGCCCAACAGTTCTGTTTGCCTTTTCTCTCTACTTTTGTGTCTTCTGGGTCACCATTCTATGTGTATTTTTTTTCTGGTTCCTGCTTCTGTGTGTCACCTGGTGGAGCATCCTCACTGCCGCAAGCCCTCGCTGCCTCTTCCGCGCTCAGACGTGATCACAGCCACTGGAGTGTGGGGAGGCTGCTTGCACAAAGGCACTGGAGCTCTTGGCTTTGGGTGTTTTACTCAGAACTTGAACTGCTTCAAGCACCTTTTATTTTGGCCCTACAATTTAAGTTATGAATCTTCTTGCTATTTCTGTTCTGTTTTCTTCACAGTAAATATGTACTTCTCTCTGCCTTTCACAAACCTGCAGGAAGTGCAGGACTCAGTCTGTGTTTAAGGATTGGGTCTTTTACAAGCTGGCTAAGAAAACTGCACTCTTACTCAGAGCAATGGTATTTTTCTTCCCCCTAGTGTCTTAGCTGCTGAAAAAAATGAGGAGAATGCCTCCATTAAAGCAGCATATGACAAAGTCAGTATTAATTGAAGACTGAAGTTGTGCATGCAGGTGTTTTTGCATTTCTGTGCAGTTTAATGTCTTTGAAGCTGAGCAACATAAATTTTCCCACTTTTAAAATCAGCAGTCACTTTCAAAAATGTACAATTTTAATGGGACTAAAGCGCATTGGTGAGAACAGATAATGAAAAATGAAAGCGAGAAATAAAGTCTCCAGAAGCTGTTCTGGGAAAGCCTTGCATCCACTGTGTTTTTAATAGTGAAACAATTCTTTCTTAAATGGCAAGGGAAAAAATATTATGGTTAATTTCAGTGGGATCTTTAAATCTGGTTAGTGTTAATGAACTTTATTTGCTATAAGAATGATTTTTTAAATTGCATCATTAGCAGAAGATCAGTTAGATTCTTTTGAATGCACTATGTCTGTAGGATATTGAAAATGAAAGAGACCATATGTGTTTCAATCACATATTGAAACATAATCTAAAGCCTTCCTAAGTTGCTAAGTAGAAAGGGATCTTTTCATTGACTTCAGGTTTCTTTGGACAAGTCTTTAGAAGAAAAATTCATTTGGACAATTTAATTATTGTTCCAAGTAGGCAAACAGAAGTACTGTATGGAATCGGATTTGTGCCTACACGTCTTTAAACATTTTGGTTCTTGTTTGAATGATTAGGAGACAAATAAGATTTTATGTGTGTAAAATATGTATATTCTTCAGGTAGGTTCCTTTGCTGGTGAATAGGATTTGGTACATTTTTTGTGGCCACCTAATAGACTGTCGGAATGGGACACCCCATTTCCTTGGCAGGTTCAGTTCTCTGAACTTCAAATGAAAGACCTGGTGAGACTGTTCCCTTATTTGTGCAGCTCTTAAACTGAAGCAAGTTTTGAACAGTTGCAGACTTCCTCTTTTTACTCAAGAGAAGGTTGTTTGAAAGTAGCCCATCTTTATGTGGGACTACTAAGGGTATTGGTATTTCAATCACCTACGGTGGCCTGGAGAATACTAATAGCAGGGCCAATTTGATTGATTTTGTCAGTACTTTTTTACTACTTGAAGTAACAGAGGCTTATTTAGAGCTGTAGGGGAACTAAGAGAAAAATGTTCTGCCTTGCAATAGTTTTCAATGCGTCTGGGAGATGCAGAGTGTTTTGTTGACCCCCCAGCAGACAGACCAGAGATGTATTTTGTCTTGATCTTGTTATTGTGAAGGTATGAGATTACCTCTGAGAGGAGGAGAGCTAGAGAGAAAATTAGTCTTGGGGCTTACTCAGAGTCATTTATATTCGTCAGTACAGTGTTGCCTTGGGGATTTTTTTGCACTGGTTAAAAATAAAGACAAACCTCAGGGGGGTGGGGGAGGTGGACACCATCTCATCAGGGTGTGGGAACAGCGTGGGCATTTGGCTCCATGCAACGTCCTGTTTCCCCAAGTTACCACAGCAAGTCTTTACTCTTTTTCCAGCCAGGCTTCATGAGGTGCTCCTCTCACCATGCCCTCCCATCTTTAACTCTTTTTCTCCCTGTCTTGGCTGGGGAGGAGGATGGGTGCAAGGGTGTTTTTCCGCTGTTTCTTGTGGAGCTGGATGATGGAGGTAGAAGAACTTGCCTGGTGTGAATCCAGAAAATGGTGGCTGGGTCAGGCCATACCAATGTGTGGTTCATTGGGAGAAGAGAGATCTCCTGCAATTTCGCTGGCTGTTGGAGTCACATCTTTCTATAGGGACAGAGCTGGGTGAGCATCCCTGCAGTGCCTCAGTGAGTGAAGGTTTCACCCCTGGCCTGGGATGGGTGGTGAGCACACCTCCAGCTGCTGGAATGCTCTCTGAAGGATTTGTATTGCCCAGGAAGCACACAGGGCTGCTGCTCACGAGCAAGCTGCTTTCCAAAGCTGTGGTGAAGATGTCCTTACCCCACAGCTCCCTTTGGGCTGGGACGACCCTTAGATATGTAGGTTTGATCTTGTGCATGTACATAAACACCTGTACAGATATGGCTGGATGCCTGCCAGCCCAGGATTCTTTCTTATACTGGCCAGTAACCTGGTATTTAGGGGTATCATGGTTTAATTCCAGCCAGCAACTCATCTCTACACAGTGCTCACTCACTCACCCCTATGGGATGGGGCAGAGTAAAAGTGAGTAAACTCATAGGTTGAGATAAAGACAGTTTATTGGTGAAGCAAAAGTCACACATGCAAGGAAAGCAAAACAAAACAAGAAATTAATTCACCATTTCTGATGAACAGACAGGTTTTCCTCCATCCCAAGGAAAGCAGGTCTCCATCATGCATAGTGGTGACTTGGGAAGACAAATGCCATCCCTCTAAATGTCTCCCCCTTCCTCCTTCTCCCCCCAGCTGTATATACTGGGTGTGATGCTACATGGTAGAGAATGTCCCTTGGGTTGGTTGGGGTCCACTGTCCTGACTGTGTCCCCTCCCAACTGCTTAATCACCCCCAGCCTCCTTGCTGGTGGGAAGGCGTGAGGGGCAGAAAAGGCCTTGACACTGTGTCAGCCCTGCTCAGCAATGACAAAAACATCCTGTGTCATCAACACTGTTTTCAACAAAAACCTAAAAAACAACCCTCACAGCTCCTCTGGAGAAAATTCACTGTATCCCAGCCAGAACCACTGTGGTGGGGAATGTATAAAAACTTGCCTGAGTGTGAGGTGCTGTTCCTTCCTTTTGTATCTTCTTCTGCTCTGGGCTGCTGGACCCAGGCATTGTACTCCAGTCACTGCACGTCATAGCCACCACTGGCCTAACCCCCATGAATTTGTTTGAAGCTTTTTTTTAAGCTCTGGAATACCAAGCTACGCCTGCAGTATCTTGCAGCAAGCAAATGTGGAAGAAATACTTTTCTTTTAAGCTGTCTAGCTGATAATTTCACAGCATGATCATTAGTTCTCTGGCAGGAAAAAATGATGAATATTTGTTTTCTCTGTCATTTCTATCATCAAACGCATTTTTGAACATGTTCTGATATCCTCAGTCTACTGATATGTCTGGAAGCTGGCACTTACAGCCATCCTTTTAATCCTCACTGCCTTTTCTTGTTTTTGTAAATCCTTCTTGGGATGGGGTGACCAGCAGAGAAGGCTGTGTTGAGATGTGAGTGTATTGTCAATGTATTTCTCTTCCTTGCAGTCCCCCATTCTGATGTTTCCTGAGCCTTTTCCACTGTCACCTTTAGATTTCTTCACTAACTTGTAATAGCTAATCTTAATCTCATCAGTAACACCTCATGGGAGTATCCTGATGACTGTCCAGATTGGTTTAAAGTAACCTTGGAACACTTCTTGGCTGGCATAGGACTGGGAGACAGACAGAATCTCCACAAAGAACTGAAACCCCAGAGTCCCCAGCAGAGTGAAAGCAGAACGATTAAGGTTGATGAGTGAATTTAACTGTCTTGTGAAGAATTGCTCCCAGCTGTTTGATAGACAGGCTACAAATAATACATTTTTTCACTTCAACCCTGGAATAACTTCAATGGCCATGACATAAGGCAGATGGAGAGGTTTTATCAGTTCTGTGTGGCTCCCTGATGTACTTGAAGTGCCAGTGATTCCCCAACTCAGCCCTTTTGCCTCTGACCAGATCCTTAAACCGTGACACAGACCCCTTCCCCTGGTGATGTGGCAGGGCATTTGTCCTTCAGCTGTATTTGAACACCTAAATTACACCAAGAAGGAGCTGCTCTTAAATTCGTAGAGTTGCATGGCACAATTTCACCTTCCATGTCTGAATTTCTTGAGGGACAAGGATGGAGTTAGATTTGAGATGAGGTGAAGTCCTTCAGCAGACAAATGGAAATCCTCTGAGCTGGAGGCCAGGTTGTGAAGGCTGCTGTCTTCTATAACCTTGCAGCTGATTTCCAGCAACAGCCCCAAGTCCAGTGGCTTTAAAGAGTGTTTGCTTCAAACATCCAATAACTTAAGTTTTTTAATTAAGCAGTTAATCTAACTGGAGGGAGTTGAAGGCGAGAAGCAGGACAGCCTCTACAGAGGCCCAGGTAAAAGTGCAGTTTAATTGGAACAGGATTTTTTTTTCTTGTCTCTGGATCCTCAATGTCACCCAAGCCAAGAGTGATACAAATAATTAATTTTAGTAATTAGAATATATATGCTGTATCTATTTATCTGCTGACAAAGACAAATGTACCAAATGTCACAGTACATAGCTACGTGTCAATATATTTTGATTACTCAATGCTCAGATAACTTTCTACAAGAAATAAAGTTATAAATTTAAGGTTTCACTTTATAAAAAATCAAACTAAGATAAAAAATATTATGTATATTTAAATCAAGGCTTCCCATTGCCTTCATTGCACCCGCTAACCTCTTCCCATCTTTTCAGCCAGTTGAGTGTAATAATCTTTAAGCTTGTGAACAAACTGTACTTATTTATTTGCAAGCTCTCACTGGCCTGTACTGGTTTGTTTTGTAACATCCCTTAATTAATGAGTAAACCCTTCGGAGAGTCTCACTAGCTTATCCATTGACAAACATCTGACCCTGTTTAACAGCACAGCCTGCCCTCGTTGGGATATGGTGTGTGGTGAAATTTGGGGTGTCAGCATCCAAATGCAGGGAGAAGTGTCCCTTCTTCCGAGTGCCCATAGTCTAAATAAACAATACCAGTGAGGCCAAGGGGGAACTGAGACAGTATGTGCTAATATACTGTGTGTTGTCTCCACAATTTTTATTTTTTATATTTAACTCCTCATTTTATGGCTTTGCCCTTGAAGTAACAGACATGGGGAGCCCACATAGTGGCTGGTGCAGCTTTTACTGGAGCAGTTAAGGCCACAGATGGTGCAGTGCCTGCAAACTGTGAGGCACTCACCCTTCTCTTTAGGCTGATGCATGCATCACATCTTTGCTTGCAGTGCCTGGGACTTTGCAGAAGAACCAGATACTTCTTTTTCTGTTCAAGGCATGTGAGTTTATTACTGGACAGACTGAATGCCAGTGATGGAATTATCTCTGTTTGGTTTTTTTCTCCCCCCTTTTCCCTTTCTAGTAATTTAAAGTAATGGTTTTGAAATTGCATCTCCTAAAACAGCCCTTTTCCTTGTAGCAATGCTATTTAGAAAAAACTTGAAAATAAGCACTCAAATCCTTGTTCCCAGAACTTCTGCAGTTGCTGCAGGTAAATACCCTCTTCAGATGCATCTTAGGCACTGTGTAAGGTAAAACTCACAGTTCCATTCCACTTACACTTCTGTCTACACTAATTAATCTAATACTGCTTTTACTCAGAACTGGTAATCAGTTTTTTCTTCAGGGAAGATCTACTGTGCTAGTGATAGTGGCTGTTTTGGGAGGGTCAATCAAAATAAAGGTATTTGGGTGTTCCGAGAATGGTTCATTCCCAGAAGGCCTGTGAGGATGCTTGCAAAGCCTGGTTGAGCAGAGAACTTGAACTAAAAAGTTCTTGAGTGTCTGCGCTGGCAAGCATGCTGATTTGACTGTCCAAGAAGATGAAGACTTTCACCCCAAAAATGTTCACCCTGGACTGATATGGTACAGCCGTTAGATTTTTCCCTTTAGCATAGTGCAGACTTCCCTAACCTGGGATGTATCCCTGCTCAGTTCCTGGTGCAGCAGCCTTGACAGCATTTGGTGGTTTGTTCATGAAACTGAGAACACAAAACTAAGGCCTTCCACTGGTGTTTGAAATTCAGTTCATGTCAATAGTGATTGAATCCTATTATCTGATGGTTGTTCAGTGACCTTTGCAAATTAATAGCTTGTTTGCTCTCCTTGTAGTTCTCAGTAGATAAATACTTTTGTTAGAGGACAAGCTCATTGATGATACTTTCCTGATTTGTCTTGAGGTTTGGGGTTTTCTTTCTTCTCCCAGAAGGATTTCTCCTCTTTTGCATTTCTAGAGAGAAATGATGATTGAATCCAGTTTTAGGAGTGGCTTCTCTGTGTGTGCTGAGCCATAGTGAGGGCTTGCTGAAGTGCTGGTTACATTAGTAGGGAGATGCAGGTATTTATTAAGGATGTGAAAGCTAATGCAAAAATATCATCCTGCTGAGCACAGAAGGGATGTACCAAACATCCCTGAGCACAGGACAGTACCAAAACTCAAGTCTTAGACTAAGGAGTGTTTAAAGCTGTGGTCAAATATGTTGTGCTGGCTTACAGGCTGTTGTGGGCTGTGTCACACTTTGGGATTTTTTTTGTTTCTTCAGCTTTTTTGGAGAGGACTGCACTGAGGGTTTGAATCTCGTGCATTTTTTCCTGCTGGTTGAAGATGTGCAGCTTTTTTCCTGTCTTTTCAATCCAGGAGGCAGCCAGATGTTGAGTTCTTCTTCCAGTCCTGTTTGCAGCCTGTCTGCTGCTTGTACCAGCTCCTAGACTGCTTGCTGGATTATTTAGAGCAGAGAAAAGCTGTGTTGTCAAAGTGTAACAGGTTACGTAAGCATTTAGAAAGCATACCCTCTAGCACTTAAAATCTTTCGAGTGTTTTAGAAAAGAAAAAAATAAATTATAGGCTTGCTGCATTTTCTGCCCTGGCTTTTTGTACATGGAAAGGTAGGATCCTTGGTAACATTATGTTCTGCCTTCCCAAAAGGTACATGGCCATGCCCTTTCTGCTGCATTCATCAGAGGCTTTATGTTTTAAAAAAAACCAGAGATCAGGTGAACCACTTAGAATTTGAGAGGGTTGACAGATCGTAGGCTTTTTAGCATTTCGTTTTTGAAGAACTAGAAATATGAAAATTAATAAGAACCAAACAGTCTTTCCTTTTGCCTGTAAAGTTTTGTAGGAAGTTTTTACCTGAATAGAATTCAGAGTATAGAATTTAAAATGTAGTTTAATTCAGCCTTGCGGCACAAGAACTGCACGTTGTATTTCCAACTGAGAGACACAAGTTTAGGAGCAGACAGACTACTTTGGTACCACTTGCCAAAAAAAATAATAATAATAAAAAAGCCCTTCAAAACTGCTTTAGTCATTTGATTACCTGCTGTGTGTTAATGTTTTATTCATTTTTTATGCACAGCCTTCCTGTCTCAAGTGCCAGACTATTTGGCTCATGCCTTGGCTGCAGATAAAACTGTGTTGGATTTTGGGGTCTTTATCAGGGTTTTTCATGAGCTGTTACTATTAAGAGAGCATCAAGCTATCTAGTCTAATTCCTGCAAGCTGCTTTACAGGCATTGTTTTGTTAGCAGTTTGAGGCCAGAAGGGCATGATGAACAGTAATCACAAAGTCAAAGTGTCTGTGGTGGCCCTAGGTTTTCAAAATCCCAGCTGTGCCCTGCAAATTTGTAGATCTTGGTGGGTGACAAAATGCAGTTGTTAATGTGACTGAGAAACAAAGAAATCTCACATGGAGTTTGCATTTTGCCTGTATCATTTGGGCATGCTTATTTATCCCACTTTCCTGCTTTTGTGTTCATGCCATTTAAATGTAGGTTCACAGAAGAACCTTATCTGAATAGATTTACCACTTGCTCTGACAATTTAATCCTTATTCAATTTAGTACTTTTTGTCATACTACCACCTAATGGTTGTTCTAGACCTACCATAACTTTTTTCTACCTTGAGTAGAAAATAATCTGATATCCCAAGGTTTATTTTTCATGAGGATTAGAACAAGTTCCAAATCCATGGTTCCTGTCTTCTTAACAGTTTTGACCTCAAAATATTCAGTTGTCCTCCTTTTAATGTATTTTGTAATTTTGTCTTGAGGTAAATTCATCAAGATGATGTAATTAAGTTGATATGAAGAATAATTCAGGAGATGGCAAGAATTAGCCCACCAAAAGCCAGCATTCTGTATGCTTTTCATCCTAAGGAATGTGTTTTGTTGTTTATATTTGCCTTATATCAAAACCTAAGAAGTTTTCTGGACTATGTTCATGTCACTTTCATGTCTTGGTTTCAAGAAAGGTCTTCAGTGTGTCCATTTATTCTGCACATTGTACCATACTTCAGTTTCACCTTAGGGGTGAACTTGTTGATTTGTTGGCATTTAAAATCACTTTTTTTTTACAGACAGATCTTAATCAGAAGAAGAATCTAGACTAAGAGACTGATACCTTTGCAGGCAGAAACCAGCTTGGTAGTGTTGTGATAGAATTGTTGGAGAAACAAATGGCAGGATGTGCATAAACCAGCAAGTGACTTTCCTGTGGAAGAGGAAACATCCCTATGCTGTTATGGAAAGGAGACTGTGGCCACCACTGAACTGAGTAAGAACTGGATAGGCAGCTTTTGGCTTTTAATTTTTTGTTTTGTAGGTTAATGTAGTTGTCATTTTTGCTTCAATAGTCAAATAGGATGACAGATCTGACTGATTTATTTAAAGGTTATTCTAAAAATGACTCTTTGGTCTGCCTGATCTCTAACAGAGACAACTGTTAGAGAAAGAAAGAAATAAGATCCTATCACGTGCAACCTAAACATGTAATACACAACTTGGTGCTAGAACTTCTGAGGAAAATAAGGAAAGGGTCTACATCTGATTTATACAAATTTTTATGAACAGTTTGTATATCTGACATCTCCCTGATTTATGATATATCTTCAGTTATTATATTTTAATTTTTTTTGCTTATTTTTATGCTTTTTGCAATGAAGACAAAATCTTCCTTTTTTTCTTCCTTTTTTTTTTTTTTAATAGTATTGTCAATTGGCATTGTCTTGAGATGAAAATATACTGACGTATTTTGAAATACTGGCATACTTTACTTGGGTCAGTATTAAATCAGAAATTACCATCAAGCTGTATCTTCTTTTATACACGTTTGCAGCCTGCATAATTCAGCAAAAATTTTGAACAGGTTCAGACCAACTCAAACATTTGTTCCGTCTGTTGTACCCTTGACAAGGGTTTATTTGCTTTCTTTTTCAGTCTGACTTTTTAAAAAAAGAAATAGTTCTGCAGTTGGAAAGAGAAACATCAGGGACAAATTTAATAGTGCAAGCAATTCAGAAGCATTTCCTGAGCTATTTCACTGTGTCTGGTAATTCTTTGCATAATCTTCTCTTCATAAATCTTATCTAACCACTTGTACCCAGGCAACATATTTGGAGCCTTTAATCTTCAAAATCTTCACACAGTGTGTGAAACTTAAAAATTTCGTAAAGAGTTGATTAGTGTATAATTGGGTACAAATACAAACAAAACAGATGCTCCTTATGGCACTGACCCAGTCTCTAGGTTGCAGCCATGATCAAAAACACCTTGGGCCCTTGGCCAAAATACCTGGATCAGCTCTGGGAAAAGAGGGAATTGACCACGTGTGTGTGTGTGTGTGTGTGTGTGTGTGTGTGTGTGTGTGTGTGTGTGTGTGTACTAAACTTGGTTGATGTAGATTTTTTTCCTTCCACTTTCCTGTGGAAAATATCAAATAATTGATATTTTTCAAATCTTGCTGGTTGAAACAAGGGAAATTCCAGTTCAGTATAAAGCAGAAATTCTTCAGAATGTGAGGTCAAACACTGGGACAAGTTGCCCTGAAAGTCTGTGTAATCACTGTCCCCAGAGGAGTTCAAAACTTGCCTGGGCAAGGCCCTGAGCAGCTGGCTCTTGACTAGAGGTTGGTCCTGCTCGGTTCAGGGGCCCGACCAGGCAGCCTCCAGAGGTCCCTTCCAGCCTCTACAGCTGTGTAGCTTTTGTTCAGTAGTTAATTAAATTGTTCTGAAGGCTTTCAAAATGAGTCCAAGGTAAGGGGTAAATATAGATTCTATCATTAGTTTCATCAAAAATTGAGCATCTTACTGCCAGTCAGAGAAGATGTTTTCAAAGAAATATGCATGAAATATGAAAAGGGTGGAAATTGGTAGAAGGCAAAGTTTTTCTTTTGGTAATTTGCTTGTAATCACAGAATGCTAGTGCAAATATTTAAAAGGGAAAAAGACTACTTTGTCTTCCTAGAGGAAATTGTATTTGCTGGGTTTATTCAGCCTTTTCTTGTGTTTAGAAGCTTTTCTGTAAATAGATTGTATATGTCCAGACTGTTCTTTATGTCTCTGATTTTGGTGAGCAAACCCATTCCTGGCAGCAAGCAGCCTGCCCACAGTATATGTTAGCAAAGCCTGTATCAAGAGGATATTCAAAGTCTTTAATCTTGTAAAGAAGTAGCTTACAAATGTATGCCCAAGAATTCCTGCATGCAACAGCAGCATTTCCCTTGGCTTGTTTGTTGTTATCAGCTAAGCCAAGTACTCCTTTCAGCTCTGGCTGTGACAAAGTTCTTCGTATTAGAAACGTATTTGGGTATTTTGTGACCTTCTCTGGGATTAGTGTTTTTGGGGTTTTTTTCCTCTGTGTACACCAGTTTCATGTTATTGCCTTTCAGAATTACAGAATCATCAAGGTTGGCAGAGACTTTCAAGGTTTGTCTACTCCAACCATCACCCCAGCATCACCAGAATCACCCCTAAACCCAGCTCCCCAAATGCCACATCCAGATGCCTCTTGAACAGTTCCAGAGGTGGGGAGTCCACCACCTCTCTGTGCAGCACACCAATGCCTGACCCTTCTTCCAGTGGAAAAAAAAATTCTAATATCTAATCTGAACCTCTCCATGTGCAACTTAAGACCATTTCTGACTGACTCCCATCTCACTACAACCTCCTTATTAAATGACAGTGATTTTGATTCTTGGTGAAGTAAGGAAGAGGGTCAATAAAACCTCTGCCTTGGACTTCCAGAAGGTGGAATTTGGTCTGTCCAGGACACTGGTTCAGAGAGTCCCTTGGGAAACAGTGATAAATGACAAAGGGATCCAGGAAGGCTGGACATCCTTTAAAAAGCAAATCTTAAAGGTATGGAAGCTGGCTGTCCCTATGTGCCAAAAGATGAGCTGGAAGGGAAGAAGACCAGCCTGGCTGAATAGGGAGCTTTCTCTAGAACTCAGGGAAAAGAAAGAGAGTTTATAACCTTTGGAAGAAGGATCAGTTAGTTCAGGAAGACTTCAAGGATATTGTTAGGTCATGTAGAGAGAAAATAAGAAAGGCAAAACTCATGTAGAACTCAGTCTTGCCACTGCTATAGAAGATAATAAAGAGTGTTTTTAGAAATACATTAACAACAAAAGGAGGGCCAAAGAAAACCCCCATTCTTGACTGAGAGTGAACATCGTCACCAAGGATGAGAAAAAGTCTGAGGTACTTAATGCTTTCTTTGCCTCAGTTATGCTCACAGAAACCAGCCCCCTGAGCTGGTAAACAAGGATGGGGAGCAGAATAGACTCCCTGCAATCCAGGAGGAAGTAGTTAGTGACCTTCTGTGCCACTTAGATACACACAAATCTAGGGCTGGATTGGATTCACCTGAGGATACTGAGGGAGCTGGTGGAAAAGCTTGCCAAGCAACTCTCCATCATTTATCTTTAGTCCTGGTTAACAGAGAAGGCTTTGAATGACTGAAGGTTGGCCTGTGATGCCCGTCTACAAGAAGGATTGGAAGGAGGATCCAGGAAACTGCAGTCCTGTCAGCCAGGGAAGGAACAGATCGTCTTGAGTGTGATCACATCGCACATACAGGACTGCCAGGGGATCAGGCCACCCAGCAGGGATTTGGGCAAGGAAAGTCGTGATCTTCTGTGGCTAGGTGGCTTGCCTGCTGGATGAGGGAAATGATGTGGATGTTGTCTACCTGGACTTCCATACTGCCTCCCACAGCATTTTCCTGGATAGGCGGGCAGCCCATGGCTTGAACAGATGCAGACTTTGCTGGGTTAGAAACTGGCCAAATAACCAGGCCCAGAGCGGGGTGGTGAAGGTTCTAGAGAGTCAGTCATATGAGGAGTAGCTGAGGGAGCTGGCAGTGTTTAGCCTAGAGAAAAGGTCACTCAAGGGAGACCTTATTACTCTCTACAACTACCAGAAAGGAGTGTGTAGCCAGGTGGGGGTTGGTCCCTTCTCCCAGGTAACAAGAAACAGGACAAGAAAAAATGGCCTCAGGCTATTCCAGGGAGGTTCAGCTTGGAAATCAGGAAGATTTCTTTTCTGAAAGATTGGTTAAGCACTAGAACAAGGTGATGGAGTCAGCATCTCAGGACTTGTTCAAGAAATGACTGGACGTGGCTCTCAGTGTCGTGATTCAGGTAACAGGATTGTGTTTGGTCAAAGCTTGGACTTGATGGTCTTGAAAGGTCCTTTCCAACCCTAATTATTCTATCTGATTTGCATCTGAGCAAAAAGGCTAAAAAGCCCAGAGAGGATGCATTAGTTTTGATTGAAATTCAACAGCCATATTGGGTCCTCCTAACAAAAGCTTGGTCAGCTCTGATGTTGTCAGCAGGGCTTTTGGAGGGGGCACCAGGAGGGGCTACACTTTGTGGTTCAGCCAAGGCATGTAGCTCTCTGCTGGAGATTAACTGTGATCTTGCTTCTATTGTAACCATGGACTGTCTCAATAGAAGGGCTTCCTGGGCACAGAGAGGATTTACTTCATTGTTGAAATAACTTTTGTCCCCTGAAATAACTTTTTGTCCCTTACAGCTACTGAATAAATTCCTTGGAGCTCTGTTTCTGACCATTATTTTTACCACCCATCCTTGACTGAGATTATGGCACAGAGATCAGTGTCCTGTTTTTACTGCCAGGAAATAAAAAAGATTTTCCCTCCAAAGTAAAATATGTTTCTCCATGCTGTAATCAGCTTATATGGTTTTGGGTATGGACTTGGAAAACTTTGGATTTTCTTTTGGTTTTATTTCTACCTTGCCTGATTTGAGGTTGATTTTCTAAGTATTTTTTTCCCAATAGCTTTGAATTTCTTACTTGTTATACACCCATGTAACTCTGACATTTGAAAAGTCAAGTCCTGTGCTTTCCCCTTCTACATACATTTTTAGCATTTGGAAATGAAGATCGCCAAAGTCAACAATTAGTCAACAATACATATTAATATGCCTTCCATGCAGAATACAAGTCCTGAAAGACCTCCATATGTAGCTTTAACTTTTAACTTGTACCTTGAAATTGTGCATATGAGACTGGAAAACGTGCAGTAATATGACCCTGGAGAATTTATGTGATGAAAACCTTGGCCATAGAGGCCAGTTGTTTGAAGTGGTTGTTCAGAGCAAGGTTCCCATGTGGACACAAGTTTTTCAGAGAGTGAGTGAGTTCACCATGATTCCAAGGTACTAGTCATTATGCTTGAATATAAATTCAGTCAAAATTCCTAAATAATTGTGTTCCAAATTAGTTCTTGCATTACAGACAATTAATTTATGATTGCTGAAATATTTTTTGAATATGGAATAAAGTGGTTTGGTTTCTCCTATCCAGTTAAGACTAATTATTGTAATTTTACCATAAAAAATGGAATAAGGTAGTAGTTGATTCAATGATGGAAGAGGATTTAGAGTGCAGTTCAGATTTTAGTTGTATAAATAAAACATCTTTATTCTTTTAAAAGGAAACATCAATTAAAAATATAGGCAATACATTTCTTAGTTCTTGCAATCTTTTTTCCCTTTTCCTGTTTTTTGGTAGTACTAGATTCTGAGTTTAATTCTTCCCTACAGACAGTCCTCACTGTTCAATGCAAATGCAAGAGTTCATTGGTTTCAAAGTAAAAATCCTCACAATAAATAGTGGTGGTAATAGTAAGAGAAATTATCAGTCAAATTTGCAGGACTGTGTGTAACTGCACTGTATTTTGACAGGTTGGCTTTTAGTTTAATTATTGTTAATGTCATTGGGAACCATCACTGGGCAGAGCAGTGGAGTGATGGCAGTCAGAGGCTGAAAATCTGACATTGCCCCAGGGACTGGGGAGAATCCTTAGCAGCTCAGTTTTGTCCCTTCAGCTCATATATTATTACATTTAATAGTACATTTCTGGTGCCTCAGTTATGATCTTGGGTTTATGAAGACAAAAAGCAGGACATTTGAAAACCCTCAGGCTTCCATGAGAGATTTCCAAGGGGAAGCAGGCAGCGCTGCAGGGTCTGTATGTGACAGGTGGTTCCTGAACTGTCAAGATGAGAATTGAGTTCTGTAATACATTGCTTGGTGACAGGGATGTGTAGTTGTGTAGCTCTGTATGAAAAAGAGCAATACGTAGTTTATTCTTTGATTGTCATGATCTTTTAAATTTATATTTCTATTTAGTTTGGCCTCACACAGATTGTTACTTTAAAAGATTATTCAGTATCACACCTGCTGAGAAAAGTTTTTTTTTATTTTTAATCATCCATTCCTCACTGTCTATGCAAGATGCCATGCAAATAAACCTGCCCAGAGAATTCCTGAATGTCTGTTCTAGCTCTGCCTATCCAGGCTTTGTATTGGAAACAGGATAATCCATACCTTTGATTTAGAATAGGTTTCATAAAGGAATAGGAAAAGGAGGGATGGATGGGTTTAAGCTTCCTTTCTTTTCAAGATCCATTAGCTGGGACTTGCAAAACTTAATGAACTGCCTTGCCCTCACTGATTATGGTGTGCAGTCAAAAGAATAATGTATATGCATGTGATTTGGGTATGGTAATGTAATCAAAAAAACCTTATGGAAACTCCAGAGCATTTAATTTACTCTTATTTTCCTGTCTCCCAAGTCTTTGCAGTACCACTTCAGCATTCAAAAATTATAATTGGGTGATATGACCTTGGATTTAAAATACTAGATTTAATGCAAAATCAAATACAGGTTGATCAAGTGGAGTCGCTTGGTCTTCTGGGTGAAGTTCATCCCTCTGAACTTTAGATAAGTGCTTGACAGCTAGCTAAAATGAGAAACTGAATCTTCACACTTGTTAACAAAGAAAATGAGAAAACCTGGCAGCTCCAAAAGCTGATTTCTTCCCATGTTACAATAACTGCTGCATGAATTGCCCTCTCAAGAGGACTATTTATCTCTGAACTATAGAGATTGCCAGTTTCTAACATAGTAATTTTAACTCAGTGAATGCTTTCCATTATGCCACATTGTTGGCTGTCTTCATTTTAGGTTTTAAGTTGTGTTAGATCACATTAAAGGCCTCCTTCTCTCCACAGACTTCTCATTTTTAGTCATTTGATTTTGCTAACTTGATCACCAAGGGAATAGCAGCAGCGTGTGTCTACCAAAAGCTAGCTGTGCCAAAGCAGCAGAGACAATTAAATCATCTCCTGAAGCCTTGGGAGCTCAGCCAGGCCGGGTTTCTGTTCTACAAGAAGGTTTCCTGGTCTTTTTCATCTTAAAAGACCAATGTCACCATGCTTGGTTAAGCAAGGGGATTGATAGCTTTGGTAACTCAAAGCTTCAGTAGGGTCAGGCTGCTGCACTGGATGCGGGTGGTGCCTGGCTAGTGCCATGACTCTGAGCTGAAGAGCAGTGTAGGAAGAGGGTTTATAGCTCTTCAGGCCTCAGTTCTCCACTCAGCTTCCATCAAGGGTTCCATCTGGCCCAGAATGGAGCATTGCTAAGTGGGAATGACTCTTTGTTTATGAGTACTTTTGGCAAGGACTTGACACAAGCTGAAGGCAGCCGCATGTCTTCTGCTGTTCAGGCTCTTCCCATTGCAAGGGAACAGGTTCCTGCTCAGACAGACTGTTATTTTGGGTTTGGGCTCTCTCTGTAAATTCTTTGAGAAATCTAATGTTCTGGGTGTTTTGCTGTGCATGTAATTGGACTTCCTGGTTATTTGCAAAAAACATGAAGTCTGACAGCCCCAGAATTAATAGAGCCTGGTTTTCAGTGAATCCTGTTTCATGGTTGATTTATTTCTTAATCTAATTAATCAACTGGAAATATTATGAGACTGTGGTGGGAACTGATATCTTGTAAACATCAGAGTCCAGTGTCAAGAGTGAGAGCTGTAATGTCCTAATGCAGGAAATATTTTGCTGAGCTTTTCTATCTCTTTATCAAAGAATCTGCAAGAGAAGAAAATATTTCATGCCGCTTTCCTTCTGTAGATCTTCTGGTGTCTGAGGAGGGTTTGTTTCTGGTTATTTCCTTTAGCAGGCTGCTGATAAAGTCTCTCTACTCTGCTGTTTGATCAGTGTTTCCAAGGAGGTACAGTATATTGTCTAAGGTTTAAGGTGTGTTTTCCTTCCTCCTGCCTCTCCAGCTTTTGGCGGCGACTGCTTGGATGTCTGTAATGGTAGCAACCCAAAAGCAAGACAGACTTTTTTCATTCTAGTGAACGTCAGGATCATATCACTGCAGTTCTGGGCAATGCAGAAGGAAGGCAGAGGAAACAGTGCATTGATTAAAGAGATGAGCATTTGAGGATAAGGTGTGACAAGTGTGTGTAACTGCTGATGAGAATAAAATAGGCATGAAAGGTGAGAATAATAGTGAAAGATGATGAGCTATTACATAGACTTAGTTTTGTGCAATTACTCAGCCCTGACCTACCTAATTGATTGATCGTATGAAACAAATCAGATGGTAAAATAGAGGTGATCTCTTTTCTTCTCCTTAGTGGTTACTAGTTGGGAACCCCATAGGTTTTTTGTCAGAAACAGAGCACAAGCACAAAGGAGTATCCATAAAAAGCAATGTAGTGAGGATATCGAAAACAGAGGATGGTAGGAAAAGGTAATTTAAATTGAATTACTGTTTGAGGCTGCAGAAGGACTGTAGAGTAGTAAACAGTATGTTGTGTGCGTGTGCCTTTGTTTCTGCGGATATGTGTGTATCTGATGGCTGCCAGGAGCAGGCAGGGTTGTGTGAGCAGCTGGGACTTTGCTCCATGCAGGACGGCCTGGCTGGCAGCAGGGCTGCCTCTGCACACCTCTTTGCTCCCACTGGAGGAGCAACTGTTGAGTTTAAAGTAAAATAATGGTTCTTCTGAAAGTGATAGCCCTCGCAAAGAAGCCTGCTTTCCGTCACAGCATGAATCAGAGGCGTGGCTTCGGACAGCTGTAGTTACAGCAGAGCTCTGCTCCAGCACACGGCTGAGGGGCAATGGACACAGCAGAAGGGGCCTCCTGGTCCGGCTTTCCTCACCTCTCCCCTGAGGGATGAAGAGGCCTTGCTGCTACAAGAACACTGTAGGAGATTTGGGAAATGGTTTTTAAGAAGTGTGGGACCGAGGCAATAGCATAGCCCATTTTCTTTTCCACAGCACTGTTGCTCAAGAGATTCTCATCTTCCATGAAAACCCTGATCACAATTTTTGACGTAAATATATGAGACTCCTTCTTGAGCCTCATGGGTACATGTCAGCCACACGCTCCTGTGTGTGTATTTAAAAATATAATTATTTCTGTTCACAAGTAAGAAATAGGAAGATCTGGGGTGCCATAGGAGTGGGGGGATGCACGTCAGGGAGAGGAGCTATTGGTGACCCATTGGATTGGTCTTGCTGGAAGGTGGAACATGACTTAATTGACTGAGAGTTTCTGTTGGTGTTTTACTTCTGAAGAATTTCTGGAGGTTTCCATCTCCTGAGCACAGGAGGTTATGCACAATTACTGTGGCATGGTGCAAAGAGAAGGGGGAGCAGTGCCGACTGTGGGATCCTGACAAACATTATTTAAACCATTGCAGAAGTGCAGCAGATTGACTCCCTGGCCGTCACTGCCGATAATGCTGCTCATGGAGCTTGTCAGCGTTCCAGCCCCGCGTTTTTACAACCATTTAATTACTGCCTGTATTGAATGTAGCTGGAATTCACCATTGCAGCTAATGCTCTAGAAATGCACTAGACTATAAGAAAGTGAAGAATTTCAAGGAGATAGCCTGTAATGAGTTTGCTCATCCTGTTAGGTAACATCTCTTTAACAGCCCCAATAAACATTCTGTTTGTTTTGTGTTTGGGTGTTTTTTGTTGTTTGGTTTCGTTGGGCTTTTTTGGTTTTAGGCTCAGTGTCCTTGATTTGATGAAGTTTTCTTTTCCATTAAAATCATGATCCCTTTCTCAAAACTTAATTTGACTTTATATTATTAAATATATTTTGTCTTGAACTTTCTTCTAACTCCCCATGCCTGCCAGAAGGTGGTCAGCAGGGACACCTCGTTCATGTTTTATCCAAGGCTTCCATTTGCAGAGAGCACTAAAGCCCTGCTGCCACAATTGATCTGATTGTGATTGGTGCTGAGCTGCCGTGAAGTGACCTGAAAATACTGATTAGAGAGTGCTATGAATGTTATAAAGGTATTTGGTGAGGGAGACAGTGTTTCTGTGTAACAATAGATAGAATTCCTGACATGAGCATGTTGGCATCATTCACCAGAGTACAACACATAGCTTTTGGGATGCTTCTGCCCTTACTGCTGTGCTTTTTCACAGGGACAGCTCTCCAAGCTGCACAGCACAGCCTGGGAGCTTCTTGCAGCACCTCTCCCAGCACAGGGTGCTGCCAGGGTGGGAGAGGTGCTGGGGTCAAGCATCAGCTGCTGCTCCTGTGTGCAGCCTCTGCACGGAGCAAAGGACAGCCTGGCTCAGCAGCACTGGTTATCTCTGTGCCTCCTGTTTCCTCCTTCCTCTGCTTAGAAGAGTTTAGAGGCTGCTGCTGTGGGAGGGAAAGGGTAAAAGGGAAGATGAGGTGTTTTGGGCAGAGAGGAAAGAGATTGGCACTCACCAGGTGGGTGAGAGGGGAGTGCAGTGTGTGCCCATGGGAGGGAGGCAGCAAAGGGGCTGGGGCCCATGCTGGCTGAAGGGTAGATTGCTGCTGCTGCTCAGTTCCTGAGCAGAGGAACAAATGTAGAATTGAACAAATAATACAAATGTAGAGCCAGAAATCTCTAACAGTACCCTAGGACATGGCACATGTTGAAAAGATGCATGTACATCTGTGTACATTTATAAATGTCTGTGTATTACTGTATTGGCTTCTGTATTGTTGCTCTGTTGTGTATCTGTTGCTACTGAGTTATCTCATTAACACTTTTGTTGAAGAGGGCTTTCTGGTCATTGATCATTAGTGTCACTGCATGCTAAGCACAAATCTATAAACCTCAGAGTGTGAGCCAGGTCTAGTGTTTGTAAACTAAACTGAGATCCAGGGATTGTGCTGTCAATCTGAAAGGATCCTACGTGTCTTCTAGTCTTGCCTCTGAAGGTGATGATGATTTGATCTTCAGTGGGCTAAGACAACACAGTGCAATATAGATAGTGAGAAAAAAGTCTGGAGGAAGCTGAAGTGACCTAGAAGTACTCTATTTACTGGCACATACTTCAGAACTGGTCTGCCCTCTTTGCAATTGATAGGCTTGAACATTCTCTAATCTATCATGCATTAAATGAAAGAGCTACAGAATAACCCTTGGTTAAACAAAGAGTGTATACAGCACTCCAATGTATCTCAGCTCCTAATTTGGGATAACTAGTGAGCCATTTTTTGCCCACCAGAATAAGTTTCTAACACTCCCTGTAGTGGAAGAGATGTAAATGTCACAGACGTACCTCTGCCACGAGATAGCTCAAAATCCTCTCCCAGATCCTCATCTTTTTTAAGTTCAATAAGCAATCAGGCAGATTCCTCAAAGGTTTTGCTTTAGTGTCTCAATCTGCAACTAGCTTTACTTCAGCCTCTTACGGACTCTGAAAGGGGGGCAATTGCAGAACTGGTCTTTAAGGAGTTGTAGATGAGTATGGTATAAATGTTGAATTATCAGTTTCTGATGTTTGCTGAAATCTAGAGTTTCAAACTCCTCCTTTAAAAGCTGGAGTACAAACCTACAATAGCAATAAACCCAAAGGTCAGCTTATTAATGTGAGTGATCTCTTTAGAAATATATGTTGATAATATTCTGATGGCCTTTGATGTGCAGGATGAGAGAAGAGTCACCGTGGCTGTAGGGACAGAGACAGGCTGATCTTTGCAGCCTATGCTGAGGTATCGTGTCAGTACTAAAGCTGACGTCAAAGAGCTTTTCCAGTGGTTCCATTTGGGATATCTCTTGTTGAACTGGAGCTACTGTATAACCTGTCAGGGTTAGTTTTCCTCCCACTTCCCATTCTTTGCCTCTTGATAGACTATTCATATCTTCAGCTTTGACCATTTGACCTGAGCTAATTCCCACTGATGATGAACCCAGTGACTTTGGCGGAAATTGTAAATAACCTTGAGATCAGAAGCTCTTTGAGGCAGAAATTATTCTTGATACATTTTTCCCCCTCTGTGCCCATCAGTGCTGCTGCTGTTAAAAAAAATAGAAAAAAAAAAAAGCAGCAGTACTGATATAATCTGATTGTGCTCTCTGCAAGTAGCAAGAGAGACCTGCCCTTGAGCTAAATAAAGCAAACAAGTCTCAAACAGATAGTTATCCCTGTTGTGTATCCCCAAACCTCTGTAAAAGCATAGACATGGCTGAGAAAGCTGTGCTTTCAGCTCCTCATTTCAAAGGTACTCCCACACCAGAGCATAAGGAAAACCAGTGGCATTAATGAAGCATACACATGTACTATGCTTTGATTTCAGTCTGCAAGCCTTGCAAGCTTATTTACTTTTACAACAGCGTTATTCCCAGGTCTCACAGGACAGACATACAAGCAGGGTGGGTTTTTTCCCTTTTGTGTGAATTTGCCCTGAATATGTGAGGCCAAGACAGAGATTGTGAGGTTCAGCAGAGCTGCTGTTAATCTGCTCGTGTATTGAGGACTTTTCATTATATGTGCCTCAAGGCCAATCTGCCTACCCATACAGGCTCTGCTGGTCATCCTCATCTGGCTAAATGTTCCCAGTCACTTGAGCTGTCCTTGCTTCAGACAAATGTTTTTATATCTATATTTATATCCAACAGCAGAATTCAGGCTACAGCTCCAGTGTGAAAACCTTTTATGCCTGAGGTGGTTTGTCTTGATGGAATCCCTGCTTCGGAAGTAGCAGTGATAACAAAGGAAAATTCTTGCCACCATTAATTGTAAAAGCATCCTAGCAACTGTATCACTCCACTCAGGTTTTTTCAGTGTTTTTACAAATAGTACCTGCTACTACTGTCTCCCTTACAGGGAATGCAAAATAGCTGTAACAACATGGGGAAATACTTGCATGATTTTTACTGTGGGCTCTTCTACCTGCTTATTTCCTTGTCATGTCCCTATTGTACTTTAACTTGTACTTGATTTCTAAATCTTTGGGAGGGGACCAGCTTTTTGTTCTGTGTTTGCACAGCCTCTGAGGCTGTCATGCCCTGGTTCCTCACTAATCTTTGTAAGTGGTCCAGTAGTTCAAATGGCAAATAAATTTGAGATACAAACAAATTAGCACTCTTCTCACTGATTAAACAAATGGTTTTCTCAGTGGTGATTTGATCAAGGGTTGCATTTTATTACAGCCCTTTGAAGCTCACCTTGAAATTGCCAGTTTCTTTTCCAGCCTCTCTTATCAGCCTCTTGTACTAGTTGACCAAAAAGTACTTGGCAGGCAGTTTGCAGACTTTGGAAAAACAATAGGTTGTACTGTTTTAACCTGACTTTGACCTAACCTGAAACAGTCAAAACCGGCATTTAGCAAATGTGTTTCCATGTGCTGAGTCAACTTCACTTGCTGAAAGCAGCTGCTGAGAACAACCTGTGCCTCTCTTGCCCTACAGAGAGGTGGAGGGACTCTGCTGGCCCCACCATGAGCACAGGGGGGAGAGAGACTCAGTAGTTCTCTGTAATAGGGCTTGAATGAAGCAGGGAATTACTTTACCTTAAATTGAAGATTGATGTGTTGGTTGGTTTTTTTTTTTTCCTGGGACAGAAAACATTGCTTGTTTTCTGTAACGATAAAGTGCCTACTGAAACAGGATTATATTTACATTATTATTGCAGAGAAATCTGTGAAATAGGCTTTCTGTGCCTCAGTAAAGAGCCATGACCCCTCACAGATCTTTTAAGCTTCGTGCTAAACCCAGGGGGTCTTATGGCTCAAAGCTAATGGGGATTTAACTTCTCACTGAAAGGAATTTGCAGCCTAACCCTATTTAGATGCTCTTTGCTCTCATTGATTAAATGCCCAGTCCACTGCAAGGAACCTAATAGAATCATAACTGTATAAATTTACCAGTGGACAAAGTGGATCTTGGGAAACTCTGCAATATTTATTAGAAAAGGAGTTTGATCTTAAAAAGACATTTTAAATCAAAATGTCAGTTCACAGTTCTGTTTTGTTTATACAGAAAGAAAAGAATTTGAATGAAGATGTATTTTTTAAAGCACATCACAAAGCCATTTCATGGAAAAAAACCAGTTTCTGATATCAGTATTTTTGTGAGGATTTTCATTGCTTTCCTTGTTCACTGTGCTCATTAATTCGTTTTTGAGATCCTGTCTGTAGAATAGTTTTAGATGAGGCTATTTAAAAGTAATAAACCTTCCCCTCCTCCCAAGTATTTCTCACCTGAAATTGCATTGTGCACTGAAGTTCCAGGAGGACCATATTCCATCACAGATCATTGGCATTTTTTAAGATACAGTTACTATAGCCCCTCAGGGATGAGAATAGAGGAGCTGTCATCTTGGTAAGAGACTTTAAGATGCAAAGAGCAGCACATGATGCCATCCATGGTCCTATGGCAGCAGTTGGGTTTGTCTCAGACTCTTTCTGTCAGTTCTGAGAATTTCCCATGCTTGCTCCAAGTGCAGGTGGTTTCTGAAAACCTTTTAGCTGGTCCTAATGACTAGTGTGCTTATTCTTTAATTGTTGATTGTTGTAGTTTGTTGATAGGATTTCAGTGGCTTATTCCTAGGGAAAAACCATAATCCCTGGTAGAAAAGAGCTCCATTTAATTGGGAGCCAAAGAAGTGAGGCACAAGGATGTGGTTTAATGTTTCATTCTCCGACTCCTTACATCACCCTTCCTGCATATACAGTCCTGTTTCCTTTACCCCTTGAAATACAAGAGGTGGTGTCATGTGAGCTCTTCTCTCCCTTCCAGTGCCTCAGCGAGCAATCTAACTGCTTCAGGTGGTTTTCTTCTAGCCCGTAGATGAGCCAGGAAATAGGTGTACAGCCAAACCTCATTCCAGGTCTGCCACTCTCCTGCTGGGTAATCTTGCAAATGACTTTAGGTAGAGTAGAGGCAGCGTGAGGCTGTGCTTGGACTTCAGAACCAGGCAAAGGTGCTCTTGAGCTATGTAAAAACACAGTTACAGCTTTATGCCCATAACAGAAACATTCATTCCAGTTTCCCCTCATCAGTTTAGGATTTGTGATTGTTATTTGCCATCGTAGTCCTTCCTCCCTTCCACCTTTCCTCTTTTCCTCCTTTCCTCCCTTCCTCCCTTCCCCATATGGATAAGTATTCATAATCTCTGCTACTTGAGGATTCTGGATATGGCCATTGGTCTGTCCTGTTAGTAACGTTGCAAATGAAAGGATTTCCCAAAACAGGAACTTTTATGGTGATCTGATGCCTTTTGGTGCACAGCCCAGCCACAGGAGTTACAGCAGGTTCTTAGTTAATAATGCATGTCCTGAGTTTGTTCATTTTCAAAGCTCCTGGAATTGTCCAGTGAAGAATGAAAAGGGTGAACAGAAACCTTGCAAGTGATTGCAGCTCTGCTCTTCAAAATAAATCCTGGAGATCTTAAAAGGTTTTCAGAGGTCTTCTCATAGGGAGAAGACAGTAGATTGCAAATCCAGTTTTCACTGGCACTAGATCTCTTAGTTCTTTAAACAGGAAAAGTAATATAGGTAGAAATTGAGTGTATTGCTGAGAACTCTGTCAATGACTTACTGCATGACTTTGAGGAAGGCAGCTTAACTTGCTGTGTCAGTTTAGCCATCTGTAAAACAGGTACAATCATAGACAGCATAATAATTTCCCTCTCAGTGAGTGCCATTTTCAGTCTACCCTGTACTACTTAATGATTTGTGTGCCTACTGAAATAACAGCATCCTCTAAAACCGTAATACCCTTATGTATTTTTCACATAATCACTAGCAGTTGAAATATTTGTTCTGACACTTGAGATTACTCATGTAAATAGAAAAATTATAGCATGCTGGCAATGCCAGACACCTTGAATTCCATCTGAGTGTGTGGGTGATGGGAGAGGGATCTATAAATACTGACAGAGGCAGAGAAACAAGCATGAGCAGTGCACAAAAAGTTCTGAATCAAGTTATTCCTGAGACTTCGGTAAAAGATCTTAAAATATAGTGTCAATTTTGGGTAGGAGAAGACCCTTAGAAATCTCAGTGTCACAGTTCTACTGAAGAAATGTATTTTGCTCCATTTCTCTGCTTTACATACGATTACATTTTTCTGTTGTACTTTTGAGTAGGGTTACCTACTCCTAATACCATTTGAGTAAACCACTTTTTTTTTTTTGTTTGTTTGTGTTTTTTTTTTTTTTTTTTTTTTTTTTGTTTGTTTGTGTTTTTTTTTTTTTTTTTTTTTTGTTAAACTTAGGGAACATTCTATCTTGGGGACTAGCAGAAGCCCCAGTTTGGTTATCAGTGAGTGACTCACAGGTCCCACAATGCTTTTTCTCAAAATGTGACTGCTAATTTCCATGTTCAGATCCCAAATTGCCAGTTTCAGATGTTTTCCACTTCCATTATGAAAGATCCGTATAGTTCTAATTGCAGACTTCAGTGTCACATAACAATGTAGCAAATGAGCTGTTTCACATTTTACTTAAAAATGTAGTAGATTAGATAGCTACAGCCTTCACATTTTGGCAGTAGTTTTTTTTCAATTTGTAGTTTATTTGGTAAGAGACACTTGTGCAATGTAGCTGCTCCCTGTTCTCCACCAAGTCCTGTTTCTTTTGAGTACAAGCTCTTCAAGATAGCATCAGTGTCTCCTTGATCAAGCCATAAGCATCTTCTTTGTTTAATAAAACAAATAAACTTCTGGGATTTACAAGCTAATTTTTATTTTTCAGATTATGAAGAGAGAGATGTATATATATTTATTTTGCTGCAGTAGGTAAAGTTTTTGAAAGATAGATGAATAGCTTATGGGACCTTGACTCTAGGATTCATGCAATTATTGTTAGTGACATATCAAAACTCTGAACTGAATACATCAAATTGATTGAAACAGAAACTTTGAAATTTAAAATAAACTAAATTACTTGAAGGAAACTGGAGCACATTCAGTGTAGTAGGTATGAGTAATGGACATTATAATTGAGAAACACCCAATGGAAACAGTCTGCCTTTAGTTTATTATTATTATTATTACTTTACCAGTTTGAAATTTTTGTGTACCAGGTTAATGACAACCTATGGCTGCTTTTAATCACTTCATCAGCTTAAGTGCTGGTGTCACATATTCCAGCCTCCAGTTCCATTTTGATTCTGTGTGATGCAAGTTTGTGTCTGATTAGTTTCTGTAATGTGTTTTGAACAGAAATACAGAAAATCTCACCCCAGCACTGAAATTTTTCCTGCTTCCTTGAGCATGCGTACTGTTAATTTTAAACGTGAACTTTATTATTAGACCATGGAAATGCAGCTCACAATGGAGCTGAAGAGGGATGGTTCACAGTGACCATCTCCAAGTGACCTCAGAGAGAAGAAGACCAGCTCCAAGTGACCTCAGAGGGGAGTGCTGACTGGAGATAAAGCTTTCAGGCTGTCTGGTACAGGCTGGGGAGGCCTGTGTGCTTTGCTCTTGTTCCCTTATATGCAGTACAAAACTATGGCTCTGTAGAGGAATAAAAATGAATTCATATTTAGAGGCTTTACAGTTGACAAAATTGATATGTTGCATAAGATAAGAGGACATATAAAGCTTCATTCCCTAGAAAACATTTATGCTGAAGAAACTCAGAAACTGTTGAAGTAGTGTTTGCAAAAGGGAAACATCAGGCCTAGGAAATCAATGGGTGAATCACCCACATCACAGGCAGTCTCAGGAAAGAAACTGAGGATAAGTAAAGGAAGAATTTTTGGTGTTAAACAGAAGCATAAGATGGCCTGGGAATGCAATCTCCATTATATGTGTAAGCTTTACAAGTGCTGAAATCAGAGTGGGGCCCCTGGTGCAGATGGGAAGGAGGAAGTGTCCACAGGGGCTGCCCACTGCTCCAGCCAGGACCTGTGCTGGGTTGTTCCCTGCCATTTCTTAACTTCTAAGACATTTTTGGTGGTGAGTTATGTTTGTGAAGCCTGATGTAGATAACATGGTGTGGCTAATCACTTTAACCTCTTCAAGGTATCAAAACCATGAGGTTTCACAAACTGCACCCTTACATGGCTTCATAAGAATAGCCTATTTAGTCCCATTTTCTCTTGTTTGATGGGGCCATGCCCACAAATGTTCTTGCCTTGTTGACAAAAAAAAAATCTCTTAATGACATAAAATTGCTTGATTGCAAGGTACTTTGAAGGTACTCCCTTCCTTTGTTGAGTGCAAGTGTGTGACGGTGCTTATAGCCTTCTTAACATAGCTTCTTCACTTTTCCTGTAAAAGCAGTTGCAAATTTAAAAGGACACTGTGAAGTATTCTTTATATTTTTAAAATGCAGTTGTTGATCTTTTTAATCCAGCCAATTTGTGCCCTACTGAAAACACAAACTTGAAGCCTGATGGCCTACTAGCCACCTTTTGGAACCAATTGCTAAGGTGCTTCTTTCATATAAACTTTATCTTAAAGATGTATTTGTTTCTGGATCTTTCTGAAGTTATTCATTCTTGTGTTCCATATAAAAAGTATAGTAAGTGAAATGTATTCTGAAAAGGATTTAAAAACAGCCTCTTAGGATTTAAATCCAGGCCTGTCTCTTTAAGAGATGAATAGACTGTACACTGAATTCAGTGGAATTACCTCAAAACCAGCAGAAAATGGGAAACTGAGCATAGTCTCACGACAGTGTGAGAAATGGCCGAAGCACAAAGGAGATTTTTATTCTCACAAGGTGTTTATTTTAACTAATTTCTGTCATCTCCCAGATGGAGATCTGATGCTTTTGGCAGATCAAGAGGTTTACTATTTCAAATCCATTTCAGCATGCAGGAAAGCAGATGATGTTAACAGATAATACTTGTCCGAACGTCGTAACAGATGTTTCTGTAGGAAATGTAGTGGAAACACTGACAAGTAGGATTGTTGGCTGTTTTTTGGTTTATGGCCACATTAAAGCTGCTGAAAGGATCATGTGACACATCTTCATAGATGGTCTGATTCATAAATTCTTTTCTTTGGGTCTTAGTTTTGATGATGGCACCAGCAGCTCACCTCATTTTTATACAGTGCTTCACTATAAGGCATGCACTTGGCTGGAGTTTAGAGGAGATTTTGATCTCTCACGTAAAGTCTAGCATGCAAATCCTGGTATTACAGTAGAGGATACTCTATGCTTTTCTACTGCAAAGGGGAATTCCTTGATCAAGTGTCTTCAAGCAGATTGGGGTATGTTGTTTCTTGTGCTTTCGTATTGTAAACCTACACATCCTGTCCTCATTCCTACAGAAACAAAAGAGCTTTCCTCCGGCTTGCTGGCTTCCCCTTAGTGGTCTTTGTCTTCCCTCCTAGGAAACAGTTTGAATGTATCAGAAGAGTCCCAGTTCCTCATAAAGGCATGTGGCCAAGAACCTGACCAAGTTGGTCTGTAGTATTTCTCTCATTAAAAGCCTGCTTCTTCCCCCCAAAAAAGTCATCTGTGAACAGTAACAAAGGATTAATTGTGGAGGCTTGGGACTTGGCAGAAGCGTGTATAAATGAAGTGCTTTTTTGGAAGCTACATTGCCTGTCTTGCAGATCAAAAAATAAATCCAAAATATTTCAGTGTGTATCAGTGGATTAATTTATTTGATTGCCACTTCCCTTCCTCTTCTCTTTGTGGGGAGGGGCACTCCGGAGATTGGAATTTTAATTGCTTGACCGCAGTTTCTTATTAGTGGTGCAGCAAAAGGGTATGGATCATTAATTAGTACTGAATATAAGGATCTCTGAAGTTGAGCTATAGCATCAAACAAATGAGTTTAGACAGCTCCTGACTAAACTTACAGTTTATAAGTAAATTGAGTTAATAATAATGAAACTATTAAATTTTTTTTCTGAGTCCCTGCATGTTGTTTTCTGTGTTTGTAGTGTTCTGCTGGTCTTAAATATTGTGGCATTTTAATATAAATATATATTTAATATTTGTATATGTGTTAGACACATGTATATACTCTGAAGGTATATATGCCTATAAAATATTCATAATTCAATTTTTTTATACAACGGCATGATTAATTTATTTTTATTAATGTTTTGAGGTTTTAATTCATTAGGTAGTTTCATTATATTATAGTTTATATAGGCAATATATAAAACCAGTGTTTTTGATAATCTCTTTCTTTTTCAGGCAGTACCTGAATTTGTGCTACTATATCGAAAAGGAAATCCAGCTCTTGAGTGTAATGCTCTGAAAACAGAGTATTATCCACATTATAACTTTAATGTCCAATAGACTGTATAATCTTTTCTCTGGTTTTAAAACTTGATGATGGAAGTGAATTGTATAACTTCAATTTAACTTTGCTGTATCCATGGTTCTCAGAGTGCAGTGTGGAATGGGAATATGCCTATAATAGATACTGGTATCAACTTGTTTTCTGCTGTGTGATTAAGAACTGGTTAGTGAAGAGGCTGCAAAATCTAAACATGTAGGGTCATCCTAAATTGCTCTGTATGTAGGAGGGTTGCTGGTGCATTGTTATAAAACAGCATGTTCTGCAGTATTTGCACCCAGAATTTAGAGGTAAATAGGAAATAATTGCTGATAAAACTTATGAGTCATCTGAACAGTGTGTGCCTGATTACAGCTAAATTCGTAAACTGGGCTTTGGTTATGGACATGTAATTACAGATATTGGTGAAGTAAATGGAAAGCAGTGGCTCTGAAGTTCAAATAATAGCAAAAAATTATATAAATGGATCGAGTTCTGTCAACTGTTCCCCTCCCATATTATATTTGTGCTTTTATATGTATCCATTTGTGGGCTTTTAAAATATGAAACACATCTGAATATGCAACAGCCATAAAGTGTGGGCTATAAAACCCAGCAAAATTCAGCCATTAATCCAGAGAGCTGTGCTTATGTTTAGTGGGAAGTGGGATGTTATTAGTAGAAGCTAGAAAAATGCTTCTTCTTTTCTAACAGAAAGCATGTATTTACTTCATTTTCTCATTCTACTGTGGAATTTCTGCTGTGAAGATGGTGTTAGCAGTTCATCAGTGCATTAATAGCTCTTTATTCATATCCCTGGGGCTGAGCAACCACCTTCTGTTGAAATGTAGTAGAAACTAGATGTCTGAGTTCAGAAGTTGGAAGGAATTTTCATAGGATGTACATTCTCGAGGTAGTTTTCTTGGCTTTTGCTATGCTTGAGACTCAGTTTCGGAAAGAGGATTGTGTTTCTGCTCTCCCCCTGCTCCTGCTTCCTTTTTCATGGGATTTTATGAAACACTGCAGCTGTCTGCCGTGAACTCACCGGTATATTGCATGGAAACTTGGCTTTTGGCACATGGAAGGGCTGCCTCTTCTGTGCCATATCTGGGGAATTAAATTCACATTTTGTGTTCCTGCTTAGGTTTTCAGCCAAATTTTTTACTTCAGCTTCCTTCCTCCCCTTGCCCCTCTCTCCTTTTCTTAATTAAAATATGCTAAGGTTGAATGGATGTAGCTGCAACTGAAAAAGGACAAAAATAGCACAGATTAAATAGCTACACTGTTGATACCTGGGCCTTTATTTGGAATCATATTTTCTGGCATGTCACTGTACCAGGGTTCAAAAACTGACTGGATTACTTTTTTCAACAGATCAATCATTAATCTCTAATTTTAAAGGGAACATAATTTTATTTGAAGTTGAGTGTGATTTTCACAGCTTCAACTGTTCTGCCCATGTAAATTAATGACAAAGTTATGTTGGTTCAGTGTTAACAGGAATAGATTCACTACATCTGTATCTGTTCTGTTTCTTGGCTTGTCTGAGGCTTTGAGTACATCCAAACTGAGATGGCAGCTGCTGAAACCAGTATCTTTATGACACGGTCAACAACTGCCTCTTTTCAGCATCTTTGAAAATCATGTAATTTTTCGAGTACACAAGGATGAGCACTGGTTTGGGGAGTTAGGTAACACAGGTTTTTAGATAGTGGACTTTAGGTAGATATCTGTAAAACAGTTTTTATAAAAATCAATCTCATTTCTTTTTGCCTGAAATAGTTTCTGGAAGCTTGGCGGAATTCTGTGCCAACTCTTTCCTGAGGAGGGAACAAATTAATTTAAGAAAATACTCAGAATAGGATCAGACAAGGAAATAAAAACATCAATGTTGAGTGGACAGCCTTTCTGATAAATCACAAATGATCCTTCTCAAGAAGGAATATCCCATAACATACCTAAACACAGAAGTCCTTGTGATTGAAGTTAACAGATTTTTTTTTTTTTTTAATGATAAAATGAACAATAGTAAGATGGGTACTAAGGTGTTTTAGAGAAAAAGTAGCAATAGCTGCTGACAAAGCCTGGACTCTAGATTTGTACTGGTTTCTCTCTTGGTAGAAGTTTTATGAAGTGCCTTGAAAATAATGCTGCTGAAGCTAATCACCTGATCTGTGGTTTTGACAGGAACACTGTTGTTCTTCTCCACTCTTCTGAATACTTCTCTTGCTTTCATTTTGAGCTCAAAACCTTCAGTTGGCTTTCCCTAATTTAACATCCTTCACCACAATGCCTTTTTGTAATTTACCCACCTTTCTCTTATTGTCATTCCCAGCTTCTTCAGCTGAGCTGACATGACACAATGATCTGTACCATTTCCTTGAACTGTCCTCTCACAGCATTTTAATAACTTCCCCAAATAAGTTCACAGGGCCCAGGCCCTATCAGGTCATGTCACTGCTCTTGAGTTGTGAGTACAAACAAGTGGCAGCAGCCAGTGATGCAGCCACAGCTGTGTGCTGGGAGAATATTGGCTTAACCAGGGCACTTAAATGGGACATCTTGTCTTGTCTGAGCTCCATCAGGTTTGTGAAGGGGAAGGAGGCTGTGACTGGCAGATTTGCCAAGCACATCAATAGCAGAAGCAAAAGTGAGCTTAAACTACCAAAAGAATTAAAAAACAATGTTGCAGTATTTGCCTGCATAAAGAGGAGAATATGAAGTATACATGTAAAAGAGGTATTGGGTTTTAATAGAGTAATATAATTTCAGAATCCTATATTTACTTTTCTTATCCATTCTGGAAAAAACCTGGAAGAGGCTGAGATGTAATCTGACACCTTCACTCTTTCAAAAGGCTCAATCTCAATTTTATTTCCCCAAGAGAAGGCTAAGAATTGAATTGGTTTTTATTTACTCCATATATATGTGTAGATTAGGTAAAACTGCTTCCCAGCAAGCAGAAATAGTTGTTGAGATTAGTGGTGGGACCCTGACAAGTGTGAACCAGAAGCAAGATGTTAGTTATAATCACTGAAAATATTGCTGGAACATTTTAGGTAGGGGAATAATAGGGTCACTGTCACTTGGTCGAATGTCTTTCTTTAAAACATCCCTGTACCTCAGACAGCTCACAGCTTCTGTATGAAGCAATTGACTGCTTACCCACTGTCACGGAAAGGTGGGATGGCTCTCCTGGCCTTACAGTGTATGGCTGTATTTTATTATTTTGCCTATTCTGTTCTTTTCCCTCATTTTACTCATAGCACCATACTGACACCGGCAGCAGGCACATCTCCATCTTCTCCATTTGCACAGCTTCCCGTGCTGGAATGCTTGGTGAGCAGAAATAATGGACAGCATTGAGGGTTAACACCAGTACAGAGAACGCATGTGGGCATGCAACTCTTGAATATTTATTCATTCATTTATTATTTTCAATCTCTTTTTCTCTCTCTCTTAGTGAAATACATGAGAGAAGCAACCCCCTATGTGAAGAAGGGCTCCCCCGTGTCAGAGATCGGGTGGGAGACGCCTCCCCCCGAGTCTCCGCGCCTGGGCTGTGCCTCCGCTGACCCGATGTCGCAGCTCTCGCTCTCCATCCACAGGGACAGGAAGACAATTCCCCTCAAGATGTGCTACGTGACACGCAACATGACAGTGTCAGACCCTGAGAACAGGTGAATGGGGATGTGTCTGGGCTTGGGATCTCACTCCACGTTCAATGGTTGTTGACCTTTTCTTCTCTGGGCTTGGTGAGCAGGAGCAGCTCTGAGTGAGGGAAGTGAGCACCGCCTTGGGAAGGGTGGGTGGGGGTGTCTGAGCCACGTGAGGCATGGCTCAGCTTTTGGGTTAGGCTAGAGAAACTTCGGTGCAGTAATCCTGCACTTTTGTTGGAAATAGAGTCTCAGGGGGTTGTTTTCATCCTGATTAAGTGTCTGCTTTTGAAGGAAAAGACGCTGTACACACTAATTGGTTACATCCTCCAGGCTGGCTAAATCTGATTCCACTAAATTGCATTTTCTTTCCTTTTTTTAATGAATATTGTTTTAAGAATGGTCTGGTTTGAGTATTCAGTTCTGGACATTAAAGTCAAGAAGAGGAGAAAAGTTCCACTTACAAGGCATTAATGGGGAGTTTTTGTGACTTGTTCTTTTTCTTAATGTTAAAAATAGGATGAGGTTTTACCAGCCCTTATTTATAACATATGTGGAACAGCTGCACTGCACCAGTACACTCCCTGATCCCTTCTCTAACAGCTGCTAATAAAAAAGGGAACAGTCAAGTCAGTGATACAGACTGATTCTACATCCAAATAATGGCCTTTCGTTTTTCTGCAGTGCTCAGAAGCTGGGTGTAATGCCTTTGATTCTTAGCATTTACATATAGGCATAAACAAAAGTTACATTTTCATTTGCAGAGAAGAATAAGGAGAAGTGGGGAGAGCAGAAAGTAGCTTGGGAAGGATGGGTTTCTCTGTAATCCCTTGCACTGCAATTCAGAAACTTTATTAGTATCTGTGTAGTTTTAAATCTTTCCTTTTTGTCTGACCTTTTAATGTTCCCCCTCCATGGCGGGGGACTTTCCCTTTATTGTTTAGTGTGGCTTTACTTTGCCTTGGCTCTTCATCTCATGTAGTGGTTGCCACCATAGTCAGTGGTAACTGACTGCTACAGAAGTGCAACTGTAAACCAGAAATAACCCTAGCAGTCCTTCTCAGTTTCGATCAAGATGTTTATTGATATTGGCTATTCTTTTTTCCACGTACGTCTGCATATTTTAAGGTTTGACAGCTGTATCACTTGTCTGAGAGTTTGTCTTTCTCTCTGCCATGGAATGCATTTTAGAAATACTTCTACAGGTCACATTTTTTGAATCAGTACAATGTAATGGTGCTTTGCCTGCATTGACTTTATTTTGTCTTTTTTTTCCCCCTTTCTTTTTTGACTTTATTGTAGTTTTCACCTTCTGTCACTCTCCTGGCCCTCAGTTGGTTTGAGAGCCAGGACTGATTCAGGGACACACATTCACTGCTCATGATACCTCTGCAATGGAGCTGACTTTTTTTTTGAAGTATGCTACAAATGTGTGTGTTCTTCAGTGTTACTAGGAAGTAATGTGTGGGAGAGTCATATTGCTTGTTATCATGGTTTTTATTTTGTGTTGCTGTCATTTCCTGTGGAAAGAGTGACTTCTGATTTTTACTGTAGTCCAGCACAGTGCAGTCTAAGATGGATTTTTCCATCCAAGCAAGCAGTACCTCATCATCATGCTAGCTGCTGTGTTGTAGTAGCACCCCATGGATTAGCATCTTTACTGGTTTCAGTGTTTTTTTAACAATTCTGAGCACTGGAACTCATATTTCCCAGTATAAATGCTATTACAATGCAGCGACTCTTTCCCACTGGAATGCCTTCTAAGATAGTAATCTGATTCCAGAAAAATCATTTTATCTTTGCTCCCAGCAGAGCCTAAGACATGTCCTTACATGCTTACAACACTTCTGTTTCATAATCCAGTGACCTGACACACATAGATTTTGTAACTGATGGTGTCACTTTGCTGGATGGCTTTAAGAGAGCTCTGCTGGCAGGATGCCAAAGCATATGTTGGCTATTAAAGGGCTCCTTTGGACTATAACTGAGCTAATTTTTAACTCAGGCATGGAAAGCCTGAGTTTTCCAGTGCAGTGATTCCTTCAGGCTGGGGATAATGTCAGTGGTCTTCTGGGACCAGGATGAAGTGATCTGATGTTCAGCATGAGAAGATACTTATCTTAAGGGACCCAAAAGGAAATACTTGCTTGTTGGCACTGAATTATCTCCAGTTCTTAGAAAGCTGCAGGGAAATGTGGATTTAATGGGCATGGAGGATTATTGTTTTTCCTAATAGAGCTGGTAGCCCTGCATAAGATTTTTTTCTTCTCGTGGGAAGACTGACCCCAGTTCAAGAGATTCTCAAGTCCATGTCTACTCTCAGATGGTTTGGTGAGCTTGTTATTTTGTAGTAGAAGTGAAGTCTGATGCTCCTAGAGCCAGCAGTTCTCAGATGTCTCCTTCACCTGATCTGCCTGTGGGTTCACTCTGGAGGAGATTGGGAATTGTCTTTTCCATTACCTAATTTAAAAAAGCTGTAAGATACCAAAGAGAAGATCCTTACTACAAACCAATACCAAAATTACTGCATAAGAATTTTTTTAGTAATAAAAACATGGCAATAGGAGAGGAGATGCAGAGTATCTATGCCATTCTTCTAGGTGAAGGGCTTGTTATATTTTAGGCTGGAAGAAACTGGTCAAAATAATTGCTATTTAAACCAGTTGTTTTTCTGTGTTTTCATTGGTAAGTGACCTTTTTGGTGGCAGCAGCAAAGATTAATGTCAGGCCTCACAGAGAAGCATCCCCTTCCAATGAAGGGACTTGTGGAAATGATCATGGCTAGTAATGCCAATAAGCAGAAAATTTTGCTGCAGTGTAGAAAGCCTTTCATCAATTTCTGCTGATGATATTAAGGAACAGGAGGAGAAAAGTTCTCTCAGATGAAATTTTTTCTATTGGCGCTTTTAAAATCTTGGGACATAATACAAAGGTACTTCAATTCACAACACAGGAGACACAACATTCCCTGGAGAAATGAGACAGAACTGTGTGGATGGAAAAGGTTTTCTCATCTGCTTTTGAAGTCACCCTAAAATTCTGCTTGCACATCTTTCAGCCAAACCCAGGAGGTGTGGGCCTGATCCTATCAGCACCTGGTGTGCACGCATCATGTTCTTCCGGTGTCAGGAGTCCAGAGCACTGTGATCCTCACAGGGAACTTCAGCAGTGTCCAGCCTTAATGACTGGGTTACTCATTGTCAGGATTTGGCCCTCTGATGGGAAAGGTTTGCTTTGGTCTGGAAGCTAGGAAAAATGGACCAAGATAGATTCCCAGCAGTGAACTTTTCCTATCATTGTCCATTTCAGGATTGGACTAAGAATTACAGTCAGAAAATAAAACTGAGCAGCTGTGTTTTATAAGTGTGTGTTGGGCTTGCATGGCCAGGTTCTGGTTGCAGGGGAGCTACAGAGGTGGCTTCTGTGAGAAGCTGTCAAAAACTTCCTCCATGTCCTACAGTGCCAATGCCAGCCAGCTCCAAGATGGACCAGGTCAAAGCTGAGCCATCAGGAACCATAGTAACACCTCTGTGATAACATATTTAAAAAGGAAAATAAGAAAATTACTTTGCAGATGTAATGGCAGCCAGAGGAGTTTGGAGTGACAATGTGTGAGAGAAACAGCCCTGCAGACACCCAGGTCAGTGAGGAAAGGTGCTGGAGCAGAGATTCCCCTGCAGCCTGTGGTGCAGCCCATGGTGAGGCAGCCGTGCCCCTGCAGCCCACGGAGGATCACAGGGATGCAGAGATGCACCTGCAGCCCATGGAGGAGTCCATGCTGGAGCAGGTGGAGGCCCGAAAGAGTCTGTATTTGTGTGGGAAGTCTGTGCTGAAGCAGGTTCCTGGCAGGGACCTGTGGATAGAGAAGCCCAGGCTGGAGCAGGTTTGGTAGCAGGACTTGTGACCCTGTGGGGCATCCATGCAGGAGCAGCCTGTTCCTGAGGGACTGCACCCTGTGGAAAGGGAGCCACACTGGAGCTTCATGAAGATCTGCAGCCCATGGGATGGACTCATATTGGAGAAGTTCATGAAAGTGTCGCACTATCGACACAAGGAATGACACAGACACAGCACGAATGTCCAAGTGGGAAAAGCCCATTTTAATTTTTCACTTCAGTATTTATACAGTTTTGAAAATGAGATGAGATTGGATGATGGGGTTCAACCTCTTCAACCACACTGGTCATAGCCACACTCCATCAAAGTCTCCTACCAGGAGGAAATGTCAACATCAGAAAGTCATTACCATAATAATATAATTGTTTATGAAAAATGCATGAGAACTGAGAATCTGGCTCCAAGTATGTAAATGTTTCAGAAGGCTAAGAAGAATCGTAAAAGAACAGGGCAACATGAAAGGATGAGAGGAACCCCACACTGGAGCCAAGGGAAGGACTTCTCTCCCTGAGCAGCAGCAGAAACAACCTGTGGTGAACTGTGTAACCCTCATTCGCTGTCTCCCTGTGCCACTGGAGGGGAGTAGGTAGAGCCTAGGAAGGAAGGGGATGGGGGGAGAAGGTGTTTTTAATATTTATTTTACTTCTCAGTATCCTGCTCTGATTTTCTAAGTAATAAATTCACTTAATTTCCCAAAGTTGGAGCCTGTTTTGTCTGTGATGGTGTTTGGTGAGTAATTGCTCCTGGTCCTTATTTCAGCCTAGGAACCTGTTATATTTGCTTCATTCAGTCCCCTGTCCACTACTGGAGGGGAGTGATAGAGTAACTTTGGTGTGTGCCTGGAATTCAGGGTCAACCCACTGCAAGATGGCAGAGGAACTGAGTGGTATCCATTTATTCTGGACTCTGTAGTGAGCTGCATCTGGGAATTACCTGAGCTTCCCAAGACAGCAAGGAGGTGCAGAACAGGACAGACTGAGACCTATTTACTCCAAAGGCAGCAGAAGATTCAAGCAGCTTTGTTACTTTTAAGTGGGGGTTTTTTGTTTAATTTTTATTTTTTTGCATTGGGAAATACTGGTTTACTGAATGAAGTATTTACAAAATCTATTGTGAAGCCATTGCTCCCCAAACTTCCTTTTACACACATTTTTAAATAATAACTTCTTCTTACATTATTTAATACCAGTAATGTCAGTAATGTGCAGTAATAGTGAGATTTAACATTTCGAGCTGTAGTTGATGTATAAGTATGTAACTTCTGCAGCATGAAACAGCACTGTGATTCTAAAATGGCATTTCAAAATCTTAAATATAAAAGAAATTCTAGTGAATTTGCATGTATTTACTTTTGTTACAATAAGACATGAAAACAAACGTTGAAGCTTCTTTAAGAAAAAAACCCCAAGTTTCAAACAGATTTAATATGACATAGTAGAAACAAGGCCTTGCATCAAAAAACTTGAGAGTCATGAATGCTCACAACAAATATAAGACATAAGCCGAAGATTGTAAAAATGCAATAAAAAGACAAACATCTTGAAGTAGATGAGGGGATGAAAGACCAAGGAGCTCCTGTACCTCTTCAAGTTCGTGCTTATAAAACTTAAGGGGAACTGAGGGGACAGGGAGGCAGGTGTTAGGCATTAGAGAAGGTTCTGGATATCTCTCATGTTGATCAAAACATGGTCTGGCTCATGCCCCCACCCTGCCTCTCTCCTATTTAGTGAACAGGACCATACCTTGGTTCTGCCAGGTGTGAGCAGGCCCTGGTGAGCAGAGCAGATGCCAATTCCCCTCCAGGAGCAGTGTGGCTTAGGGGTGCACCTTTGCAGCCTGGGGTTTTCCCTGCTGTTGGGGAATGGTTTCCCTGAGTCACATATGTTTGGGGCTCACAGGGGGGGCAGGGCTCTGCCACAGAGTGAGCAGAGAAGCAGAATGAGTTACAGCTGCTCTTGGAGATCATAGGTCACACTTAACTTTTCTGCCTCCTAGGAGATATTTTGATAGCCCTGAGCATAGTCAGTGACTCTGGCAGTAGCAAGCACAGATGGGGTTAGGTGCTGGGCAAAGGCTGAGCCCTGCACCAAGGAGTAAGGAGGTGATGGCCCATCTCCAGCACTGTGCTGGCACTGCTGACACGCTGCAGCTCTGTCAGTCCTGGGTGCACATTGCAGCTCTGTGGGGCTTCCTGGGGAGGTGGACATTTTTTTTCCCTAGTTCACAGTACAGATTTAGCTGGATTGGGCTCTGGTTTAGGAAACTTAGGCCTTTTTTCTGTTACTGTATGTTGTAGGTAGGCAAAGGAAAGACAAAGAACGTATGTCTGCATGGGGGATAGAGCAGAGACAAAGACCTAGAATGGGCACGTTACCAGTATTAAAAGCTGCCCTCCACATCCCCTCAAGGAATTTGTGCTGTGCTCCTTGTGTTGTCACTGAGTTGCTTTCTGGCTGTAGAACCTCTGTGAAATGCAGAGACCATACTTAATTCATAGTGTTGTTGTGAGCTACAGTTTGAGATCCTTGGATGAAAGGCACATAGCAGTTAATTATCATTATTGGCACAGACATTTTTTATTATATGAATATCAATAAGTCCTTTGAAGAAGTCATTGAGCCTGCTCAAGTCAGTCTGATGTATATCAAGAATTTTTGTTAGCATTTGTTTTTTTTCCTGGTGGGCTGTGTTTATTATCTTTTTAGGTTACTATATCAACAATCCAACATTAAAGTAAAGCAACTTGAAAGAGTGTCATTCAAATCCAGAAAAGAACAAAAGTGACAGTAATCAGGGTGAAACTGTGGTTGACTCTCCCCTCATCCTTAAACCACCCTGTTGTGCTATCACAGTGTGTTTGGTCTGTTACAGCCTTGCCCACAAAAGGCTGCAAATTTAAAGTCATGATGAACATGTGCATTTAACCTTAGCTTCCAACTATTTTACTGTAATGGATCCAAATCCAGCTTTTGTGTGAAGTGGGATGTCTCTTGTTGTGTTCCTCTACTGCAACTGCTAATCTGCTTACAAAATCTGCTCTTTATTGGAAGGGATGAACAAGGAGGCAGAACGTGAGGTTTATCTACTGTTGCCTTTGTCAAGCTGAGTGAAGTTGGGTAATTTAGCTAAAAAGGCATTGGCTGCATCCCCTTCAGTACTCTGAGAGTAGGAGACGGAAGAAGTTGGGGTATGGGCAAAGGAATGGAGTTGTGGGATGGGTCATGGGGGAAGCCTCCTCTTCCTCCTCGATACATTGCATGGCTGTTGGACCCTTTCCAGTAGCCAGGGTCAGTGCATTCAGGGCTAGGGTAGTCAGATGAGGGACCTGTAACATTGCATTTTTTTTTCTCATAGCAGTATTTTGGGGGCAAGTCATTAACTGCTGCAGTTAATAATTCATTAACTGATTTAATAATTAATGGTTCTATAATTGGTTGTCTGACAGTTCTCCGTCATCTACATCATCTGCCTTTTGGGCAGCTCTGCAATTGCTGGTGCATTTTGCAAGCTGCCGTCATGTATCTTGATAAGGAGCAGTTTTCCAAATCTGGAGGAGCTGGGCTCTGAAGCCTCTAGGCAGAAACAACGATAGTTGTTTTCTACCATTTGTGAAACTCCCCACCAGCCAAACAGTTTTAGTTTGGGTCATACTAATTTTTCTCTTAGACTCATTTCTTCTCACCTTTTTTGAAAAGCCACTGAGATCAGACACTTCTGTAGGATTATCCCTCCTATAAAGATGAGCATTTTTGTCTTTTTTTGAGACAAATCATCAAACTAGGGTGAACGTCATTACTTTTTTTTTTCTTCATGATTTAATTCTTGTTCTGCTAAATCATGTTAAAATAGGTTTCTAATGTCCTAAACACTGCTGTAGTCTCTGGGCAATGGTTTGAGAACTGAATTACTGGGAGATGTGCCAGGATCTGGGGACACAGTGGAAACCCCTGAGTTCCTGTAGGGTGTTTGATATACCAGTGTAGACTGGACAGTTGCAGCATGTTGTGACTGACCCTCAATCTCTGCAAGTATTGGTGAATTTGGGACCAGGCATGTCTTATTTTCTAGGAAAAAAAAAAAAAAAAAAAAAAAAAAAGGAGGACTCTTTACTCCTGGCATAATGACATGGGTCTTTCTCCCTTTCTCATCCTTCTGGGCCATACAGGTGTCCTTCTGATCTCCAGCACAAATCAAATAGGAATGGGTAAATGTCCTGCATGCATGACTCAAAAGCAGTGTCTCTGCATGCATGCATATATGTGACTATAAATAAAACTTTATGTATATGTGTGTGTGTCTGTGTGTGAGCTGGGCTGAACGTGACCTGACAGGAATAAAATGTGTTTCTGAGTTGGGTGGTGAGGAAGGATGTGGATAATGAGGAGGTGGCAGTAACTGGCTGGAAGAATGCTTTCAGCTGGATTTTTGATTACCAAACTTATAAACAAAGTCTTTCCTGTGAAAATATTAAATAATGAAAAAACCCCATATGCTGGTGGGGTTTTGTGTTGCATTTTGGGGTTTTTTCAGCCATTGCTTCAGTTAGGGGAGTTTTGAAAAAGTCAAAGAATTATGATTTTTCTAGTCAGCTTCAGCTGTAGAGGGTTGAGCTGAGAAATGGAAATAAGAGCAAAGGAACTGGAAATTAATCAGGTGAAGGGGAACAAAATGAAATGCATGAGAAATGCATGAGGAAAATGCAGAACCTTGAGAACTGCATAGAGGGAAGAAAGGAGCACAAACTTAAAAAAGTGATTAAAGAAGAAGTCATCCAGCAAAGCAGAGCAACAAACCCAGAGAGTGAAGATTGCAGCAGTCTTTACTTAACAAACACTTCTGTAAAAAAGAAAAAAAACCAAAAGCTTTGGAGAGATGGAGAAAGAGAAATGCTTCAAGAAATGAGTCACAGAATGAAGGGAAAGGAAGAGCAGTGGGAGTGCTGCAGGGAAGGAGAACAAATAGTTAATCATGTTCTTGTGTGTATCTGTATATAAAGGTATGTACATGCTGACATCCAAGCTGCTGATAAGTAATGTTGAAGAGCAGTTTAAAGACCCCTGATACCTCCCAAAGAAATAAAGTTGATGTGCAAGGGTTTCAGTTTCCTGCTATGCTCCCAGTCCCCACAGTCTTTGTGTTATGGCTTGGAGAGAGTGACAACCTCGAGGCTCTTTTTCCTGCCTGGCTGATGTCCTGTGCTCAGAGCTGGGCTTTCCCTCACCTACCAGTCTGCTTGCAAATTAGATTTCAGTCTCACAGCTCTGATCTGGCCTGATCTGCCATTAATTAAGGAGAAGGATTTTCAGCTGGTGTATTTAAAGCTGCTCCCTCTTGTACCTCATGTAGTCACAGGTATGGCAGCAAATGGCATCCACAGTGTGAGCCCTGGCGGTGGGCTGCCATCAGAGGTGCCCCAGATCAGTGGTGGTAGATGCTGAGGCTGGTCCTTAGTGCTTATGTTGTGTGTGACTACTTTGCTATTTTAATATCCTCTGGTCACTTCTAGCTTGCCCTCTCCCGTGTTTCTGCTGATGGAAATTCCTGTTTTACTGTAGTAAGAGTTTTGCTGAAGTTGCTGCTTCTCATCACTTACATACAGCTTTCCCATCAGTCTCTCTGTCTGTTCAAGATGGGAAGCTGGGTCTACTGCCAGTTGTGGCAGTGTCAGGAGCTGACCCATGCACACTCTCCAGAGAAGCTGGCAGTATCTCTGGGAGACTGGCTCCCAGGTGGTGCCTCTCCCCACAGCATTCAGAGGCCAGTAATTGATCCAGAAGGAATTTGTGGCTTTGTAGTCATGGTTGCCTGGCTTTGGTTTTGATTCACTTGTCAAGTAAGCAGTGATCCCTGGGATTCTTGATCATGGAGGCCAAAAAGTAGATCTATAACATAATGAGGCATTGAGACATACCCTGCTAGATAAGGTGGACCTGCTCTTTCTCTCTTCCAGCAAGGCTTTCTTCTGTGACACTTCATCCACAAGACAGAGCTGATCTGTCAGCAGCCCTACTAATTTTTCCTGTTTCTATGTCAGTTGTCACCCATGCTTGTAGATCACATCCTCTTCTTTCCCCTGGTTCCTACTACAGCATTCCTAACAGCAACAGTGGCATTCTTTCTCAGAAGACATCTAATTCATCTCCAAACAAATGTTCTCTTCCTTATGCAGCAGCATGAGGCCCTCCACCCTCTTCTCCATTTGAAGGGGTCATTTACCACTATTGCCAGGTGCAGTCATATGCTCTTTGCCAAGCCCAGATGCAGTTCCAGCTGCAGGTTTGCTTTGCTGCTGCTGCTTTGAAGTTGGCTGTGGCTTTGCATCAGGGAAAACAGCTGCTTCAGGGAGCTGTGGTCAATGTATTGAATATACCAGTCACATCTTCTGTTCTTAAAATTTCAGCATTTCTAAATTTAGATCACATTCCTGACATCTGACATGAAATAATGCTGTTTGTGGGGTTTTTCCCAAATAATTGACCCCAATTGCTCCTTGAAACAGTGCTTTTGTCATTATTTTGTTCTGAATCCACTGTGAAGAAGGTTGAACTCTGTATTCCTGGATTACCAATATTCAGTACAATTACAACCAGGATATAAAAGAAAAAACAAGAAAATAAAATGTAAGAGGTCTTTGGGGCACTGTGGTGTAAGATCCTGCTCCTTAATATCCATATAATTTAAAAATTATTCAATTACTTTTGTGGTTGCTCTGGGTGGAGAAGGCAGTGTATGATGTCTCTGCAGACTGGTCAGCATCTGCATGCAGTGGTGTGAGCAAGTCATTGCAGAACCAAATCCTTTCTTTACTTGAATGTGGCACAACTCTACTGATATCTCTTTTATTAAAGCCCAGCTGGTGGCAAATAGAAATGAAATCAACTGTGACAACTCATTAGTGATATATACACCCTCTGCTTGGACATCAGTCTAGTCCAGCTCCCAGGAAAGTATCTACATCGTTTTTAGCACTGTAAGCTGAAAGTCACCAAGTAACTGTTAACACAGCAAGGACCCTTGTGACAGCGAGGGCACCAAGAGCCTTTCACATAGAAAAATTCCACTTGATTACCAAGTAGTGCTTGCTTGGTAAAATTGCTTTCACCTCCACTTAGGTTTATCAAATGAAGATGCTTCTTCAGAGAGTTTGCTGGGGAGTTTATTGCAAGACTAAGTCTCTCTCTGGAATATTTTCCTTGCAGGCTAAGCTCAAAGTTTCCATTGCTTAATTTTAATGTATTCTGTTCCTGGTTCATCTCCTGATGCTGCATGTAGAATTCAAAAGAACCTTAGCAGTTTTTTAAAAATTATTTTCTAACAAAACCTACAACTATTTAAATATAAATCAGGTTGTGTTCTTATAAATCCCCCCTTTTCCTGGAAAGGCTCCTAAATTTGTACACTCAGAAAAAACCAAAATTACTTACTGTGGCTTCATGGTGCAGACAGTGATGGAAGAGACAGAGTTAACAGTTTGGCCTTTGACTCATCTTTAAGTTTGCTAAGTCAGTGAGAGACTGTTTTGTTCCTCTCTGTGCCAGTGCAAAATCAAAGTAGTGTGATGGACTTGAATAACTCTGGCTCCAGCTTATCATTAACTTCAAGGGATTTACTCCACACTTTAATCAGTCACTGAATACATAATCTGACCCAGGAAGAATCATGAAGTGTAACTCAGTGCCTAATTTGGTTCTGAGCCAATGCTGGTGGCAGAAGCACTTTCAAGAGTTTTGATAAAAGGTATTTCTTAGATAATGAACACTCCTACAGAAAGAAGCCTTATCAAATGTGGAATGAGTATGGTCTACCAAACATTTCCTTTCAACTTTTTCTGATCCTCTGTGAAGTAAAAAGTCTGATGAAGAGAGGGAGGGAGTTCTCCTCTTATGTGCCAGGTTACAGCATTTGGAAGCACTGGGTTTTGTGTCACCCCCGTGTTCTGCGGGTGGAGAAAGGGAGGCTGGAAACACTCCTCAGCTCACTGAGAGTCTTTGAGAAGGAGAGAGAAAATTACTCTTTTATTATAAGGTTTGCCAAATGATCTCTGAGAAAATGTGATATCATTCATACGCGTTGCCAGGCTGGAGAGATGCCGCACATCTTGGCAGTCATCTAGAGCTAACATATAATTCCTTTGGGTTAGTATGGGCTTTATCAGAAACAGCTCCATATGCAGTATTTACATAACTGTGGTGGAGTGTGAGAATAAACACAGCTGTGGCATTGCCCTAAATAATTCAATTCAGTGGGGAATTAAGGGAACTTTATCACTGAACTGCAGATAAACAGAAGTCAGTAAGAGGTGGTCAGTGTAGCCAAGGAACAAATCAAAACTATAATGGCTAGACTGCTGGAAACATTTAGGTTCCTTAGTCTTGCAGTTTACTAAGGTCACTGGTATTTTTTTCTTTTCAGAAAGTATGGAAATGCCATCAATCAGCTGCTATACAGAAAGCATCATCCAATTGGATGGTGAATCAAAGCAGCGTGGGCTGAAAGGCAGAAAAGGAAAGAGTTTATAGGGATGCATCACTTTCAGCATCTGATTGCAGTCACAGCCAATGGGTTTCTGGGAAGATTTGAAGTTTCTGTTAGTATCTCCATCCCAGTTGACTGTGGAGACAGGAGTCCTGGGTTTTTGATGGAAATCTGCAAGCTCGGTTTCCTAAGGTTTCCTAGTCCAGATCCTACTGCAATCGCCAGTAGCAGAATTCAGACAGTTGAGGATTTAGACTTCAGGGTGTGTAAATAAAAGCTGGCCTACATAGCAGCTTGCTGAGGAATGATGCTTGCAGATGTATTTTTGGCAGTGGACAACTGCTGTGGATAAAAAGAATAATTTTCAGCGTGGTCAAAGCAGCACGTATTCCTGTTTTGAAGTTTTGAGAAGTGTAGTAGTATTGCCCAGTCATCTTGTTACTCAGCTCATGGAACAACCAAGACTTTCTGCAGTTGTTAGTGCATCACCATAAAACTTTGGTGACTGACAAGCATTCCCAAACTAGCTCTGTTAGAAGTCACTGAGGGATGAGTGTTTTTGCAAGCATAGCTCAGTATGTGTGTATGCATATGTATACTAAAATTTAAACTTCAGTATCCCATTTGAATATGTAGGTATTAGAAAGAATATGCATGGTTTAGAACCCCTTAAACAGAACTGTTAACAACTGTCTAAATGTTTATTATTTTAGGGGATAGAGCTCTTGTACAAATACTTAAATAGTCACCATCAAGAAAAATACACTTTGATGAAGGTCCAAGAACTAAAATACATGTTTGTATGTTAATCCACTTATTTGAAGGAACAATTTACAAATTGAAGGTAAACAAGTTGCCATTTGGAAGCTCTTTCAGCTCTCAGTAATTTAAGTCAAAACCTGCTACAACTCTAACTTATAAAGAAGTCACATAAGTTTGCTGCTGCTGCTTTGCAACTGAAAAAGCAGCACTTTCTTCTGAGTCTTTAGAGTCTGTGCTCAGCACTTTGTTTGCTGCATGATGTGCAGTGAGTTTGTAGGTGTAAGTCCCCAAGCAGAAACCACAGGCTTTGTGAAGAGCCTTGTTTCACACAATTTGTGGTGTGTTAACATTTTTTCAAATGCAGCACAGTACTGCCGTGTTGTCCAAATAATTTTTGTTTTTAAAAGAAGTATTAAAATGGGAGACAAAGGACTGAAAATCCTGATTGCTACTCCTGGCCTGTTCCCTGCCTTGTCTTGGTTCTTCACTTTTCCACTTTTTTATTGGTGAAATGAGGATGCTGTCACTGACCTCATTTGTGAAATGCTGTAAGATCTCCTGCCAAAAACTGTTCTGTAAGTAATAAGCAACATTTCACTGATTGCCACAATGTACTTTGAAAATCCAAGGCTGTGTACTTTGTTTGTGGTGGTGACTGCCTACTAGAACACACTCCAGCTCCAGTTCAGAGTCACAGTGGGACTCAGCAGTGGGACAGTGTGTTTGTGGAAAGATGGACTGGAGTATGGTGGCTGTGCATGATTGTAATGATCAGTGGACACAAATGGCTAAATCCTAGCCATGAAGGAGACTGTTTCTAGCAGCTCAGAAAAAATGAGTGTGATTTGGAAGGTGCCTATCGATAAATATAGTTTTCTAGTTCACAAGACTGCCATCATGTATCAAGGGATTTTGCTTTGGTACCTGAAACTGAAAATTTGGTGCATCCTGGACTGCCTAAATAAGAACATTAATTTTCAGATAGTGCTGGACTGCAGCAGCTTTACTGAGGAGACATGCATTACTGTGTTGGCTCAGTGCTTCCTGAAAAATCAAGCCACTTCTTAAGCTATCCAGTGATTTAAGACCCTGAACAGTTCAGCTGCTGAGTTTGGAAAATCATGACCTTTTCTATATTTAGAACAGTGTCTACGTGGAAACCTCCCCTTCTCAAAATGGACAAACATGAAACCAGGGATCCTTCCTCTCTGAGCCCCAGAGAGCTGTTCAGATCGAGTCACCCTCTGTTCTGGATTCTGCTCTGGTTTAACCAAATAATTAAAACCTCTTAATTGTTAGTTAAGCTCCAGATTGCTGGATTTTGTAATTTCACAACAAGTATTTGCATTACAGTACTGTTCTGAGCTTCAACCTGAATAAATTCCACTGAACTAATTAATTTTCAGCTGCAGAAAGGAGTCATTGTGTGTCCCAGAGACTGGGCAGCCACACACAGGACAGAAGTTGATGCTTAGGCTCAGATCCTGGGTTGAATTTAGGAAGGTAGCACTCAGGGCTGTCACTGTACTTTTATAACAACAAAGCATAAATGTGATACAGAGTTGAGTGATGGGCAATGATCAGGGCTTTGTTTTATAGTTGCCACATAAAATAGGCTATTACTTTGTGGGTTATTTAACAGATGTTCAAGTAAAATGGCCCACAAAGTTATAAAGAGCACACAAAGCCCCACTAATAACTAATAACTTCACTAAGAACAGAGTTGAAATAGCTGCAGCTGCCTGTCAAAGCACTTTTGTTGTTGTTGTTAGCAAAGGTGTTGGCATAGGTCCCATTACCACAATGAACAGGATTCATTTTCCTGAAAACTGTGTTCAGTTGTACTTTTCAAACCACGGTGGAAACCCACAGGATAGTCCAGTAGGAATGTTTTCTTTGAAACAAAACCCATTTCCTTTTACAGGAATTTGAAAATCTGTAAAAAATGCCTGCCAACAGCAATCATATTATTGCTGTTAGCACTTTCTTGTTGCCACTGTTAGCAGGATCTAAATGGAGCATTGAGGATGCTGGTAACTCCTGGAGAAGGCCAGTTGTGTGCTAGACCTGTGTTAATCTGTAGTGGTATCACTGAAACCACAGAACAATCCTAGGAAAATTCCTCTGTTTGAGATGAGGATGATTTTAATTTATCTCTGCATGTATAAAATAAACCCACTGGAAAACTCTGGCTGTGTCATGATAACCAGCTAAGGAAGGCAACAGCTTATCCCTGGCTTCTCCACAGACATCTTCCGTGCAGTTTGCAATTCTGGGCAGTGTCCATGTCACTGAAGATTCCTCTTGCCTTTGTATTTGAAACTCCTATTGACATGTTGTATGTGGGATTGCATCAGCACTGGCAAATCCTCTTCTCAAGGATGTTATCATAATGCCAGTAGAGACCTGGCTTCAGTTAAGATAATTCTACTCTATTCAGTTGTTATAAAGGTAAGTTTTTAGTGCTAGGTCTCAATATTAGTATCCTTTTAAACTCATTGCATTCACTAAATGAGGTAATAAATTTAGCTGCCTATTAGTATATGAATGAACATAATGTTTTTCCCCCCCATTTTTCTAGAATTATTGAAGTTCATTCACCTGATGCCAAGCACACCGTGGTGCTCAGGAGTAAGGATTCGGCTACAGCCCAGGCCTGGTTCAATGCCATCCACTCCAGTGTCAATGAGCTCATTCCCAGGGTGATTGCAGAGGTCAGAGACCAGCTGGGTAAAACAGGGATTGCTGGAAGTCGAGAGATTAGGCATCTAGGCTGGCTTGCAGAAAAGGTAATGAAAACATTCTTATTTTCCTTTCTAAGCTCTCTATCTCCTATTCTCTGTTCCTGAATTCAACCTGGTCTAAAAGTAGAGAGACTAAATGAGGTTCTGGGGTTTGTTTTACCTTTCCATGAAGACCTTTCTTTTCTTAACATGCCATTTTTTGTGCTTTAGAAAAACAAGCAGAAAACTATAATGTCCCCATAGCCTTTGCTTCTACATACCAATTAACAAAGACTTTGCTGAGAGATGCAGAATTTTCATGTCAAGTTCAAGGGTGGGACATGAGTCACAAAAACTGACACCAGCCCTTGAGTTCACCTGCTGTCACAACTCCTATCACATATATGAGTTGTCAGCTTCCTACTCCCAGCTTGGAAAGTACCTACTTATTTGGTCCATGGGCCTCTGGAGCTGGGCATGATCTGGAGCTTCCCATAAAGGCTGGGAGCTTGTTCTTTAATTGTAACCCTGCATTTGAGCTGAGCATCCTATCAGACTGAGCTTGCAATTGCAACTCTTGCCCGTCTTTCAAAGTTTGAGTCTTAAGATGTTTTATGCACAGAGAAAACCTGGTGTTCAGTTTGATAGTAGTTTGGGATCTGTTGACCTGTGGAAAGGCAATCCATGAGTGCACAGGGGTGGTATTAGTATTAGATGATGTGATTTTGAGTCATTAGTCCCAGAATTCGTTTTAGGCACTGTACCAACTGATAAATGTGGATTTGCTATGGTAGCACTGTTAGAATTAGGCCTAGAAATAATTCCCATCTGAATGGCCTGGCAGCCATTCAGAGCATCTCTGCCCCTCCAGCTGGGGTGATGGAACAATGGCCACTGTGGACACACTGCTCTTTCAACCTGTACATCCTGCACAGTTGCGGAAAACTGACTGTAACTGCCCTGAAAAAAACCCAAAAACTGTATGGTTTATCTCTTTCTGAGATTTTGTAGATGAAAATATGGACGCCACGGGCACAGGTGCCGCATTTCTATCTAGTGTCCTTTAAGAAGGCACACCATAATTTTCAGCAAAACATGCATCACTCTACACCATTTCCAGTGACACAAAGATTGCAAAGCCTTTCAAGGCAGATTTTGTATCTTTCTCTGTCCCTCCCTCCAAGCTCACAGACTGGGGACAACAGAGCAACTCTTTGGCTTAGTGCTGTAGCAAATGTAAAAGTTCGGGGAAATAATTTGGGATTAAAACACCAAAGGACTGGTAAGTAAATTTTAGCAGTATTAAACTATACAGTCATGGGATCTTTAATCTTGTTTTCCTTTTTGTGTTTCTATAAACTTATACAACGCTGACCATAAGAGGCTTTTCCTGTTACAAAATGCTTTCCTCTGAAGGGGTAACTGCTCTGTAGTAGATCATAGAGATCTTGTAAGTAAATATTCACAGATCATCTTAAGTGGACACATGGCTTCTGGTTTATTAATTTCCTTTTCTTACAGTTAATACACAATATCACATTCATGTGCTTCTCTTTTTCCTTTCTATTTTTTTTCCTCTCTTTTCCCCTTATGGGCTGAAATCTTATTTTGTGTTAGTCAATATGGACCATCCGAGGTCTTTCTAAATTTAGTGGTGAAACTTGTTTTGCCTTTGTTAGGGTCAGGCTGTGGCTCTGTGCATGTTAAAGTGTATTTATGGTGGCTGTTACCAAGAATTCGCCTTGAGAGATTTGCAGAGACATTGTTACTGAAAAGGCAACTTGTTTTTTTCACTAAAAACCATCCAGAACTGTTCAGTAGTAACAGAGTGATGTGAAAAGTTCCCACCTTTCTCTCACATTGGAGACCTGTTGAAAAGTAGAGAAAATCCCTACATGTGTCAAAATGTGATGTAAAATTCTTTTTGTTTTCTTACTGGACTGTGGTCTGTAAAGCCTGGATACAAGAGATAACCTGCACATACTTTGTATATGCCAGCTGTTTATGTACTGTTTGAGAGGAGGTGTTCAAGGCAGCTGAGGGAGGTGCTGATCACAGATACTCCTTGTGAAAAACCTGGTTTTTTTTGGTGGGAAGAGATTAAGTTCTGCAGTGATTTGTGGAAGTCAATGTGAATACTGGTGTGGTTGTTTGACTCTGCCTGGATGCCAGATGCCCACCAAAGCTGCTGTATCACTGCCCCTCTTCAGCAGGACAGGAGAGAGAAAACAAAAGGCTTATGAGATGAGATAAAGAAGGGCAGGGAAATATAATTCACCGATTACCATCATGGACTAAACAGACTCAACTTGGGGAAAAATTAATTGGAATATATTACCAAAGAAACCAGAGTTGGGTAATGAGAAAAAACCCCTAAATCTTAAAGAAACCTTTGCCCTGCCCCTCCCTTCTTCCCTTACTTGTGATTTTCTCTACCTTTCTCCCCGCCCTGTGGTACAAGTGAACCGGAATGGGGCTGTGGTCAGTTCATCACAGCTTGTCTTTTCTGCTCCATCCTCCCCAGGGGAGGACTCCTCACACTGCTCCCGTGTTCCAGTGTGGAGTCCCTCCACAGGAGTCAGTCCTCCAGGCACTTCTCCAGCATGAGTCCTTCCCATGGCCAACAGTTCCTCACAAACTGCTCCAGCATGGTTCCCCAGAAGCATCACAGGTCCTGCCTGCTCCCGGGTGGGCACCTCTCTCCACAGGCAGACTCCAGTCCTGCCAGGAGCCAGCTCCAGCGTGGGCTTCCCACAGGGTCACAAAAGCATCTTAGACTGTAACTTTTGAGACAGCTTTTATGACATTATATTATATTACTTACATAGCATATCCTTAAAGTGAATTCTCAGCAAAATGAGAAAACTGTGAGCTGAATTCCTCTGCTTGTTTGGGGAATGCAAAATGTAATCCCATAGAAATTTCACTGTGATTTGCTGTGATTACTCTCTGCTTCAATTAAGCTATTTCCTGGTTTGATATATTTTATATAACTTTGCTCTAAACTTAGCTCTAAACTTCAACCTACATGACACTACAAAAATAGATTCATTAGGGGAGCCTCCCTCAGGTGGGTAACATTAAAATAAATAGTAGGTTATCTAAGATACTAAGACATTGCATGCTTAACAGGATTCTACTTCCTTAACTGAACTTCCCAGTGAAGAAAGCACTAAACTTGTGGTCTTCAACCTGAAACTTCCATCTTGCAAGTCTACCTCCAGGTTCCTGGTGGGCAGTGAGGATCTGTCTGCTGGTAAATAGAGAGCTCTGCATCGCTTTAAGAAAGCAAATGTTCTCTATGGCCTTCTTATTGGCAAGGAGAAAAACAGCCAGAAGCAATCATTAGAGATGCCGTATTCCCTCTGTTATTAAGGAAGTAGCCTTGTCCTGACCTTGGCCTTATGAAGATTTCTGAAGCTGACCAAGGATTAGGGAGCTGTATTAGTCACCAGCATCCTAAAATTTCTCTGTAACCAAGAGAACTACCAAGTGCTGGTTTGTAATGAAGTGTGTGCACTCCTCATCACTTTGTGTTTCCTGTATTTGTCTTTTCACTTCAGCAAGACCTGTGCATTTAAGTCGTGCCAAGCATGAGGGAATAGTTACATGTGTGTTTTAATCTTTTCAGGTCTTGTCTTTTTATAATGTTCCCTGTAAAGATACTTTTAGCAACCAAATTTAAAAAAAAAAAGAAGTTAGTAATGTCATCTGAATTGAGGAGCTTTTCTAAATGTGGGTTTTTTCTCCTCTTCCAGAAACTCTTTCAATCCTGGTAGAAATGTCTTCTCCAGCTTTTTTCCCCACCCTCTTTTTAATACTTCTGCACATGACTTACACTTCTCAAGACTTACAGAGGAGCTGAAACAGGCATGGCTGCTCTTCTCCTTACATTTACCCATCTACCACTGAGTTCTTTCAGGAGGAGTGAATTCTGTTCTGAACTGAGGAGCTAAAACACTGAGAAAATGGTCATTTATTTTATTGCTCTGTAACGTCTACTCCAATAGACCAAAATATTGTTGGCAAAAGCTGTATCTAAATTTTTTCTTCTTTAATGCAAGCACAAAAAGGTGCTCTGGCAAAAGGGGTTTTGTAAAGGTAGCTTTTGCCAAGTCAGCAGTCAGCCACACAAGCAAAAGCATGACTGGCTTCAGGGACAGCTGAAACTGTAGCCAGGCGCCAGCATCAAGCTGGGTCAGTTAAGAAAAAAAAACAACTAAACTAAATGAAACCCTGAGCTGTGCATCTCTCTCTGTCCTCGCTGTGCCAGTGATACTTTTCATGTAGGCTTGGAAGAAAGAAAAAGCGCTTCTGCAGCCAGAGACTGTTCTCCTTTCCGGATGTTAAATGTCTTACAGGCAGTGGACTTCTTAAAATTATCTCAAAGATCCTTTGAGAAACTTAAAAATAGGAATTGCTGCAAGTTGTCTTTTAGAATGTTAATTTTTGAAGCTGCAAAAAAAGTGACCTTATGGGTTTTTCTCACTAGATCTAAACCCCAGTGCTTGGTTCCTGTTGCTCTGCCTGTGCAGGGCGAGGGTGTTGCTGCTCCCACAAATCCGGTGTGGGTTTCAGAGGGAAGAAAAGACCTGAGGGGAAATAACCAAAGCAGCATGGTGAACCAGAGCTGTTTTTCAGCTCCTGACACTATCTCTGAAATGAAAAGTGTGTTAATATATTACAGGCTGTTCAGTCTCCTCAAACCTTAGATAACCATATCATTGTGTTAGTGCTGAAGTGCAAGGCATGTCACAGCAGAGTGATCTTCAGTATCAGGTTGTATATTGCAGTATTACATTTATCTCCCTGCTCTCACTCTAATTCAGAGGAGCTAGTGATAACAGGAAAATTGTGAGATGTGCAAGCTGTCCAAACAAGACTCAGGCAAATGACGTGAGAGTGTATTTGCGGTTATTTTTCTTCCCCAGTATGAAATTAAAATGTTACCATTTCCTTAGGAAGCATGGTCACAGGTTAGCAAAATAAGTAGATAGCAACAGAGCCATGTTGTTATTCTCATCACAGACAAATGAGTTTTCAAAGATATGGAGATCTTTAGTTAAAAATTTTACATCATTTCCTAATTGTAAAAGTGAGTTTAAGATGTCTTTGCATGAGAAAACCACCAACCCACTATGTACTTAAAACATTTTGCCATTATTTAACATTATGTGTCTGATTTTATCTGATCTTATTTATTTATATCTGACTTTAACCACCTTCCTATGAAGCACAGCATCTGCCAGGCAGCATTTAAAAAAGGTGGCATGGGTGTGTCTGTGGTTGCAGCTGCCACTGTTCCCCTTAGCACTCCCAGCTCTTCCATCGTGGTGGCAGTTCTGGTAGAAAAGTCATTACTTTTGGAGGGACACTATTAATTTTCTGCAGGTTTTGTGACAGAGGCAAATCCCAGTGCAAGACAAGTAGTGAGAACCTGTGGCAAGGAGGTGGGGATTGGGAAGCTGCTGCTTCATTAAGCAGTGTGTCACGGTTTCTCTGGTGTGGCTGCCTCATCACGCTGCATAATCTGAACCAGAAGCATTTTTAGGAATAAAATCCAGGTCATACTAATCCCCAAGTCTCTCTTCTGTGCCTGGAAAGTACCTGTGCATGTTTAGGGTGAACCTACAGCAAGTTTTGGGTTGTACTGTGTGTTAACTCAGTACAAATCAATATATGATTTAACCAGATAAATCAACTGCTAGAAAAAATGGGTGCTTGCTAAAAAAACTATTACTGAAATGCCTAACTTACTTGCAAGGGATTTACAGACAAGTTTGGAAATACCCACCTATAATGTCCAGGAAGAAGAGCAAGGCAATTTGCTCTCCTATTTTTTGTTAAAGAAGGATGCAATTTCTCATATTGATAATATGCATCTGGACATAATCTCAAAATTGATCTGACCTTTTAGAGATTACACAAATAGAAAACCTCCTCTGTGTCCTAAATTAGAAATTGCACTTTTAAATATCAGCTAATGACTTGCTGTGGAGCACTTATATCCAAATGAAGAATCCTGGTTTTGCCCTGTGTCACTTAACCTTGCAGCTTATTCATTACAGAACTTATTTGTTGGCTTTGTAAAACACCAGAACAGAGTTCTTAATTACATTAACAGTGTTCATTATCTGGGATAACGATCAGCCTGTTCTTAGGAAAGACGTAAACCTGAAATAGCATGAAGAGTAATTTCCTCTCCAAGCTTCAGTGGGGTTCCTACACACACCATTTTTACCAGCAGTGACACAGTTCTCTCCTTGCTTTTGGTCCCTTCATTAAATGGCTATATTAAGGAAAACTCAGGCTGAAAACAGCCTTTTCATTCACTGTAGTGTTTTAAAGGCTTTGCCAGTCTTTATCTGTAACACACATGCTATTTCTTCTCAGGCCAATGAGAGACGAGCAAATAATAAAATTAAGTGAAGTGCTCGTTGTGAGGGGACTGGAAAGAAAAATAGGTATAAGTAAATGATGAAAAATCATGGAAACATGGTGGTAAATGCATTAAGGACCTGAAATGGAAAGTCTGTATTTCTGCAGTATAGTTGGTTGTTGTAGTGAAGGAAAACCCCTCTATCAGATAGTTATAGAGCACAGTTAAATAGTGAGTGAGCACTGTTGTGCCTGTGTTAGCCTTCAGGTATTAAATTATTCTTGCAGAATTGAGCTGCAATGTGAACTGGGCCCTGCAAATCCCCTTGCCCTTCCCATGAGGGCTGCATTAGTTCTGGTCAGATCCCAGCAGAAGTAATCACATCCTTCCCGCTTTCCTTCTGCCTCGGCTTTGATCTGACTGTCCTTGCAGATGACTTAGTTTTCTCCATAAAATACAGTATATATCTATCACTGTTCTGTGATCCCTAGGAATGATGAGAAGGTTCCTTTTTATAATCATTCCTCTCCATAGAGTTTTATTTAACTTCTCCCTCCCTGCATTAGGAAGAATTCTGAGCCTGAGGTGTGCACAGGCAGCGGGACACCAGCCACAGGCAGGATCCACATGGCTCTGCTGTGACAGGGAGCTCTCTAGATGTCTGGTCAGCAAACTCCGGGTGGGGATTGAGAGGGGAAATGCTGTAGCTTTAAAGGAGGGAGAGGATGCTGAAAGGAAATGGGGAGTTCAGTGCCTTCCTGAGGTGTGGGAGCTGTTTCTCTCAGTTTCTCCAACAGAACTGGGTGGTACCTGTGGGACCACATCCTAGTGTGGTCTGGAGCACATCCTGATGTGGTTCTGAGCACTGGCTAATTTGCACACTGTGTCTGCCACGGCATGAATACTTAGCTCTTTGTTCTAGATAACCCAAACTGGAACTGCTGTTTGGTTGGGTTGGATTTTGCTGGACAAGGAGCTTTCTAGATTTAGGTAGATAAGGTATTTTCTTCCTAGATTTTGCTAAGTTTTCAGGATGTTAGGCCTTTCCATCTGTTGCCTCGGCAGTTGCATTTGATCTGTCCAAAAGGGTCGAGCTTGTCCATGACCCTCATGCATGTGCTGGGTCATCTCACCCTTTGGGGCTGCACAGGTTTGAAAGCCTCTGTTTGAACATATTTGCAGTACAGTTCATTTGAAGAAAAAAACCACAAAGGTGTGATGTGAGGTAGGGCCTTGATCCCCTTCCTTCAGAAGCTGGGGAAAGGCTTCCTTTTTTCCCTCAGCCTCTGACAGAAAATATTGCAAGAAAGACAGTGAAGGAATTAGAAGCAGTGATGCTCTTTGGTATTCAAATGTGATTTAAATGCAACATGTACCTCCTTTATAAAACACGTTGCATAAGGAACAGAGACCTCTACTGAACCCATGTCCAGCAATGCTGTCAGTGGGGAGTGGAGGGCGGCCTTCCAAATTATTTTAAGCGCCTAAATGCCAAAACAACTGATCTGCTGTTGCCCCAGTGTGTTTCTGCCTCCTCTCACAGATACAAGTAGGGTGCCAGAAGTGATGGATTAGGAAAGGGAAGTGCCTGTTCTTGCCCTGCTGTGGGATGCTGGGTGGGAGAAACCAGACCAGCACAATGGTTGAGGAAGGTGTGGAGCTCATCCTGGGCATTTGGAGATGCTGTGGAGTGGCTGTTCAGCGTGAGGAGGCTGCCCTTAAGGCAACAGTTTGGGGCAAACTCAGCTGAAACAAAGAGCAAGGCAAATGCAGTCCCAGCAATAGGAAAGCCCTGAGCACTGACCCCGCAGTGACCTGAGCAGCGCTGGGGACACCCTCCAGCCCCTGGATCCCACCTCACTTCTGTGGGACAAGCAGACTTATGCTTACACCCCTGGGGCTGATCCACCCTGAGTGCACATCTGTGCAATCTCGGGGTGCTGGCAAACACTGTTTTGCAAGAGCTAAGCCCTTGCACTCTGTCTGTTTGCTCATTTGTCTGCATTTTTCTGCTTGCAGGCTGCATGTTAGAAGCTTGAAGAGAAAAGGATTGTCTTAGAGAATCCTGGATTTTTCAGGCACTAAGTTGCCATCAAGATTCATTTTCTCTGTTCAAAGTTACCTGGTTCTCATTTGCTGTTTCTGTCTCCTGAAGTTAAAAGTCACCTTCAGGGGAATGGAGGGGCCTGTTAGGGGAGTGTTGACCTTCAGCCTTTGCCCAGTATGAATTCCTCTCACCCCAGTCATAATTTCTTTGTTTTTATCCTAGCATAACAATACTCCTATTTCAGCTTTTTGATTAATAGCTTTAATAAATAGATCAGAAAGCAGCAGAACTGGCCATAAAAAAGCTCTTCTTCTCCCCCCAGGTCCCTCAGCTGATCCCCAGAGAAAACTTCGGGCAAAAGTAGAGCTATTCTTAGTAAAAATACCCTAATTTAGAGGGAAACATTTGGATTTTTTTTCCTCTCTTTTTGCATATTATTGCCCCATCAGCTCCCCACTCAGCCTGCAGTCAGAGAAGTGCTATCTCTACCCACAAGTGCTTTTAGGACAGATGAGCTCGTTAATGTTGGAGAGCTGTTGCAGAAGAGCAGAGCATCACTGCTGGTACAAGCAGGAGCAATATATGCCTTGAAAGTTGTTTTGCCAAACTGTTAATAGAGAAAAATAAACAGATTTTCTAAATATATCTTGAGAAGAAGTTGTGTTCTCTGTTGGAAAGAGGGGTTGACCTTTAGAAGAATAAGGGAGTTTTAAAAGAATAGTGAAAAGGAAAAAGCCATATGTGTTACAATTTTCGGTGTGGCAAGACATTCACTCAGCTCACTCAGTTCACATTCACTCACAAATCCAGTTCAATTTTAATGCTCAACCTCTGTTTATGTAATAAGTTCCTAAGGCTGTTAATGCCAGCCTTTTACCTTATTTTCGAATCCTGTAAAAATAAAATTGTACTCCATAATACCATGAGAACCCTTACAAAAAAGTGCTATTAGATAATTCTATTGCAACACAGCAAGTTTGTGTACTGCAGGGAAGTATTTATCATACAGTCTAATCGTTGTAGCAATAGTATTTTTAATAGCCTTCATTACTGAGGAAGAAAGAACATTCTAATAACATATGTAAAGTAGTATATTTTGAAGTTCTGGTTTCAGGGTTTGACTATTAAAAAAGTACTTGAGTATGAGTGAAATCCTTGCAAGAACTGTACTTGAAACAAATCCACAATTGAAAAGATTTCATGTATCATTCCTCTTCTCTCTTCCACTCTTAAATTAATGATTGTTTTAGTTTAGTTATTTTAAGATGGGAAATGTTTTGACAAGAGTTTTAACATGAAAAAAAATCTTGCTGATAAAAAAAAAAGTCCTTTTATTCCCTTTACTCCAGATTCTTCAGATCTGAAGATTTATTTCTGCTTTAAGAATTACCCTCTCTTCTTAAGTGGACAGTAATTGATAGTGCACATCATGATAATTAGTCTAACGAGTCTCCTAAACCCCAAGCCCCACAGCTATCTTTAAGCTCCACATTGTCTTCACTGTAACGTAAATAAAAGCTGTAGAAAAGGACTGAAAATAAATTTGATAGCAAGGGAGCCTTGTTGTCCTCTCCAAGGGGTTTCCTCTACTCATTTTTAATGAGGCCCATATTAGTTGTCATTTGTACCTTCCCTGATGAATAGTTTGGAAGAAAAGCTTTCTCCGTGCACAGCGAAATTTGTGCCAAGTTGCTGACCTTTGCTTTTGGTGAGACCTCATTTGAGTCTTAGTCCCAAGCCCAAACATATTGTTGGATCAATCACACTGATTTTTGGCTCAGATAGTAATGCAGGGCTAATGAGTTGTGCTGTGTACACATTAACCTCAGACCCGGAGCGCTTAGGGCAGGCTCGGAGCAGAACGTGCCAGGGCTGCAGGAAAGGCATTCAGTGCTGGCATCTTAATAGAAGGAGACAATTAAAAACAGTAGGGCAGTATCACAGGTTCACTGCTTGTGGGATGTGGGATTTAATCAAAGCTGGAAAAACAAACTGCCTTCTGTTCTGTTTGGGAAAAAAAAACAAACACCTCAGTACCATAAAGGTGCTTTATGAACTGTGAAATAGAGAGGAAAGCCTGAATGTTTAAACAGTAAGACAATGATTCTACTACTAAAAGGGAATCTGCTTCGGGGAACAGCCTTTGAATAACATTAGATTTAACCTTGTCAGAGCTTACATTCTAATGGCTATAATGGCATTGCAAGGAATTTGGGAGCATTGAGGTTTTTTGTTTGGTTTTTTTTTTTTGTTTGTTTGTTTTTTGGGTTTTTTTTATTAGTAGATACCTTATTTAGCAATACATAAGCAAGTTCTCCTTTATTCCTAAGTAGAATTCTTAAGACCAGTTGTTGAATTACCACAAACAGCCAGAAACCCTGGTTTTGAAAAACCGTGTTTCTGATCATTTCTAAAAGCAACACTTCTCTCAAAGGAAAAGATTTTGAGCTCATTTTACAATTTTAAATCTAGGGAGAGACAGCATTTTGCTAATCATCCTTATGGAGAGATAGACAAAAATCCCAACATGCACAATATCCTTGTACTGTTTTCCTCACTTGATTGATTAAGAAAGGAAGGCTCACTCAATGACTACTATGAAAGCAACAATTTAAATTTAATTTTAATTTTAATTTTAGCTCTAAACAACCACATATGAGGGACAGAGAAATAGAGACAAAATAAATTCAATTTCTACAGATCACACACAGTTTTGTGTCCTCCCCTTTGTGCAACGAAAACTGATCAATAAGGCTGAAAGACTGTTACTGCTTCAAATAGAAAATCCAGTGAAATCAAATGGAAAAACCCGAAGTACATAGAGATGTAGTCATTGGTGTTCACGTTAGGCTTTGCATGCAAGATTGGAAACAGCTGAAAGGGTCAGGGTAAGAAAGGGGTAGAGTTATCTGCTAGAAGAGCAAAGTTCTCTACAGGTATGAGAAGCTGCCCCATCCTGCATTGCTGTGGCATTGCTGGAAGGGCATTTTGGCTTGTACAGTGAGCCTGTTCAATAGTCAGGATACAAGGGGATCTGGAGCCAAAGTGCATGTCTGGCTGTATGTATGAAGGACATACGTCTTGGCGTTTGGACCTTCTGCCCTCAATGTGGTGACACTGCTGTTGAAGAGAAATGGACTGGCCAAAGGTTTCTGGATCCCCTGTTTCAGGTGTTCCTGCAGTACCAGTAGCCCTGCTGGAAGGAAGCACCTGGGTTTTAGTTGCTAGTGACTGTTAGCTGCAGTGAAGATTCCTGAAACTGTGTGAACACATCATGTTATTCTTGGAGCTTTTTTTGCTTATATATTTCTGCTGAGCAAATGCTGCTGTGCAAACATTCATTTGTTGATCTTGTGCTGAAAATAGTTGCAGACATTGGCCAGAGTAGCTGCCGCTGTGTAGTGTGGCTATAGCTGCTTTTTTGTACTTCATGCTGGAAATGCCAGTGATGTTTATGGCTCTAAAAGGTTCACTTTGAAGAAAAGCCTGCTGCAGGAATAGAAGCTTACCTATTTGTTTGTGGAATGAAAAGCTTGTACATTATTATGAAAATAAATAGTTTATGGTGTTGTCTCTGGCTTCTGTCACCCTGGGAAGTTTACCTTATTATTGCTATGTTCTTTGGATCCCTGAATCACAGGGTTAAAGAATACATTAATATACTCCCACATAAAATTTCAAAGCAGAGGTTTAAATCTGCTTGCCCAAAACTGCAGGCATGTGTTAACAAGGCAAAGGCAACTGGAAAAAATGGAAGAATCTGGAAGTGTTGCAAAGAGAAGCAGACTAGAAAGGGGTTGCACAGCTTAAATGAGGCAGCATGAGAACTTTTTATGTGATGGTTTTGTCTGGTTTTGTGGGTTTTGGGAAGGCTGGCTATTGAGGATGAGCTGACTTGCTGTTGGATTCTTCCTTTGCCGTTGCAAGAGTTTGAAATGAGAAAAACAGCAGCACAGATTCTGAGGGTGGTTGTTGTGGCTAATAACATAATATTATGTTAGAATGAAAGTGCCTAGGGTATAGCCAAAGCCAGAATGCCAGGAGAGATTACAGCAGAAATAGCACCAATAGGAGCAGACCCTGCTCCAAACTCTAACCATGTGAGTAGGCAAGAAGAGAAAGAAGGAAACATGGGACCAAACATCTGATATGTCCCTGCTGTGATTTTTGTTCCTCTAGGACATAAGCCAAATGGATGAGTGCAGAAAGACAGTTAGAGCTGGGGAAAAGGGAAGAGTGGGACAGCACTGGAAGAAACTGGAAGATTCTGAGCTAGGGGAGCCTGGAGGAAGGTGACAGTGGACAGAGCAGCTTATTGATGAATTGTAGAGAACTCTGGGTACAGATAAGTGTACAAAATGTTGAGTGGATTGGAAGGTATTGAAATCTTCTCTGCTGGCAAGAGTAAGACTTGTCTTCTCTGAATCTTTCATAGCTATGTAAGATTAACTCTTCACAGCTGCAAGAAGACTTCAAAGAGAGGCATTTTAGCTCCTCTCTCTTATTTTCCTTCAGATTGGACTCAAGAGTTTGCACTCATCAAAGGTCATATACATCATCAGTTTCCATTAGCCCAGATACATCAAGTAAAACTTCAGTCTCTACCCTCTTCAAATAACTTGAAATAGCTGCTTGGATATTTGCAAGTGCAAGCAGAAGGAATGGGTTGTGGTTACAGGCTCACATTCAAGTGAATGAACAATTCTGAAAAACAGTGACAAGGAGGCAACCACTAACTGATAATGGTTACACACCTGTAGCCCTGTGTGGACCTGCAGAGTGGTTCATAGTTTTGGAAACAATAGCATTACAGGCTGCTCTGCTAAAAATTAAATATAAGAATACCAGTCTCAGCAGTAACAGAGAACTCAGACTGCTTGTTTTCTAGGGAAGCAAATAGCCACCATGTTACCTTGTGTCAGCCTCAGACATTGTCAGCTTAGTGCCCAGGACTCAGCAGCAGCAAAGGTTACGGTGCATGTGCAGATAAGAGCAAATGAAGTTTGATCCTCTTTCTCTTCCCCTTCTATCACTCTGCAGTTCAGCCTCAGCATTCCCCATCACTGATTGCCCCTGCCTCTGATGCTGTCTGGGCTATCTGAGTGCGCCTGCTGTCTGAGGATGTACTTTTGAATAAATGCTGCATTTAAAGGGGTACTAGTTATATGCATGAAAATGTTGTAATAGCTAGCCTGATTTCCATCTGACATAACTTAGGAGTAAATCCATTGACGTCAGTAGAACTGAAAGGATATAAATATAATTGAAGTCAGACTATATTTTTAAGGTTAAGCCTAAAAGACACTCTAACTTACTCTCCCTCAAATCTTCTTTTTCCAGCTCGTTCACAAATTTAAATGTCTTAATTGGGATTTTGTCTGTTTCTGCCCAGTTTAACCAAGGATCTGTCAGTAAAGAATTTCAGTAGATGCAGAGGTGAAACTCTCCTGACCCCCCGACCTATCTTTAGAAAATCTCACTGGCTGCTGGTTCTGAAAAACCGTGGCACCAGTTGTTCTTTTCTGCCTTGGTCAGTTGTGTCAAGCTGTGTATCTGTAGCTATGTTTAGTTCAGAGCACAAACATGAGGCAGAAATTGAAGCTTTTTGGCAAGCAAAGAATGTGATTTTCAGCCCATTCACACAGAATGGTGTTAATTAATAGATTGTTTTCTGACAAATAGTTAATTGTGCCTGTTTTCCATATGGCTAAGGAAATAAAAAAGCCAATGAGGACAGGGTATTTAAGAATCCAGAAATTTTGGTATGAAACTGCTAATATGATAGCCAGTGCAATCCCATTTGCTCTACTTCTAAAATGGGTTATGTGAATATTAGTATATAACTATGTTATGAAATACATAGGTCTCAATTTTCTTTTTGCAATGTTACTCAACTAAATTACTTAAGATTTTTTCTACCAATTTATAAGATGCTTAGGCCAGTACAAACTACTAAAGAAATCTCAATGAATAGACAAATATTTATCTCTGTTGTAGGAATAAAAGCAAGAGAAATAATTTGTAAAATTTCCTAGGGAATTTTCCATCAGGGCAAGTATATTTTTAACACCAAGGGTGGAATTAGGTGTAGGCACTTGCTGATATTCACACATGTTTGTCTTCTTGGAGTTTCCACTTTCTTGTAGGTGCAGAAGTTATGGCAGCTCTGTGATGTTTCAAGTTATCCTCAGCCAGCTCATACTGTAAATGGCTGGCACTTGCTGGCTGGGGTGATTTATTAGCCCACAGCAGGAAAGAAACTTCCATTGATCAAATCAGTTGGTTCGTGAGATCATATGTCTCCTGTGCCAAAAATAATTTCTCTTTAGATAGGTGATATGTTTGTTAAGAGAGCTGAAATTCTATGCTGTTACCAGGAAGTTCTTTATATTATTAAATTATGAATCCCAGGGATGTTTCTTAAATCTGAAACTTTAGTTTCTCATCCTGGCTCCACAGGTAGATAACCTGTACCATCCAATCTGGTTATACTGACTTTGGGAATTAACTTTATTTCTCACAAGATTTTCTTCTAGAAGGATGTTAATTTCTCAGTAGAATTTTCTGAAAGTAGTTAAAACACTGTAATTATTTTAAAAATACGAAACACTGAGAGAACAGCTAGAGAGCATTAGCTTTAAATTTACATTGCTTACAGTGTGTAATTTGCTGATATTTGTAGGATTTGGGTCTGATTGATGGCCCTAATTGTGTATTTTAAAGTAATCTAGATAAAATAACATGGCACAGCACTAAAGCCATTTGTCCTGTGAAGCTCATTTAAAGCTCAGCATATAACTGGTAACTGCCAAGTAGAGTATTCTTTATTTGTCTTCCTTGTGTAGCTCTGTTGAATATTCATAATTTCAATTAACACATACAGGGGTTCTTTTGGGGGTTTTTTTGGTTCAGGGTTTTTTTTTTGGGGGGGGGGGTTGTTTTATTTTGGTTGGGTTTTGGGTTTTTTTTTTTTTTTGTCATAGATAGTAGATTAATTAAAAGAGTTGTTGCTGTAAACCCCTGGGCTATGATCTTGCCTGGTCTTGTAATATAACAGTACCAGATCTGGGAAGGTCATGCCTCTTGGGAAGTGGCAGCTCACATCCTGACTATAGATGGCAACCTCATAGCTTGAATACTTTTACTTTAGAGATATTTCTTCAACTGCATCTTCTGAAATAAATAGGGTTTATGAAAGCTGAGCTCTCATTTTTATTGTATGTTCCTAGCCACAGAGATAAGCTTGAAACTATGGAATGTCAGCAAAGCAAAAATGCTTGATGTATCAGCAAGAATTAAAAATGTATTTTAAACACCAGGCAAACCTCAGACTGATTTTCGAGCCCCAGTTGATATCCCCAAGGGAAATTTGGCTGACTACAGCTGGTAACAGTGGTTTCCTATTAAAGCTGCCTTGCCAGTTATTTTTGCATCATTAGGGATGTGTGTGTTTCTTCATGTGCCACACAGTTAGTGGTGACAGCTGTCCAGCAAATCATAGACTGGTGAAAAACTGCAGTTGTCCTCAGCTATGAGCTTCCTCTCCTGCATTCTTCTCACTTACCCATTTTCTCTGTGACCATTGCTCTCCTGAAATTACTTTGGCAGGGTTACAGTAAAGACCACCTTAAAATGGTTCAAACTAAAATGCTTTTAGCTAAAAAAGCAAATTCAAGTTTTCTATTAGTCTCCCAAGCATATAATGATACCCGAACTCACAGAAACCCCAGGACCACAGTGGCATGTGCTCCAGTATGGGCAATGATTTCTTAATGGTGAAACTGGCCTAGGACTGCAATAGAGTAGCTGAGGATTTCTGTCAGGAAAAGTTTTAAAGAACAGGCTAGACAAATCTTGGGAACAAAGGCTGTCCTCCCTTGAGCAGTGTTCATCTTTCAAGTCATCTAGGAGATTCCTGGAGTGACACAGCTGGTGAGGGAGCCAGCTCAGGAAGGCACCTGCCTGGACCTGTTGTTTGTGACTGGTGTGATGTTATGGCTGGAGGCCGTCTTGGGCACAGTGATCACAAAACGGGTTTGCAGTTTTTAGAGAAATAAGAAGGGGCGTCAGCAAACCCAATGGCATGGGCTTTTGGAGGGCAGACTTTCACCTGTTTGGGAGAGTGGTTCAGAGAATCCCTTGGGAAGCAGTACTGAAGGGCAGAGGAGTCCAGGAAGGGCTGGACAGTGTTCAGGAAGGAAATCCTAAAGGCACAGGAGCAGAGCCTCCCTGTGTACTGAAATTGAGCTGGTGGGGATGAAGATTAGCCTGGCTGAATGGGGAGCTTTGACTGGAACTCAGGACAAAAAGTTTATGACCTTTGGAAGACAGGATGGGGAACTCAGGAAGACTGCAAGGATGTTTTGAGGTTATGCAAGGAGAAAACTACCATGGTGAAAGCCCATGTAGAACCTAACCTGGGTGTTGTGGTAAAAGATAATAAAAACTGTTCCTGTAACCACGTCAGCAAAAAAAAAAAAAAAAAAAAAAAGACTAAGGAGAATCTCTGGCCCTTATTGGAGGTGGGGGAACACATAGTAACAAAGAATGATGAAACAGCTGAAATATTTAAAGCCTTCTTTGTCTCAGTCTTTAATGGTATGACCAGTTGTTTGAGTACCAAGCCCCCTGAACTGGGCTAATGGTTGGAATTGATGCTCTTAGAGGTATTTTCCAATTAAAACAATTGCATGTTTCTATGTTTCTATGATTCTATCTTCAGCTCTCTTTCAGTGAATCTAAGCATTCGTATTTCTGAAGTGATTGGCTTGGATTGATTTCTGAAGTGATTGGCTTGGATTGATTTCTGCCTTCCTTCTTGAAGACAGAAGAATTATGTTCTCAGTTTTTCAGTGGGGAAAGTGGCACTTTTGGTTGGATATCATTTGTCTTATGTACAGATTCCTTAGAAAACTAACAAATCTCAAATAAAACAGAACTCTCCGAAAGGGCAAAGATTTTAAATTCAGTTTTGTCTTCATTAAGTAGTGAAAGAAAGTGAATTGGATATCAAATGGAATAGCTATTCATTTCTTGCCTTTACTGGCACCCTGGGAGCCACTCAGGCCAAGATCCACCAGGAGGACCTGCTGGATGTTCTCCCAGCTCTTCACCTGTCTGCTAAGGTGTAGCAAACTGAATACCTCTCTGGTGAACAGAGGTCTCTTGGTACTCAGCTGGGTTTCTGGAGAAAAAAAAACCCAACCAAATCCTGCCCATCAGAAAACGTTGAATATGATAAATCAAAATGAAAAGTGCATGTCCCCCCCCCCCCCCCCCAAAAAAAAAAAAAAAAAGAAACCAAAACAGAACAGGTATATTGCCTGAGTTTTTTAGATAGCTTGTGGAGGTCTGTTGTGATAATGGAGGTACAGGCGTTGTAACCATTTAAAAAAATTCAAATAATCAAATGGCTTTCAAGCTGACAACTAAGTGAATAAATAAACTAGGGTAAAAGACAAGTATAAAATTTTTTGTGATAAATTTAATAAGTAGATTTGAATTCCAAATTGGGACTGATTTTCACCAAATTTTTCAGATGTCTGTGGCTGCTCCACATACTTTGACAATTAAATGAAATTATTAAGAATTCTAATTGTATTTTTGCTTTTTTAATAAGGCTTTCAAATATTTCTCAGCATGCTCAAAATTTCAGTTGATGAAGCATAGCATACAGATTTTAATTGTTTTTTGAAGGTAGCACATTTTTGTGCCAGGCATGTAGTGAATTCACTCATTTGCTCGAGGTCATTAGATGCATTGCAGTCTATCAGTATTACTGAATATTGATCAATGACAACCAGACTGAAATGACTCAGTATTCTTGATTGTCCTTCAGACAACATAATAACAATGAGAATGAAACATCTTGTTCTCTTTGTATTGCTCCCCTACTATTTTTTCTTCCAGCACTTGTGATTTATTATGACCCTCGAGTAAAGTAGTCAAATCTGTCAGTCTTCAAAAGGTACCAGTCATGATGGGCCATTAGGGAATATTAGGGAAGACAATGTGGTATTAGGGTAGACAAAGGCACAGAATATCTCCTGGGACAGATTTCAGTCACTATAGTTTTAATGTAGACATTGATGATTACCTGTCCTTCACCAAATAGACACCGTAATAATTTCAAATTGCATTTTTCATGTTTCAACCATCGTTAAAAACTGCAAGCTGCTTTCAATCAATCATCCACCTCCAGCATTAACATTGGATTGGATGCTGTTGCAAACTGTTCTTGTGCTGAAATTTAGAAATCCACACACTTTTACTGGATTGAAGGGGGACGTGCTTGTATCTTTTGAGGCAATAGCTATTATTACTCCTTTATCTTAATGTGCAAACCATTCATTTAGCAGAGGTCAGATTCAATTGCAAATTATAGACCCTTCAGGGACAGTGAGTTTAAACTATGGTGTCTGCACATGGATTCTGCTCTTGTACAATTACCAATATGCCCCACTGATGATGATGATGCACTCCCTCAAAAAGTGCTTCACCTTGTCTTGAACAGAAGACTGCTCGCAGCACAACTTCAGCACACAGTAACCTGCAGGGCATAGCAGGGATCTGTGGCTGTTCCTGGTGTCCTGGAGCATAACTGTTTTCCCCACCACTGAGTAACAGTATCTGTTCTTGGGCAGTTCACAGGAGATGTGGTAGAGCTTCCAAAGCCTCCAACACAAAGTAGAATCCCTTTCCTTCTGTGGCTGACCCTGATGTGCAAAATAGCTCCATGGACTGAAGCAGAAGACACACCACTGTGCTGGTTTCGGACAGGGCTAGCCTGGCTTACTGGAGGAAGCAGACTGCTCCATTTTAAAGGGAAGTACAGGTTTTTTCCCTAGCACTAGGTTTTTCGTGCTTTGGTGTCCACTGATTATTTTGGAGACAACACCAATGCTCATCTCTCCCAAAACTAAGTGCATCTTAGAAGTACAGTTTTTACCACATTTTAATTTTGTGATTTTTATTTAAATATTTATTAAACTTCAGATGGCTGCTGTCAGCAGATCTTTGGTGATATGTTCATGAGACATGTTTCAGAAAGCAAGTTTACAGCCACTCTCACGTGCATTGTGAACAGCCCAGACACCTCACAAGTAAGTTATGCGTGCACACACAACAGATTCAAAGGTGTCTGTTAATAGCATCTTCACTTCTATCCTGAATATGTGGTTGTGAGCATGCTGGAAGAGAGATAGATTGCTGTGTGAAACACTGGTGCTGGCACCTCAAATGGTTGCTGACAGGTCCTGGAGGTAAGTACTTGTGATGGCCTCCACTTTTACAGAGTTTTTTGCTTAGAAGTAGCAGGTTTGTGCTTACCCCCACTCTTCAGGCTTTCCATTCATTTGTTCAATCAGTATAACTGATTAGAAAAGCCTGGGGTTAATGGTCTTTCCCTAGTCCTCTCTCCCCTGTGACTCTTTTACAAGCAGTACTAAAAATGTGACCTCTTTCAATCCATGTTTGTTCCCAGTCAAGTTGTCTTTGAAGGTCAGTCAAACTTGAGCTGTCCACTATCTCCTGATCAGCCTCAGTGGCCAGTGAATCTGTGCTGACCTTCCTGTGTGTCTGACTTGCATCTGTCCCTGTCCCTGTGACTTACAGGTTGGCCACTGCCCTTGAGTGATGAAATGTCCTCTTACCTTCCCTGTTCTCCCCTGGCAATTTCTGAGAAGCAATAAAAATGAGAACAAGAAAAGATAGCAAAGTGCAGGTTTTTCTACAGAAGTAATTTGGTTCAACACTATCATTTCAGGAGTGGACCTTTGCTATTTGCAAAGCTTTGCTATCATAAATTACCACTACTCTAATTTCATCCAGTGCTGTCATGGTCTGAAGTCACTGCTATAGAAGAAAATGTGTTCTACCCAGGAAGCACCAGCATACTTCTTAAATCACAGTGGTCACCTTAACTAAGATGAAAAGCAATCAGGTCCTAACAAATGGTGTGGGGCGTTTGCCATCTCCTGTGCATACTGCCTGTTTGGTTTTCCCTGGAAAGATTCCTGACATTATCAGGAAGTTAGAATCTCCTGCCTCACTGAAGAATAGCTCTTACTTACGGATCTTCAAATCCTAATTTCATGCATACAGAAGGATTGTGGGTCATGGTTGAGATTTCACAAAAAGATGAATTACAATTTTGTCCCTTTTTGGGTCCTCTGGACATGGATTTCTGTGTATTTAGTTAATCAGTTTCTGTGGATCTCAAGACAACATAATCAGGATTTTAAATTTTTCTCATGTTGTTGTGTAATATATTTTTACTTATGGTAAAGTGAATAAAGTTTAGGTGATGCTGGGTCTTTCACTCCCTTATGTTTCTTATCTGTAATCTGCTGCAATGGAAATGCAGAGTGTTAGACTCCATAAAGACAGGAGGATCAAGGATCTTCTGATGCACTTCTTATACAGCTCTAGAGAATTTAAGGCTCAAGGCAAACCCTTTAGCAGTGATAAATATTGTATGTTATTACTGCATTGATATTGATGCAGCATTCATGTAACACATGCATGAAAAATTGTATGTGAACAGAATAATTCTACAACCAACTTTAACTCAGGGGTAATCCATATTATGACTCTCTGATCCAAATCTGAACTTCTAAAGTTTTTTCTGCTATTTCATAGACTCACAGAATAATACAGGTTGGAAGGGTTTCAATCCCCTTGCTCTAAGTAGACCTTGCTAGACCAGCTTGCTCAGGCCCTTGCCTAGTGAGTAACTTGAGGGGTGACTATTCACAGTCTGTCCCAGTATTTGACACCATGACACATGGAAAAGGTTTCTCTGAGTACCAAATCAAAATTCCCCTTGCTTCAATTTGTGTATATTGAATGACATCCACTTCCAGTGCACCTCCAAGAATAATTTCGCTCCATCTTCTCTGTAGTGTGGAAGACATGGCTTGTTGACCAAGGGCATGGTCTAAAGAATTACTAGAAAAATTCCAGCTGACTTCACCAAACTCTGGAACAAACGTCTATTGCAAAATTGGGATCAGGCATTCCTGTTTGGCTGTAGGAAAGGTCTCAGATCACCTGCCATTCTTGCATGGGTGAGTTCATAGCACTTAGGTCCTTTTCTTGCATTTAGAGGTCTTTGGATATGAGCCAGAGCTGTCTGAAAATCCCATTTAGAGAGTAAGGACATTGTTTGAAAATATTGCTGTGTTGATGCGTATGACTGTGTTCATTTTGGCAAAAGTTGGCTTGTGTCCTGTCATTTTAAAGGATAATGAGAAGGAGTTCAGACTTGAGCAGACCTGTCTTGAGAATGAGTGTCTTGTCCATGCTCAGCAGGGCCTGTAACCGAGGCTGTCAGTGCATTCCTGGGCTCTGCTCGGGGTGCTGTGAGGGTTGGATCAGTGTGGTCCCTGCTGTGGTTCCCGCCTGGTTCTGGCTGCTTGCACAGCCCTGGTACCTTGGCCAAGCCGTGCATCGCTCGCTTGCTGCTCACTGCTGGCAGGAGGCAATATAATGCCCTTTGGGGGATTTTCATGTGCACACTGACTTTAATCCAGATCTGATAATGGCACAAGCCACCTTTGAGCCATTGCTGAGGTCAAAAAAAGAGAAAAACAAAACCAGACACATTTTCATCAGCTTTTTTTTTTAAATCCTAAACAGCGTGCACATTATTTCCTGTTCAAAACTACAACGTTTAGCAGCACAACACATCTCATCCTCATGTGGTATGGGAGGTGTTGATATCCCCTGCCTACGGCTGTCACTTACACCCACTCCTGCATTGCAAATTGCCTCCCATCAAATGAGCTCTCGCAAATATCAGCGTTGTTGCATATGCTGGGGCTTGCAGGATGTATTTCTGCATCCCTGCTGTTCATCTTGCAAAAACCCTTTTCAGTCCCAGCTGTTATTTTCAGGAACTGACAAGTGGGTTTCTGTAAATTAATCAAATTTATTCTGAACATGGATGTAACCCTTCATCTAAAGACAATGAAAAGGCAAGAAATACGTAGCAGAACATATCCCAGCCTGTGTCAAATCTGGCTTGTCAGCACGGAGAGATTTTAAGGAAGAGGTAAAATAGAAAGAAAATTCTTTCTTGGTTGCTCCTCTTGTGCTCAGTTAAGAGGATAGTGTAGGTCTGGGATTTTGGAGGAGGTGTTCGAAAATGGGGTTAAACAAACTACTTACTGTAAACATAAACTTGTTACCTTCACAATGGTCTCTGAAAAGATACATTTTGGATCCTTGCTGCAGTAGACTCTGCTGGCAGTTTATAATATGTTTACTAAACTGAGCATGTAATTGAAATGTTTTGAAGTAACAAAAATATAAAACAGATTTTCAGAATAGGCCAAGACCTCTAATTTAATTATCTGTAAGCCTCACAGGTTAAAAGTATTTTTTCATCCATTCCTGACAGTCTGAAGTAGATTAATAATTGAAATTTCAAGAAAAACCTTTTGAAAAGGAGACCTGGCAGATGAAAGAGCAAAGGTCCCAACCGTTTGTAAAAGGATTTATCTCTACTGACATGCTCATTGTTTTTATGGCAACTAATTATATGTGAAAACTGTTGAAGGTTTGGAAGCTGTGATACCCACTGGAGGGGGCAGGGGTCCCCATCACTTCAGGCACAACAAGCTGGCTCCTTTGAAACACTACTGTGTACCAGGGGAGTTACTCCTTAAGGGCACTTTGTGAGCAGTGGCCAGAAAAGCAGCAGGAGCAGAGCAGCCATACAGGTAGTGCTGAGCAGTCAGACCCTGACACCACAGACCTGGTCCCAAAGCAAAGCCTGGCACTGCAACGGCATCCAAAGGCAGCCAGAGCTCCAGTCCTCAGTGCCGTGGGGTCTGGCGTGCCCCAGCCCTGCTGTGCCACCCGTGTCCTGCACTGAAGCATGGTTGTGTCAGCCAAAGGCTGATGGCCAAGTCTCCCTGTAGCTGCTGAAATTCAGCAGCTGTTCTTGCACACCTTTTGTGTGCCCCCACATTCCCGTCTGTTCCCACCATGTGTGTCACCTGTCACCCCAGCAGAGTCTGCAGTGTCTGTGTGGAAACACAGAACACTTAACCTGACTCTGCAGGGGAAGTCTGTGTCTGAGCAAGTGGTGAACACAGGTCCCCTCTGGTGTCGTCCCAAGCTCAGCCATCATGTACACAAAAAAATTAGATTTTATCCCTGAAGCACATGAAATATTTTCTGAATTTGGAAAGGTAAACCAAAGAAGTTCACATGGGAATAAGTGGCATTTTCACTTAATGGGGTTAGTAAATGAGGAACAAAGAGGTTTGGAGTAGCAAAAATGATTCTTCACTGCACTTGGGCTATTTTCTTAGAAAATGTTCTCCCTTTTCAAGTTTGTGTTTTAAGACTTTGATTTAGGGACACAATATGTCTAGGAAACAAAGAAAAATATCAAGTTTGCTTCTTATATAAACATTCACAGCTTCATTGACTTGAAGTGGAATTTCACCAGGGAATATAAGCAGTGACCCCAGTGACAAATAGAGGGAACACTGGTACCTGTGGCTCAGAGGTACTTGAGCAGTGCCCAGAACACCAGCAAAATATTTGCTGATTCATTTTGTTGTGGAGTACCGGCTTTTCTGTAGTTCATCTAGAGTTGATCTAACAATTTTGACTTTGAAAAAGGGTTGAGTTTGAAAAGTTTTTTAGAGTGGATGATGATTTTATTTGTCTGCAACACGGATCAATGCACTTTGAATTGTACATGTGCAAGTAGGAACTGGAGCGAAGAAACTGTATGTAGTGCAAGTGCCAGAGTTCTGCAAAATTCTGGCTAAGGAGCTGGCCCTAATCATTATCTAAAACAGTGCCTCTAAAATGTATCCCAAATGATATTTAAATATACTCTTACACAGGCATTTCATGTTATCTTAATGGAATGTCAGATATTAAAACCTTTAAAACTTAAACAAATCCTTCACTTAGCTGCTCATAAGCAGCATGTTTTTTGATTTTGTTTTGTAATTTGCTATTATACCCATGCTTGGTATGACACTTGTTGATTAGAATTAATTTCCCATGCTGATTTGTGATGAATGTGCCCTGTAGGCTGATGGTATATTTTCAGCCTCTCTTCTTCCTTTGCAAAATTTGCTATTACCATTTACAGGACAGCATGTTCTCCTTGACACCTTCCAGAAGTGCCAAGTGCCTGTTGAACAGCATGGCATCAGCTGTTACAGCCTGATCCAAACCCTACAAAATAAGGGAACAGTGATGCAATTCAAGGTTTTTAAGGAAAGGCAGTATCTTTTATTAGATCAGCTGTTATAGTTGGGAAAAAACAGACAGGCTTTCAGGCACACAAATCCTTCTTCAGGTCTTAAATAGCAGCAGTGTTGCTTACACCAGCATTCCTCATCAGTGAGGCAGCTATGGTCCCAGTAAGGTTTAAAAACTGGGCTTTAAAGTGTGTGTATTGCATGGCCCTTCTCACTGGGGAGGGCGTCAGAGCAGCACACAGGCAAACATCCCTCGCCTCCTCGCCTCTTCCCAGTACACACCCTACAGACAAGGGATGCATCCTACAAGGACAGGTAGTGTAAGGTCACTTATTCTTGAGAAAAACCTTCAATACCTTATGACCAAGGCACATCTCCACAGTCACTCTGCTGTTGGGAAGGAGCGGGGCAAAGATGTGAGCTTCACAGTGCAGGTCATTAACTTCAGGATTCATACTGGAAATTCTGTCTTCTAACATTTACAGCTGTCCAGGAAAGGCAAAATCAGTTTTATTCTCTTTCTTGTAATTGCTTTACAGTGAACAGTGTTTCCCAAAATTTCTGAAGTCACTGTTGACCGACCAGCCACCTTATAGCAAAACATGTGATTGAAAATGCTACACAGGCAGGATGGTTCTGCAGAAAAGCTGTAAGCTGTTCCCATAGTCTAAAGACTATGGGAACAGCTTCCCATAGTCTTTAGATTGCTTGTGGTCACAGAGATTTCATATATATCTTCCTTTGTCTCTTCTTGAAATCTTAAAAAGTATGTAATAAAGTCTTTCTAGTTAAAGAACACAGGTGAGGTGGTCCAAAATGAAATGTTAGCATTAATATTTACTGAATGTTAACATTAACTGTGACACTCATTTCTGTATTCCCACACTAGGAACTGGGGTGTTAACTGTAGTTAATAGCTGTGGTATTAAGAAGCTGAGGATGTTTTTTGCTCATGTGAATATTTTCATGGTATGTGGACTTTGAGAACTTGGGATTTTGCATTCTTTTGTGAGTGTAGTAATAGGTGTGTTAATTATGTGGCTTTTCTATTCGGTCCTATTTGAAAATGAAAGATTGTGTTTCAAGAAACTGTCAACACAAGAAAATTGTAAATAAGTATTAATGCTTCTGTAGAGATTGAAAGGATGAACTGTTTATGACTTCAAGAGACATGAACAACCAATGAGCAAGTAATGCTGTAAACAGGAATATGATTATTGGAAAAGCTTAGTTCAGAGGGAGAAATACATCTTAAAAATTACACAAGCCAAAAGTCTTAGTTTAAGATCTGCTCTTGGGCACTGGTGCTCTGATGTAAAGGTGTGTTACATTGGTCTTGAAAGCCCTTTAAAGTTTAGAACAACGTGCTCAGTGACACATAACCATGGCAAGTAGGCTGGCATCAACCACAGAACAGCACAGACAGCTGCTTTTCTATCTCAGAAGAGGTTTTAGTGGAGGAGTCACGAAGACAAGCAGATTCTCTGGTGAATTTCAGAAATTGTTTCATTCCTTTTAGTACCCAGCCAAGATGTTTGTGTTTGAAAGTATGGCTGTTGTGAGTGTTACTGTAGACCAGTGTTTCTTTTTCTTCATGTGTACCAAAAGGAAATTTATTAGTTTGTGAGTGAAAGAGATTCATTCTTACTTGAAACAAAGGTCTTTTCCTATTCCCAACTATTTTAAGACACTTCTATGCTGCCAGAGTAGAAAAAGTAAAAACCAGGATCCATACTGAATCCCCATAACAATATTGTGTTGCCATGTGGACATCACACATCTAACCTGCAAAATATAATTCCACATCTGGATTCTGCAGCCAGTAAAGGGCTCTGATTCTCAGGTCTTTAGACATCTTTGACAGGAAGTTTTGAAATACGATGGCAGATCCATCATGAGTCAATGCTCGAGATCAACTCCACATTTAGGTTGGATCTCTTTAAAAAGGCATTTCTAAAACTGGAAGAATGGTATGAAGGGAGGAGAAGCAAAAAAAAAAAAAAAAGTGAACTGCTGAGGAAGAAACCACTAGTTTTTGCTGCCTGTAAATCTTCTTTAATAGTGATGATGTTGCAGCTTTTTTAAACAGAAACAGCAGCAGTGTCCAGGACTCAGGTTAATGTGCCAGCTACACATGAACGGTACACCTTATAAATATACATTTAAGGTCCTTTCATGCATACCACAGCTAACTAAGAGCCAGTTCCATCTCAGTGTTCTTCCAATACTGCATTTATGGAGTAGCCTGTAGTAAAGGAAGACTGGAAATGGCAGTAGTAATGGTAGCAGCAGATGACTTAGCATGTTATTCCATTTCTGCTGCATCTGATTATAAATTCAGGTGGGGGATGTCAAAAAGCCAGAGAAATAAAACTCTCTTGTGTTCATTTTCTCACCCAGAACTCAACATATTTGTCCCATCTGGCTTTGCATGGTGGTAGCTTTGTCTCTTGTTGTTTCACTGAGGCTTTGCTCTTTTCCAGGTGCCAGGAGACAATGAGAAGCACTGGAAGCCAGTGTTAGTGGTCTTGACAGAGAAAGACCTCTTAATATATGAGAGCATGCCACGGATGAAGGAAGCCTGGTTCAGCCCTGTGCATACCTACCCCCTGCTCGCCACCAGGTACCTTTGCTTTTTTATCATGACAGCTTTCAGGAGCAGTGGGAACAGCTGAGTCAGCCAGGAATGGGTATAGCTGGTACTCAGCTGTAGTCACATTTGAAATGGTTGGAGAAGCAGGTTCTTCAGTGGGCTGATGTCTTGAGCTTAACTCCTCTCTTCTCCATTCAAGTTCTGGTGGAGGCTGACAACCAGAAACTCACTGAGATTTTGGATGTGGCCACTTGGCCTGGATACAGAGGCAGGAGTGCTGAAAAAGCCGAGAGCTCAATCTCCTGAGATTCCTATCTCAGTGTGCACACCTGTGAGCTTGGCAGAAACGCTCCAACTTCCAGCTGCTCCTCCAGGCTGAAAAAAAGTGAACTTGTTGCTCTGAGTTGAACTTTCTGATGTGGCAGTTCTGTGCCACCAGTTTGGGCCTTCTGGAGGGTTCCACATGTGATGGGGACACTTTCAGCACAGCTTCTGTTCCTGCTCTAGCAAATTAATTCCTGGCTTTTTTTAGCTTAAAATGGTAACCTTGGAAGACACATTCTTGAATCTAGGTTAGAAATAAACATTTGCATTATTTTGAAGGTATCCATTAACACTAATTCAGAGAGAGCTTTCCCATGGTTGCCTTTATACAGTGGAAACTGTCTGTGCTTCTTGATGTGAATCTTAATCATGTTTCTCTGCCAGTATGGTCAAAGGGCTTGAGAAAGAGCTGTTGTTCCTTGTTTCGGCCTTGCTACAGGCCTCTATTATACCCTTTTCAAAGAGTTCTCATTCAGAAGGGCTGGTTGCCCTGGCCAGAAGCAGTGGGTCTCTTACTGCACTCTCATTAGTTAATTTTTGTTCTCTGTCTCTCCCCAAGTGAACTGATGCTTTACTGCTGAGTCATTGTATTAAAAAAATAAAAATTGAACTTATGGATTTACACTGGTGATTGGTTGTCCCAGTCTACCTACCCATGATGGGGCTTTCAGACTTGCTGGGAAGCCACCTTCTGACACCCCCTTTGTTACCCTAGCATGGGGTGAGAGACACCAGCTTTGCAGCTTGCAGTCTGCTGACAATTCTAGGTGACAAGTCCCAGCAAAAGCTGGGTAAAGTACTGCAGTCTCTGTCCAGCTGTGTCACTACGCCTTAGAGTTTGAGAAGCAATAGCACCCCAGCAGAAGGTGATGCATTTCCTCCCCTTTTTTGGGGGTTTCATTTTTACACGAGCTCAAATCCTCCTTAAAGTGACTGGGTATCTTGTAGTGCACCCTACCCCTTCCTTGGCCACACATTGTCTTGTGTAAATACAACTCTTTGCTGAGTATTGCCAGCTCCCATCATCAGTGAAACCAATTTACTGCATCAACAATCTAAGTCCACATCTTGGGGCCTCTTACTTATTTTTTTTTATTCTCAAGAGGTCACACTGGATAGCAGACAGACCTGCCCTGTGTGGGGATGGTCATCTCCTTGTCTGATGGGATACCTTCCTGAGTGGAAAACCATTGGTCTTCATGCTGGAGGGGAATGAGAAGTTGCACAGCACATGTGGTAGGCTGCTGAAGGGTTTTTACAGACTGGGAAAGAAGGCAGGCCAGGGTGGTCTGTAAGAAAGCCAGGATGCAGTTCAGAAAGGACAGGTGCGAAGTTCACTGCTGGGAAATAATCACTCTGCTGTTTTGGGGTGGAATATGAGCCACAAAGTAGTTGTGCCAGGAAACACCTGAGCACTGTGATAAAATTGCTTGAATCTAGGGTGGGTTTTTTTGAGAGGGGGCAATGAAGACAATGATCTTAGGTTATAGCAGAAGTGTTGCATTTTGGGCAGATGTAGTAATCATATCTAACTACAGAGAATGAGTAAAGCCTCCCATGTTCATGAGAGGCATTGCACTTTCAAAAAGATGCCAGTTAACTGTGGAAGGTCTAGAGGAAAGCAATGCAAATATATAACACAGAAACACTATGAGAAGAACTTAGGAAACCTTAGTAGCCTAATCTAGAGAAGTCCATGGAAAACATATCAATAGTTTTCAGATATGAAGATAAGACACGAGGACAGGGGAGTCTTTTCTAGATCCCTCCTAAACAACAGGACATAGTTGACTGCACTTGTGGCAGGGAACTGGTGAGGTACTGGTTAAGATTCTCTGGGAAAGCTGTGCAGTCCCCATCACTGTGGACACTGAAGGACGGGTGACACACAGCACAGTAGAGGGGATGTGCTGGGTGACCTCCTGACAACCATGCCGGCCCTATTTCTGTGACTTTTTTACTACTATCACTGAATATAACACCCTGATAAAAAGATAGCAGCTATACAGAATTTGGCGTTCAGAATGGAGTCACAATGTGACAAATAAACATATACACATATACAGCAGATTCCATAAATTCCCTAAATCAGATTCCCTAAATCACGGCACCTCCTGGTTTGGATGATTTTGATTAAAACCCTGCAGGGTCCTGCTTTTATGATCTGCCACAGTGAGTACAGTTATAGCAAAAAAATACAGTTTTCTTTTGGTATTGACTGCTGTGTTCATTCTCGGTCAGTGATTCCCCTCCTTGTGACAAGTTTTTTAATCCCCTCTCTGCATTGATCAGTGCAATTTAGAACTTTTCACCTGGAAAGTTTGCAGAGCACATGTTGTAATCTTAGCTGCTCCCATCTTTCAGATTTTTATGAGTCCTTGGGAAAACATTTTTGCTTAGCTAATGCATATTTGAAAAGCTGCTGAAACTGGAAAACTTCAGTGCCAGATATTGTAGAGTGTCATGCTTAATCTACCCAAGACATAATGAGCAGAGAAAATTGGAAAGTGGTAGAAGGATTACAATCTTCTCGCAGTCCTTTAACAGCAAAATTTTAACATGCCCTTCTTGTTTGTTGATAAGTTTGCCTACAACCTATGGATGCAATTAAGACCTAAAAGTACTTTCCAGTCAGTCTTTTCCAGCTTTGCGTGGAATATAAATAATAGCTCAAATAAAACTGAGATCAGATTTAAGTTGTTCCCTTAAATCTCTGCACAGGAGGCACAGCAGCTGGCAGACAGCCCTGACTCCAAGGACCTTTTTGTCATAATCTCTGTTTCAGTGTTTCCTTATGCCTGAATAACAGTGCCTCCTTCTAGCATGGGAATGGGGCTTAAGTAATTAGATCTTGTATGTTTGTATCAAATTCCATTATCTATCATAGCCAGATATGAAAGGAAGGGGAAAAAAATAAAGCAGCCCATGTTGGGCTCTGATTAAAGATCAGGTAAGAAGCTTTTGTGTACAGCCGAGATTTGTAACCAGAAAGTATTAAAGCAGTTCGATAGCTAATGACATGGAAAAAATGGGGAAGGAGTTTGGGCACTGATTGGTCATCTGGGCAGGTGGGCAGAGGGACAGGCAGAGAGCACTGGGTGCCCTGAGAGCCCCAAGAACGTGTATGAGATGCTATGCAAGTTCTCTGCTTGTCTTCCCAAGGCAGTGAGGGGGGCTGTGGGTGCCTCCATGCATAGGTTTCCAAGGAGTACAGCCATTCCAGGGCAGATTTCAAACGCTAAGTCAGGGTGGTGTGGGAAACGTCAGGTGACAGGGGTGTTCGAAGCAGCAGCGAGCTGCACAGGTGTTGATGCACTTGTATGTGGTCTCTTCTGAGCTAAATCTCAAGTGAGCAGCTGAAGGCGTCCTTTGAATTTCAGTGCTGGTTTCAGTGTCCTTTCTGAAGAGACCATTAAATCTGGCTGTTGCAGTAAATTGTTGAAACTCTTCCCGTGGCATTAGGATGGGACGCAGGTCCCAGTGCATCTCACCCTGCACCAGCACTTCATGTTAGACCATACCCATCTATGCTCTCAGGCATTTGCAAAGAATAAGGTCAAAAAGGCCCCCGAAATATAGAGAGACAAAGGAGAAAGGAGAGAAGATTAGAAGTGTCTCCCTGGCTCCGGGAGCGTGCCCGGGGTTGCGTTTTTCGGCCGCCGCGTTCGGTGCGCGCCGTGCGGGGGCCCCGGGCCGTGCCCAGCCTTCTCCTGCCCTCTCGCGGCTCCGCTGTGCCCGCAGCAGCCCCCGCAGCTCGGCCTCCGTCTTCGGGCTCCGGGGCTCACAGATTCCCCCGGAAACCTCCACGGAGCAGACGGACCTTCAAGGGCTTGGGTGAATATTACCAGAGCCGGGCCCGGGGTGCTTCTTCGGCTCTGGGGTGCAGCACACACCACACACACACCCTCCCCTGCAGTCAGGGTGATGGGAAGCAGGAGGGGAAGCCTTCTGTGAGGTTTCTGAAGCTATTTTTTGCCTTTTTAAGGTATCTCTGTGGTATTTAGGATAAAACACCTTCTATGAAATGGCCCACATTAATGCAACTTTATTAAAGCATGGGAATCCTTTGACCTGTATCCAAATACATTATTACTGACAGTTGTTACATAAATACAATCAAATGTCCTCCTGCATGTTTGTCTAGTTCATGTTTAAGTGCATAACTTTCCAAAGCATGATCTGGGGTTGCTTGATGGAAAAGCATTTTTAAATAGTGAGACTGGATTTTCAATAATGAGGAGATAATAAGAAAAGGCAGGCAAGATTCAATGTTCATGTTGGATGTGTTCACAAACTTTTATTTGTAAAGTACATCTTCATTCTATCCATATGCTGAAAAAACTACAATACAGTACTATGGATACAGTATGAAGATGTAGAGGAGTGGGTGGTGCTGCTGTGTGTTTTGGAAGGAAATCAAACATTGGAACCATCTGTTTGTTATGTATTCAGTAACATAAGTAATAGAAAATGATTTTTAGTACAGCTGATGAGCACTGCATAAAGGAGATGATCCAGGAAAATGATGGAATAGTTTTATTTATAATAAAAATATTAGAAATTATAATTGTCATTATTTTTAGTGAGCAACTTGATGTGATTTTCCAGGCTGCCTTTCCACAGCCCAGTAGCTGAAGGCAGCATGAGAGCAGTGGCCGTGCCTGGGTGACCAACCAGGGACAGACAGCAGCAGATGTCACTGGAGATTTCAGTTCCCTGATTCCTGCCTTAATTATCAAGATGTAGCTCCCCCTCAGAGTTTGTACCCTCTCACACCAAATGAAAGGGAATTAAAATTTTTGGGCTGTCAGTTTGCCACTCAGTTCCCAGCTGCAAAATCTGCCTATAGTGCATATAGGCACTATGTGAGTATCAAAGCTGAGTGGAGCATTAACTCAGCCTTTCTAGAGGGAAAACAGTCCTTCTTGTCCTGCCCAGACAGGGCAGGGCATCTCTGACCAGGGTATTCTGTGTCTTGCTTCCCAGGAGTTCTCAGGACCATAAAATGAAGGGGGATGCTCTAAATCAAAAGAAAGTTTCCATGAACTTGAGCATGAACAAATCTTGCAAACCTTCTAGTGGGGTATGAAAGAGGGGTGCATCTGTTTGCCACAATGTGCATCCCAAATGTCAGCATGGACTGTCAAGGAATTGGGGAAAAATTCAGATGCCCTGTGGCTGGTGTTTCAATAATTGAAAAGCTAAACTTGTGCTTTTTCTTTCTATTTTTTTCTTTTCTACCTAAACATCCCTGTTTGGTGGCTTACCTGTACAGTGTCAGCTAACAGGCAACTATTCTTGATGATGCAAAACAATAATTTGAGGGTAAATTAGTATTCAGTACATTAGTTTAATCTAATGTTTTATCCTTTAGCACAAGTATTCTACCACCATGCCACATACTTTATATACTCCTATGAAGTATATTGTTTCCCTATAGAAGGAAAAACAGAAGGCACAAGACAGAAATAAGCTTTGCAGACAAATTTCATTTTGTGATTGCCTCTGAGGGTTGGTCTCTGAATCTCAAAGAATGATGATCTCCCCTGGATTATTCTTTTCAGAGGAATCGGTATTGTGTCCCTGAGTGAATTCTGTATTGACTATCCATACTTTTAGAGGGGAAAAAAACCAACATAAAAGGGCAGATTAAAGGAAGAATTAATTTTTATGAGGTATTGATTTTCTCACTCAAAAATATTCTCTGAGATTTTTGTTTGCCCAGATCAACAAACCTTTCCTGGCCACAGGAGATCTGCTGTTGATGCCAGGCAAAAAAATGTTAATTGCAGACAAATGTGAGAGAATTTCAGATTACAAGTAGCTGGAACATTTTGCATTTTACAAGTTCCTTATGGGAAAAGTAAGTACAAGACAGTACTTTGGTATCTGTATATTTTACGGAGCTTCATACTTTATTCAACAGTATTTATCATTGGATTTGATGGCAGATGTTTTAAGCTTTAGAGCAAATGTTGCTTCACTGTGGAAGTTGGCTTCAGCTGCCTCATCTGAGTCAGCACTTGTATGTGTGGACCAGATTCCATCACCACAGACCAGTCAAAGACTTCTCTCAGTTCTTTGTCCAAAGGGATGTTTTGTACAGTTCATTTAGTAATTTTGGGTTATCTGTGCCATCATCTGTGTGTCCAGCTGCTTCTGTGCTCACTGCCTTGGACCTTCACTCTTCTAAGAGAATGTAGAGGAGACTCAAGTTCTCATGCTCCCAACCACATGTATTAGGAATGTGCAGAGCAGAGCTGTGCTCAGGTGGGGATTTTGCTGCAGTGCACTGTTGCTAGAATTTCCTGATGTGTTTTCCAATCCAATTGCAGGTTGGTTCATTCTGGCCCAGGAAAAGGCTCACCAAAGTCAGGGGTGGATTTGTCTTTTGCAACCCGTACGGGCACCAGACAAGGGATTGAAACTCATCTGTTCAGGACGGAGACCAGCCGAGACCTCTCACTGTGGACAAGGAGTGTAGTGCAGGGCTGCCACAATTCTGCAGAGCTCATCACAGAAATCACCACATGTGAGTAACACCAGCAGCAGCAGCAGCACTGCCTTTCCACACCTCCACACCCTTCCTGTGACACTCGTGCCAGTTCAAGTTCCTTCTGCTAGAGGAGATTTATTTTAAAAATGTGCATGTTTAGGATTCTCTTGTGTAAAGTACTCCCAGGTTCTGAGCCAGCTCCAGCTGCTGTGGTACCTGTGTCCAGTGACACGCTCATTGTCATGCTGAATTTTGGGTTAACAAAATTGGTTTTCAGCATGTTGTTTCAGAAACAAGTCTGTAGTCAGCCATGTAGGCCTGCATGTCACAGAGGAGGGATTATCAGAGGTTTGTCCAGAAACCCACAGAAAAGAGCATTTTTCTGAGATTCAGGAAACTCCTGCAAACCTAGAAGGAGTTTCTTCTGCAGAGGGAGGAGGCAGAAGAGGACTGGCACATTAACAAGTACGAATTGATCATTTATTCACCCAGCTCTACACACTAGAGGAGAGTAAAAATTCACAAACCAGTCTAATTACCACATTTTGATGGGTAGTAATTTCCTTCCTTGAAATCAGGGTGTCACTTCTCAGCACTTCTGTACATGCAAAATCGATTGGAATAAAAGTACTTGGCTGCAGATGCTCTGGAGTGATGCCTTGTTTGGCCAGGTACCTGCAAGCCTGGGGGGGCTCTGGGGATTGAAGCTGGGCCTTTCTCTTGAGTGCCCCCAGGCTTTGCAGTCCTTCCCCTGCTAGTCCTACAACTGGCAGGGCTGTTAATGTTGAATTTTATCTTCATTCATTTCCTAAAAATGTGGAAATTTGGCAGGAGCCAAACCACAAAACCAGCCATGCCAAAGGGCAGTTCTTGTTTCTCAAAGCTCAGGTAAAGCCACCTGGTTTCTTTTCAGCTGCCAGGCCCAAGTCCCCACAGGGAGCTCAGGATGCTCTGTGAGGGCCTCTGATGTGCAAACCAGCTGGAGAGCAGGAACCAGCTTGAGAACAGGTTCATCTCCTTGGTACTGTGACATAGATGCCATTCTTTCCAAAAGAAGAAGGGCATCAGCCCCTTCTTTTATCAGAGTACTTTTATCTCACTGCCAAGGATCCTTCTTTGGTAGAATTGTTCTAAGAAAGTGATGGAATAGTGAATTTGGGATGTGAACTCCAAAACTTTTCATTCTTTAATTTGGATCATGGCCTCTGTTTCAGAGCTGAGGGGAAGATGCAGACTTTCTGCTGCAGTAGCTATTATACACAATTATCTGGGCCCTTTTTCAATTACCACAACACTAATGAGGACTCAGGAGTGTCTTCATCTTTGTCAAAATACTTTAGGGAAACCCTTTACAGCTCCTAATTTTCTCATGCATTGTGTGCCGTGTTTATTGATTCTGGCTGTGTCTGTCAGATGCAAGAAGAGTAGTTTTGACTTTGTCAGGGTTTGGAAGGAGGAAACACCAGTCAGAGCCTTCTTAAACTTCAAACACTGTTTTTTGTCAGCATGTAGATGTATGATGCAACATGAAGAACTGCTGTTAAGAATGTGAGAGACTAAATTTTGATTTCTTCTCCAGCTTGCACATACAAAAGCCAGGAGTGCCGCTTGACCATCCATTATGAACATGGGTTCTCTCTTACAACCGAACCCCAAGATGGTGCCTTCTCCAAGATAATTGCACAATATCCCTACGAAAAACTGAAAATGTCCTCAGATGATGGGATAAGGATGCTTTATTTAGACTTTGGAGAAAAAGATGGAGAAATTGTAAGTACTGCATTTAGCAAAGGGATGCAAGTTACCAGCTCTTTGGTTGTCCTACAGGCTATGGGGGTGGAGAAGCACTAATGGAAGTTGGACTAGATGAGCACTGTAGGCCCCTTCCAACTGAAATACTTTATTCCATTCTGTTCCATTCTATCAGTTGGCCAGTGCCAGGTGCCAGTACGAGTATTTAGACACTGCTTTCTAGCACAGCATGATGATCAGGCATTAGAAAGAGATAAATTTAAAAGACAGTTAAAATTGTAAAACTATACAAAGAGAAATGAAAGATTTGTCATATTTAAGAACAAACTGTACCTTTAAATAGCCAGATGTTAAAATTTTTGTAAGTATCGATTCCACTTTTTTAAATGATTGAGAGTGAAAGAACTTAAGAATGAGACTTTATTAATTCCAATGTACACATAGGGACTTCATGTTGTGACAACAAGCCATGCTTTAGGTGTTTTTGAACATGCAGTTGCTGAAAAAAAAGCTACAGATGTTGTGCAAACTGTCTGCATAGGTTTCTAAGCTGTCACAATGCCTAAAAATAAGGCTCATATTCCAATATGAGTTTAAATCCATTAATTATTAATGTAAACATGGTCTTTCCTCCCAGATTTTTTCAGCAGTTCCTAAACATGGTGGGTGCTTAATTCTAAACATCATCTTTGTTAACATATATTGTACAAACTTGTGATTGTCAGGCTTTTGAAGGGAATTTCTTACTAGCTGTCAATAAAGGTGGATTCATGACTGCTGAAAAGGTGTTACAAACAAATGCTTGAGATCGCTTAAAAAATCACCAGCAAAGGTATCAGCAAAACCCAGATTTAATATTTAGCGACAGCATGACAGAGTTCATTGGCAAGATTCACTCTACTGCCTACAGGACAATTAAGGCACACCAAGGAAACAAAGCAACACCAGGCAATCAAAATCCAGGCAATCAAAGCAGAAATGAACTGAGAACTATCTATGGGGCTTGCATATGTGTGTTAAGGTGTGTGTATCAAAGGGATGGTGAAGGCAAGGATAAAAAGGAACACGGTCTAAAACCCTAACAGCACTCCAACTTTACAGTACTTAACTTAAAGCTAACAGTTTAACAAAGGAACAAATCTTATACCTAACTTAACTTATAACTTAACAATTTAACAGAGGAGTAACAGCATTTAACATAACTTACGACTTTGAAGTTGAACTTAGAAACTCAATAGAAGAACAACACTCAGCAGGATTTAACTTAGCTTACAACTTATGACTTAATCTTACTTACAGGCCGAACTTACTGCGATACATAAGGTTCTTAAACATCTAAGAATGTGCCAAAGCATATATGCAGTTGCATGGACACAGACAGAAAGAATCAGTGCAAGCAAGGTACCTGTGAGAAATTCCCCTCAGAGGTACACTCACTTTGGATGCTTTTGCATCTCCCGACGGGCGAAGGGTCAGGCCTCCAGGAGTGAGGGTACCAGCCCAGGACTCGTTGTTTGGTGATCTCCACATACAGCAACCCTGAGAGTTGTCTGGCTCAGAGGGAGGTGCTGGTCACAGCTTGCTGCAGTTCAGGAGAGCTCAAAGTGTTTCCTTTTGGACAGCTGTTTATAGGGTCACAAGAGAGTCAGCTTTAGTCATAACAAGGTTTCATGCTGGCCACAGTTCGGGTTGGCACTTTCTTTGAAAGTATGAGAACAGGAATGTTGTGCCATTCAGGCAAGGAAAAAAGTTTCCAAGGTTGTTCGTAAGGAAAACAGGAACTCCTTAGACAGCAGTAGTTCCTGGGAGCAGAAGGGTGTTTCTGATAAGCTCAAGAAGGGATGAGCCCAGGTGCTGCTTTTCAAGGCCAAGGCCTAATGAGCATTTCTCAGATTGCAGTGCAGCCTGGAAAAAGGAGGAAGCAGGGCAGAATGCACCACCATGAAAGGCAAACGTGGTTTATTTTGATGTGACCCTGTTGTTGGGTCCCTGCACACTGACAAGCCTGTCCTGCTTAGCAAGTGTGTAGGGAAATCATCTGAACCATGACTATGGAGAACAAAGTCCGAGTTGAGTCTCACTGCTGGCTGTGAGAACAGAGAAGCAGCTCTGCAGCACTGGCTGAAGGTACTTCAGCTGCCCCAACAGCAGATGCACTGGGCATCAGACAGCAGTACCACCAGCATCCCAGGCAGAAATGGCCAAAAAAGATGGGGTTGAGCCTCTTGGAAAAGTGCTTGCAGCATCTGACTCAGTTTTCTGCTGCTCACCCAGGTGGATACAAGGCCAGAGCACCAGTATCTCACCTGCTCCCAAGATGCTTATTAGCTTTAGTAACCTAAATAATTGCAGCTGAATGCAAAGGAAAAACAATATGGTGTAGAGAAGGGTTGCTATTAAAAGAAGCCTGTTCAAAATACCAGACAGCGGTTTGAGTACTCAGTAAATTATTTCTTGTTTGAGCTATAATTCTCAGCTTGATTTTTTTTTCTGTACTTTCAGCAACTGGACCTTCATTCCTGTCCAAAACCAATTGTTTTCATCATTCATTCCTTCCTGTCAGCAAAGATCACAAGACTGGGCTTGGTGGCATAAGTGAGATCCATCTGTTTCTTCAAAGAGAGAAGGGATAACCACGCTAACCTGAAATACAGTGAACAGCAGCAACCTGTCCCAGCTGGCAGCAGATACCAGCCTGGGACTCAGGACTGGGCATTGGTCACTTCTGCAGTCCTCCAAGGCCCAGGTTTCATTTTGACCAGCTGGAGATGGCATGACAAGGAATACGGGGGATTCCATTGTAAATAATGGGATTTTAAAATCTCATATGAGACTGTAAAAGTGTGTAGTACCATACATGTAAACGTTTCAGAATCATAAATTGTGCCTATTTCAATGTACTTGTCTATATAAAGTAAAGGGCTATGCAGGCAAGAGCACTTGGTTGTCATGCAAGCCAAGGCTGGTTGGGGAGAAATCCTCTAAAGATTGTCCCATCACCTGAAAGTAAAAGGTTCTTTCACTTATAATCTGTGCACCTCTTACAGAAGATTTGCCTTTTGGAGCATTGCCAGAACCTTGCATGAATACCCAGCAGAACCTGCAAAGACACACCCTTGAGTTGGACACTGAAGCAATCCAGCTGTGGTCAGGTAACAGCTGGAGGTCCCTGCAGAGCCAGTTTCATATTAAGCAGTAACCAGGTCACCCACATTCCTAGTGATGGAGCCAAGGCAGGACCAGCCATAGGGATGTCAGGGGGGCACAGGCAGGACTGTCCTTTGTTAATGAATATATTTTTATAGTGACTTCCCAGAATAGCTTCATGAGTTTTTCAGCTATCTGGAAGCCCCAGCTCAGGTAAAAGTTACCTGAATCCATCCTGAGGCATGATGATGCTTCTGCCAGCATATCTCCATGGCAGTTTTCCAGTGGAAAGCCATACTAAGATTCTGTCCTCCTACCCCTACTGAGCCACCCCCTTTGGTCAGACAAGGCTGGTTGCATGGCCTTCATAGAAGAACACAGGGAAGGAGAAATATTTGATTTTATGAGTTTTTGAAAAATTTATTGAAGCTGCTCCACAACAGTGAGAAACACATGCCAGGGCAGGAAAACGAGCTGTACTCCTTGACATGGAACTGCTCCTATGGTCATGACTTGACAAGACCAAATTTCTTGCTGGGGAAATACAAAATGTTCATCTCCACGCCCACAAACTTACTGATGACTGTTTTGCACCACAACTTTCTGTTGTGACTCAAAATGTGATTCACTGAGTTTCAGCCTTATTCATAGCTACTTGAGTGGCAAAAAGCAGGCAGGAACACTGACCTTCAGCACCAGAGAGGATATACACAGCTTACACCTGAAGTAATAAACTGGCATCATGTGATCTGGTGGGAATAGAAAGAAGCTAAACAGGGATGCCACTTATGTTGTTCTTCCTTTGTAAAAAGAACAGCTTCATACAGAGGTGGGGTTTTATCTGCTTTTAGAGTTTTGCCCTAAATTCACACTTTGAATGACAGGAAGTAATATACAGTAATGTACAGGTAGTAATATATTCAGTATTTGTGGATGTTCAGTTTTCATATCACAACGTTTCTTTTATTACTAAGAAAGCACATAGATTTCAACTTAGCATCACTTGGCTGGCAAAGGGGAAAATTAAAAACGCTTTGGTTCCATGTTGTTTTTAAGTTAAGTTTGAGGTAAGCACAAGTCATGCTGTCTATTCACAGCATAAGAACATGGCCACTTCCATAGGTATCTTAACCATCAAAACCAATTAAAAAATTAGGAGGATGGGCTGAATTAATAAATAAAATATTCATTGAAGAACAGCTCAATGCCCCATTGAAAGAGCAGCCCCAATCCCAGCACCTCTCACCAGTCAAAGGCATGCCAGGGAGGAATCCACCCAGCTCTGCACTTTGGTTTTATTGTCATGGTACTTAAAAATCAATTCCTCGTGTAAATTAACAAGGTAGGAGGTAACATGTTCCCTCCTCATTTAGTGACCACTGCCATTCACACAACTTTCTGTGGCAGTTATTTGGGACTCCTTGGGCTTGGAAGCTTCTAGGAGAGATCCAAGAAGCTGAGAGCAGTCGGTACGCAAGGGGACAGGACTCTGAGGAGGAGCTCGTGTCACCTAATCAAGGAAACTGTTGTGTGAAGTCTTCAAAAACCAGTTCAGGACATTTTTATTGCTGTTCCAAAGTACAACTTAAAAATCTGGAGACAGGCTCCTATAAAAGTTCCAGAGGTTGAAGTGAAGACTTGCATTCTGGGGGGGTAGGTTAAATACATATGTAAACTATACTGCACTATTTCCTTCTTCCTTTTAACACAAATCACTGGAATGTTATATACCTAACATGTATGTGCATTGTAAATATTACAAATTCCTATATTAGTGCCAACAATTAAATGACACAAAATGTAATCTAAGGTGCTCAGTACTATATTAAGTCTAAGTGAATAACTAAGCAGTTTGCAAAGAAAATTCATATTATATATATTTATAGAAAAAAATTATAATTACAGAATCTATTTCTTCATTTTCAGATTTTGAACTGATTCATATTTGGATGGGATAGACAAATGAAATATGAACCTACTCCACATTTATAAGAGTACAGTGAATATTTATATTTTAGAGGAGAAGAATATATTTAATAAAGTCATTTATTGGATTTTTGTGAGGTGAGCTTACTTTCTGGAAGGCTGTCCTTTGGTTTTGGGCAGGGAGAAATACATTTAAACTTCACTGCTTCTGTTAAAAATTCTGTTACTTGAGAGAATTGTTAATTGCATTGGTGGAATGAATTAAAAACTTTAAATTAAAAAAAACAAACCCACGGAAATCCCACAGGGATGTTTTAGGGCAGGTCATTAGGACACCTGCTGAAATTGCAATGCTTTCTCTGTTGCTTATACTGGACTAGATGGTAACATAAGACTTAAAAAAATGAAGAAAAAGCAGAATTTTCTGCTCAAGCTTCTGCATTCAAGGACTGAGGCCAACATGTGCCTTTTTTCTCTTACGAATGGTTATGGGAAAAGAGATCTCCTTTGATTTAATTCTTAACTTAGTGGCCCAAATAGAAAAGCTAACTGTGGGAATTTAAGCCTTTTCTTTCAGTCTGACCCAAGTTATGACAGAACAGCCTCATGGAAAGCCTGAAAAGGGATATTCCAGAGTTTCACTCTTTTCACAAAATAATGACTATAAATGGAATGGTCTTATCAGAAAGTTTGTATAGCAGCTGCACCATGAGAAAGACTGGGATACATATTGGAGCAAAAATGTTATTGGAAAAATGTGATCTATAGTGTTTGTTTAAAAAAATAAAGCTGATCTGATTGTGTTCAGGGAATCATACTGATGTTTCTAATAGTCCTGCCCTGAAAATGGAACCAGCACCTCTCTTAAGGTACTTTAGAATAATCAGAACAAGACTCTTGACAGGCTACCAAGCAAATCACCACCACAAACACCATTAGAATTTGCAAATTTTGCAAATAATTTTTGCAAATAACAGAACAAGTGCTTTCATTCTGCAGAGTATTAGAATTTCTTCCTCGCTCAGGACATGGCAGCACACTCCATCCAGCACTTTGCATTGGGAAGCTCAGCTGATTGGAAGGGGATTGATCTGATTTCCACCCCAAAGCATTTTCAGTGTCCTCTTACCCATACTTAAAAGTTAATTGGAGCTTCTTTTGTGGAAGCTTCAGTGGAAGCAGAATCAGAGCCTAAAGAAATTATGTGCTCCAGATCATTACACTGACATTGGTTTCTAAATTTATGTTATTTTCCATAAAAGTGAAACTGGCAGATTGATAACTGTTTACTATATAGAGAGACCATTAATACAGTATATATTACATATTTATATATATACACACACTGTGTATATTATGGACCTTTTTGAATTCAGTGGTGACTTTGATTTTAGAGAGCAGATATTAATAATATGCTCACAAAATTTTGAGAAACTCAGCCTGCTTGCTATAAGTGAACCCCCAGACTAACCAGGGCAAAAAATTAATTTAAAAGAATGAGGGGAACAACATTTTAATTATTTAACAAAGATGATAACCTCCTTTTGAACATAATCACCTGCTTTTCCCACATGGGAATAACTTTTACGTTTTTTTCCTTCATTAGAATTTCCATGCCTGTGTAAATAATTAGAGGCATTAAGAAACAAATTGAGAAGACAAATTCCAAGGGAGAACTGTGAATTGGGACAAAGAAGTTTGTGAATTTGGACAAGCATTAGTATCCAAGCTAAGTTCTGTGGTAGCCCAGTGATATTAATTATGTAATTGCTATAATATTACAAGTAATCATATCACCAAGTAATGGCAACCACATTAGTGCTGTCTTACCCCAATCCTGTGGGGAATATAAGCACATAGCATGGATGGATGATGTACTTCTACATATAATACATAATGCCATTACCTTATGCTCTGTTATGTTACATGCTTATTATATAGGATGGATGGACTGTGGGTAAACCAGAAATGTGTACTGGTGAATATGACTTATATCCTGACCTGCAAAAAACATGAAAGCAAGCACCCAAAATATGCATTACTGGATCTGGGGATCAGCAGCCACAAACAAGAAAATAATTTGAAGTTCAGAGGCAAAGGATGATGTTACATTCTGCATCACTTAAGTTACAGCACATCAGCTGAGCTGCTGGAACTCTTAGTGTGGGGTTTTGGAACTATGACAGATGTAAAATAATTTGGTTTAGTGTGGTTACAGTGGACCAGGTCAAATTACTGCCTGCTTTTTTGTAGGTTAAGAGCATGGACAGGGACAGTTATCACAGCTCAAATGGGGCACAGTGCTATTAAGCCACAAAAATAAAACCACTTGCCCTAAAAAGCCACCAATACAAGGAGCAAATGAGACATGGGTAGCAGTATGTTAGTTCTGCACTGGTAATTGTGCAAAAAACCAATACATCAAAATGCTTATGTCTCCCTAACTGCTTTCCTGCTGATTATTTCAGGCCAGCCTTTGAGTCTACAGAATTAATTAAACCAATAACCATTGAGTTCTATTTGAAGTACAAGAAAACCAGTTCAAAGTATTAATTACTTTCCTGAAGGTATTTTCTTTGCTCATGGCAGCTAGCATCAAGGATTTATGAAATGTAAAGCTTCTGTACTTTTACTTATCAAGTTATGTATTATTATTAACTACAAAGTTTTTCTAATTACAAATATATAAATGTCCCAAAATTAAGTAGAAAATACAACTTTTAGTGGCTTGCTTTAGTATTCAGACAAAAGTATCAGCATTCAGGCTGAAGAGATAAGGCTACAGCTTACAGCTTTCTTCTCTCTGGAAGTAGAGACTTTCTTGATTCACTGTAAGATGTTAAGAAAGGTTAATATCTTGATTACTTTCCTGTTTTCTATATTGAATGCAAAGAAATGTGAGCCATACACAGTAATCATTACATTGGAGCAATTTTGTGTGTGAACTTATTAAATGATTATTTAAATATCTCTCTTCATTGCCTTTCTATTTTACCAAATCACTAAAACTGGGATGCTGTGGATGTGTGGCATTCTGCAGACAAATGTAATCCATCTTACAAGTATTATGTTTGTCCTGGGCTAAGATGCACACAGTACTCACTGGAGCCCACTGTCATAGCAGAACAACTTCAGAGCTCTCCTGTTGCAGCTCAGTTAAACTAAGGACACACCCACCCAGAAAAGTCTTGTAGAGTTCAGGACAGTGGTAAACTTGGGAACAAAGGAACAGAACAGTTTAACTCAAGATCCTGTTAAACATGAAAAACCTCCTTAGGGCTCAGCTTTACACCAAAAAAATCAAGCAAACAATAACATCACAAAATCAGCAAGGCTCTTTAGAGAAAGCATGGATTTTACAGTATTAAGTCAAACCTCCACATGATTTAGTTTGATTACTTTTCCACAACATTATGTTTCATTTATATTTGTATTGCTTAATTTATTTTCCTACCAGGATAACATAGCAAACAATAGCCCTGCATCTTTATGAGTTTTAATCCCATTAGTTTATATAATAAATAGGAAATCTTTAATACAAAATGCTTAGTAGGAACTCCCTATCTCAACAAAATATTAACTTTAATAATTACATTAATCCTAGCCAGGTACATGCCAGACTTAAACAAACTGAGGCCAAATTAGGTATTTTACTGTTTGCAACACAGCTAGAAACTCTTTTTTCCCTTACATTTCAGCATAGCACACCAGCTGTTTTCCAGCTCTCACCATCCTCATTACCATCATTGCTTTGATTTTCTCCTCTTCCAGGAGAAGAAATCTCAGACCTCTCCTTAGATATTTTTCTAAGGTGTGTTACAAAAAGCATGCAGGAAATTATACTGAACATTCAGCTTGTAAAACAGAGAAACTTTCTTTAATGGGACCGTGCATCAAGTTTCAAGCCATGCTTTTTTTTCTTCCTTATATTACAACATAGAGATAATTATGATTCAAAATCAGATTATGTTTGTTTTCACCTGCAGAACAGGAACTGTTCTTAATTATTGTATAAAATGTTAATGGTCAATGCTGTAAACAGCTGTTTATACAAGAGCAAGCTGTAGTCAGTAGAATAGAGATCTTCACACAAAAAGATAAAACAAAGTAGTAGTTATCAAAATTAAATATGTGGGGGTTTTTATTCATAAAAAAACCAAATACACTGGTTGAAAAATATACAAAGCTTTATAAACCAAGTCAAGCTATATTCCTTTTAACAAACATAATAAATACACATATAAAATACCTCTTTTCATTTGAATTAAAAAAAAAAACAACTTTCAGTATAAAAAGTTTCCAACCTTGCTCCTGTGCTTGAAGAATGACTCTATCTAATTACACTGACCAAAGTCCTCCCAGTGTGCAGATCTGTGTGTGCATTGGGCTGTATAATGTTCTCTAGTCACAAGTGCTCTGTCTCCACAGCTCCTGGGAAGGTGTGAATAGAATCCACACAGTGCTTCTACTTGCCAGTCTTCTCCAAAACCCATTCAATCACCTGGGCAAATAAATGAGAAAGCAAACAATTTACATAACTCCTGGTTTTGAAAGCAAATTAAGAGCATCTCACAGACTTTATCAATTCTTTCTTTAGTCCTTTTTCACCATCTGTGTGGTATTTACCATACAGGATTTAAAAGCAAACTACTCAAGAGGAGAAAGTGTTAATAAACTGAGCGGAAACAGCATTACCCTAGAATTTTATTCAATCCTACAGAATGCTTTGTCTTTAAGAAAAGGCATTTTTAGAACCTCTGAATTTAAATACTTCACCCCATTCTTTCCATACACCAGCAAGAAGGTGCACATAATGCCATACAGCACATGCTTCCAGCAGTAAAAGTTCCAAATGCCAAAGAAAGCATGAAGGATAATTTGTGCACTGCTGTATCTATCACCATTATCACTGCTGCTTTCCAAACAGGGCAGTTGTTCAGACCACTGAACAATAATATAATATAATAATATAATAAAATTCCTTGGCAATTTTTTTTTTAAAGTAATTTTAAAATACTCTCTACAGAAAGACATGAGCAGTTTAGGAGAACCAATTTTAATGCCTTTTGCCAACAGCAAACATACAAAAACCTACCAATTTTCTGCCCAGACAAAGATGGAGGTGAGAAGCAGTGTATCAGCACAATAGTCCAGTTCCACACCAAACGTCACCTTAACAGTTTTTGAAACCTCATCATCCATACAAAGCAATCCACAAAGGAGTAGAGCACAGAACACAGCAAATGCTGCTCTCATAGAATAAGTTTTGTGAGGATCTAGAAACTTCCTTGAGAGTGTTCTATTACTAACCTACTTCAGTTCAAATTCTTCCATTTAATTTATGATTATGAAAACACTACCATAATTATGTATGACACTTTTTTTCCTTTTCTTTTTCCCCCTCCCAAATCATGGAGTCACTTCAGTGTATGTCTCAGAACTAAAATCAGAGTTACCTAATTTCTGGAGGAATACTTACTTCTGTCATTTGCTCTGTGCTGCTGTTCATGTAAGTCCCATGTTACATACAAATATCCCAACCTGATATCCCTTGTGCTTACAGTTGCTCACAAGCCTAAAATTACTGATTTTCATTGCTTCCTTTAAAAAATTTATTTCCTTTTATAGACCTTTATTACTTGCTAACCTTTGAATTGTTATTTCCTTCAACACAAGAAAAGAAGAATTCCCTAATGATCCTAATTACAGAAAAATCTCATCTTTTATTTTTCAGTGATGTAGAAACATTTATTGTCTTCATTTCCATTTCTCACTGTGGCACATCATTTCAGCAGCTGTAATTAAAATACCATCCAAAACCTGGGACTACTGACTAAGAGAGAGAGTATGTGTGAGATCAGAGTGAAACGAGACACAGTCGAGGGTATGCACCACTCCATCTCTTAAAGCTGTGGACTAAACCATCCTGTGGCCAAGGTGCCACAGCAACATTTAGCCTTGGCTATGTACAGGAACAAATAAACACATGGTCTTACCTGTTTAGCATTGCTATTTGCTGTTTTCTTCATTTCATCAAGAAGTCCTCTAGAAGTTTTAAGGTCCTAAATATGAAACAAAAAAGCCACAGAAGTCAGCAAACTCATATGGTCACTCTAATTTGGGTTTTAAGAGCCCTAATAACCAGGGCAGTGTTACACTTTTATCACCTTGTTCAGAACAACAGAATTATCTGACTTTGCTTTTTTTTAATTAAAAAAAGGACAATAATTTAAATCTATTCCAATGGGTTGCAGGTTTCCTTACAGCAGTCCAAACCTACTACACAATTATGACTGAGTCTTTCTAGCCTTCTGCACATTTCTGCACAATTTCCAGAACTTTTTTTCTTCAATGATATTCGAAGTTCTTACAGTCTTGACTGAAATCCTGTTTCTATATAAACATGGAAATCAGCTGTGAGCTTACCCTGTAACACAGAGTTCCAGTAAAGAACAGAGAAGCAGAAATCAGAAAAGAAAATGAGTGCAGAAAAGGGAAAAATCTAGAATGGCTTCTCTGTTTTGCAGTCCATTTAATGAGGCCAACCTAAACTACTCTTTTAAACAAAGCAAGAACAAAACTTTGCCTGAAGAGAAAGAAATGTCTTTTACTACTTGGCTCCAGAGGAAAGTGATACCTATGTTACCATGCTTTTGAATTATGCAGCACACAAAAGGATTCAAAGGACTCCCATAGACTTGGAGCTGCAAGACAGTTAAGGAGAACAAAATCCTGTGTTAAAACCTCTCTTCAGAAAGGACAGGATCACTGCCATATTCTTCCTTTTCCTTTTCTACTTGGAATGGAACCACAAACCCTGATTTGCTCTACTCACACATCCCTATGTGCAGCCCTTTCTGATTCTGGGTTAGGAGATCTTCCTTCAGGGCATATTTCAGGGAGATTTTGGGAGCACTTACAGAATGACTGCATAACTGTGTTCCAATTATTTAAGAAGTTGGTGCTTATCAGCAAGATGTTCTGATTGTGTAAGCATCTAGTCCTGTTTAACTTTCATTTAGCTTAAAGCACCATTACTGAAGTTGACTAAACTGAGCTGGTTCACCTTTAGTGGTACGTTACACACATGCAAATGAACAGGACAGCAGCTCAGCTTATGAGCAATAGCTTTTAATCACTCCATGCTGTAATTAACTAGATTTTGTGCTCAGATCAAGTAACATGGGCTTCAGCATTAACTCACAGCCTCCTAGGTATTGTGGAAAGAATTCTCATCTCCCCCTAAACATGAGGTTGATGCAATTCTGCAGGGTGCTGCTGAGCCAGTATGTGTTAAATAATAGAGCACATTATGTCAGGGAACTGCAATTTCTGATTGAGTTCCATAAGCAACTTACTGAGCCAACAACCTTAGAACAGGGAGAAGCTGAGCTGTCACAGCTACAGCTGGGAGATACTCTACTGCTGCCTTAGTTGTCGCAGCTCTAAGAGTGACCTGACCTAACAGGCCCATGCCTTAACTTATTATTTCACTATGTATAAAAGGTTACTGCTTTAGAAGGTTTTAGAACAAGCAAAACCCCACCAAAACATATTGCAAAATTACCTTCTACACTTGACAAAAAATCCAACGGTTTCTCCACACAGTCTACACATTACTAACACTTAGCTTAATCAACTCTGAATATCCCACATGCTATCTCAAGTTTTATTCAGGAGTGGCTTCACTTAACTAAGAATAAAGAACTCTAAGAATGTGTCTTCTAGTTACCTTTAAGTAGAATTTTGATATCTCAAATAGACGCTGGCTGCATGATGCAAAGCACTTATGATCCTCTGCAATTCCATGTTTTTGAAGAGTCTTAGCAACCACCTCCTTCAGCATCTTGGAAACAGAAGAAACACACAGAACTTCATCCCAACTATTTACACAAAAAATTGTCCAAGGGAAGCAAAAAAGTCCAAAACAGAAAACCTGATCTTTTGTGATCTTGCCTGTCTTTAACCCTGCCAAAGGCAATCAGCTCACTGCCTGAATTTGAGCTATAAATTAGAGTTATTTAACAATCTATTTCCATTTCCTTTTTTAAAAAAAATTAAGGAAATGCTTACATGTCAAGGATCATTGAATATTCACATGGAGCTCGGAAGATTAAAAAAGAAGTCAATATTATCTTGAGTTCTTTCTTCTCCAAAACCATATATATATATATATATATAAAGATCACTTTTTGCTATACTGATATTCCCTTGTGTGATGCATACATATTTTAAGAAAAAATTTAAAAATCTGACACCAAAGTCTCATTAGAAAATTCTTTACATCAGAGATGTTTAAACTCTGCTGTAGATCTGAATGAGTCACACCAATTTATGCTTCCTTGGACCATTCCAACTTGCCTTTGACAGTTCATTAACATTACTGCAGTGTTCTCTTTATACCCTGGGATTAATATAAAATTAGTATCACCAAGCCAGAAACAGTTTTGTGTATTGTATTTTACAAGAGGCATTCCTAATATGCACAGGTATTAATTAAACATTATTCCACAAAATTATCTCAATTTATGGATTTATAGAACTACTGGAATCTCTTTATTCTCAGAATAGTCTGTTCCTCCACAATGCCTTTGACCCTTCCAGCACATGTATCTCTTGGTGCATTTAGGTTTTATATTAATCATCTATATTTCACAATTCCTATTAACTTATATTAATTTTCACCTTTTTATTTCCTCATTGTTATCTCTCTCAGCCTTAATTCCCTGGGCATGATAAAATTTCCTTTACACACTTTTTCAGTCTTTGCTTCTGCAGCACTCTCCCCATGCCGTCAGGATTCACGTACACAAGTGAACAGAATGAAATTCAGTAACAAATACAGATGAAAATAGTTCACCTTGAGTTAAAATTTTTTTACAAATCAAGTTCCATGGAAAGAAGTCAAACAGCTGCTTCATCACTAAGATAACAAGGTAGATTTTTACCCTCGTGTGTTTCTGGGATCTCGATTCCTTCCCTGGCTTGGAGGCCTCGGGCTCTGCAGCCGAGGCAGCCTTGGTGGCGGCTCTCTGGGCGTGGCCGGGCGCTTTCGGAGGCAGCGCGGCCACAGAAAGGGATCTCTCGGAGCGCTTCCTCGGCACCGCAGCTGCACAGTGGCTCCTGCTGCTTCCGCTTGCCTGAGACAGCAGGGAGTCTGTACTTTCAGATTTGGTTAGCCTAGAAAGAATAATAATAATAAAAAAAAAAGAATAAAAATAACTTTCAGGTTTTGTACCAACTCTTTAAGTGCCATTGTTTCTGTTAGAGAAGCTGCTGCTTTAGAGCAGTAAGTACTGAGCATTCCTGCAAGCAACATCTGAAAACAGCAGACAGAAAGACAGGATTCTAGTCTGTAAAATTTTTTGTATCAGAAGAACACTCTGCTGACTGGATTGGGCTCTGATACGTAGACCCATTGCACTTCTGATTAAAAAGGTCTAGAAACAAATTGAAAAATCAGGTAACTAAGAAAATAAAACTCTTGGGAAGAGAATTCGCCTCCAGTCTTAGGATGACACAAAACTTGAAACTATCCAATTTCTTTTGGCCCTATAGAAATGTCACAACTTATCTTTAACTACAAGAAGTTAGGCATTATAATTCTATGGGAACATTGTAATCCTTGATCCTTCAACTGTAAGAGCATTAATAATTCCAAACTCCAATTTACAAAATGTTAAGTATAATCACATCTTCTTTTCTAGCTATTCAGTAAGCTGCTAAGAGATACACGTATTTCTAAAACCAGACCTCTGTTAAAGGCTTATTGTGATTAGAATGCAAAGGGTATCAAACTGAAATAAGGAAGAAGTGAAGTATTACAGTAAAAAAGTGAATTTGGAAATAGCATTACCTAGCAGTTATTTTTCAGTGACAGAGTTTGTATCTTCAGAGTAAGGACAAGGTACAGAGGGAAATCTTAAAAACTAAACTTCCAGAAAAGACTTTAATAAACAAGGCTGACAATAAGATTGAATTTTGGTAGGTCATCTTATGCCAACAGTCTTTTGGATTAGAAATTCAATTATTCTGTTTGTACAATCCTTGGCTTTCTAAACCTTTAGTTGTTTATTCATAATGCAGGAGTACTGACTGTTTCAGTCCTAGATGAGGCTATCTGTCATCTTTTCAAAGGCACTTGAGTCTGCAAGATATAACCCCGAATCTGTTAAATAAAGTGTGCCTGTGCTGCATGGTTTTGAGTAATCTAATGCCATCGATGACAGATCACACTCGAGAAAAAAAATGAACCTACAGAAGAGGATTAAACAACTAGAACATTTGTCTAGATAGCTTCACTAAAACATTTTGAGATGAAAGAAAAGATGCAGTTCACAAGAGACTACAGAAACATTTCATACTAAAGATTCATTTTATTCAGTGCATTACCTTTTTTTGGGATAAAAGTAATCCAGGTCTTTTGATCTGCGTTTTAGCCTTGATGTCTCTGTTTTGAATTCACTTTGTAAAGACTCTCCATCAGGGACACTTCCAGGCTCTGACAAGACTGCAGGAGAAGGGAGAGGGCTCAAGACAAGTGGCACAGGGCAGCACTCTTTGGTGCAAGTAGTCTGAGTTTCATAGCGAATAAGACGAGTTTGAAGTTCAGCATATCCCACATCTCTCTCCAAGGCTCTTCTGTTATCTAGACAATATCTAAAATTGAAATTGGGTGAGAAGCCTGTGAGAGAAAGTCTCTGCTTTATTACAATCATAAAAACTTACTTTTGACAGCCATGTGAACTCCAACACTTCTTTTTTTGTTTTAACTGGTGCATTGTTCTGAAAGACAGCTTTTAACAGCCCAGTAAATTAATACTTGTCTGATAGATTTTGCTATACTCAAGTCCAACTCCAACAAAGAAGCTGAATTATATATTTGTAACTCTTTACCCTGTTCTTATAAGATTTCCATGGACATTAGCAGAATTTTTTCCTTGAACAATCTCTTTGAAATGCAACTTACAGCTTTGAGATAAAACACTGCTGCATGAGAGATTCACATTTTTTAAGTACTAAAAATACAAAAAAGTATCACTAAACAAGCACATTGACTACTCCTATTGACTACAATGAATAAGTGGTTTAATCAACCAAATCAACAAAAAAACCTGTATTAACGACCATGGGGATGAAAGATAACAAATAAACAGAGTTAACTCAGTGAAACATACATATGAGATAACACGAAATGCACCTTAACTAACTTTTCTCCGGTGTAAATGATTTCCAGTATTCCTTGCAAGAGAACAGTGTTTCATCACCCAGTAACTTACTGTAGTGCAGGGAAAGGTAACAGTAAATCTTGTATTATTTCAGCCTCTTTGTTACAAATTGTTCTGAGCAGTGTGAGCTATTGCTCAGCCCACCCTTCAAATTGCTCAAAAAACTCTTAGGACTGCAAGGCACATTCTTTACTTTTATCTCTTAACATGGAGTTATGTTAAATTGCTAGTTGTGATGTTTCCACTTTCTTCAGAATATTTTCATATTCAGAGAGAAATTAATTTTTCTAACAACGGGCTGATGAATCCATTTCTGCAGCTGAGGAAGACTTTCCACTAGACATAAACTCATTATCTGATAAGAGATTAAGTTGTCTTAACTTAAAAATTTCAAGGTATTTAATTTTTCTTATTTATATTCTCAGTCCCCTGAGTAGTCACATACCCGATAAAGATAAAAAAGTTAAATTGCCATTTTACTCACTGTTTTAATGGAAATTGCTTTCTCTTTGCAAAACAACATGCAAGTATCTAGCACATGTTCACTACATCAAAAATTTGATTTAATCATAAATAAGGAACAGCCTCATGTTCACAAGTCCTGGTCTTCATGGGGGTTTCAGCCACCTTAATAATCTGTTGGAGGGCTGATCCGTAGGGCAGAGGCAATCCAGGAGGTTCCTGGAATGCACTGGTACTTCCTTCTCTGAGTCAGGTGAGGTGCTATGTTGGACCTTGTGCCCACCAACAAGGAGAGGGTGGTGGAGAAAGTGAAGCTCAAGGGCAACCTTGGCTGCAGTGACCCTTAAATAGTGGAGCTGGAGATCCTTAGGGCGGCAAGAGAGCCTTTGACACCAAGCTCTGTGACATGGTCAACACTAGAGGGAAGGGATCCCATCCAGAGGCTTGAGAGGTGGCCTGTGCCAACCTTATCAGGCCAAGTGCAAGGTCCTGCACCTGAGTGAGGGCAATGCCTGCACAAATACAGGCTGAGTGAAAATGAATTAAGAGCAACTCTGGGAAGAAGATGTGGGATATTGGTGTCCCTGCCCATGGCATGGAGGCTGCAACTACAGGATCTTTAAGGTCCCCTCCAACTCAAACCATTCTATGGTAACTGCTGCTCCTTGTTCTTTTGACAAGACTGGCTCCAAATATAAATAAAGCAGCTGGGCAGATGAAAACTGCACAGTACCAAACACATCTGCCCCATAATCACAATACTCTCGTTACAATATGTTCTGGTCATACACTATCTCTCACTCTACTGCTTCCTTCCCATACTGCTAAGCACATTGCCCCTGAAATATTAATATGCCAGGATCTTCCTCCTCTCCACAATACCCAGGACTCCCTGTGGTCTGTATCTGTCATATTTTGCTAGGAGAAGAGGCAGCACGAGCTCTGCTGTGCCTAATTTGAATTCTCAGGCACACTCCTTGCTGAGGTCAGGCAGGGCAGCAAGACAGCACATAGCAACAGACAACAGACAAGTGGTTTCTTCCCACACCTACCCATTTCCCACACCTACCTACCTATGCATTTCTCTTTTCTACCCAGTTGCCTTTCTGTGCCACTTATTACAAATCTAAAAAGGCTCATGAGCTACCATTAAAAAAAAAAAAAATCACTAAAGAGATAGGAGTGCTTCACTGCCCTAGAGGACCTGGCTAAAATTACCAAGTATTAAACACAGGTTTAACCAAACTATTTGTAAAATTGATAGGAAAAAAATACCAGCAGCATTTTTAGTCACATTCTGATAATCTGACAATCTGAAAATGTGATTTTAGGAGGCAGCAGAAGTTTGCACAAAAACTGAACTAACTATGCTTGGTATCCACTGCATTTCTTAATATATACTGCACCAAGACTGTATGGAAGAGTTATGCTAAATTATCTACTCCAGCATTTCATAGCCTTTCTCCTTTTCTCCTCAGTGTCAATATTTGTATTTTTCTAAACTATTTTTATACAGCTACAGGATGTGAGAGTTTGCCCATTTGTTTGCTTTGATAAATAACTATTGCTGGCTGGCTGAGATTAACTAAGAGTCCTAACCATATGGATCCTTTTGAAAATTGTTACCACTAACACTTGCCTGCTGGTGTTTTCACGTTCCCTGAACATACAGGTAGCAGCATCACATCAGGTCTCATTAAACTTTTTGACTATTAGTCCGAAAGTGTCTACAATTAAATATCAAAGAAGAAACTATGCATATACTTAAAGCATGTGCTTCCCTAGGAACTTGATATGTCTAATGAATCCTAATTCCCTTGCCATTTTTAGTTCTGAATTATAATTCTCAGAGACACTGAGAACAGATACAGCAGTACAACTGAGAAAAAAAGACCTTCAATGTTTCTACATTACCATCAAGGCAGGAATGTTGCAATTTAAACCAGTGACATTTAAACCATAATTAACCTACTCTTAACATGTTGCTTGAAACATTTCTAGTTATACCTAGACTGGAAACTAAAAAATAAATCTGGGAAAAGAAGCCAGGAAACTTACTCAAGACCATGATAATGGTATCCAGCTGCTTTTTCAAAAGGCAAACATCTGAGTTTTCGAGGAGTAAGCTCTCGTGTCAAAAGAAATGCATTTTCACTGAAAGGAGAAAAAAAGAGATCTATTTTAACCAGCTACCATCAGGATAAATTATACTTCCAAAAATCAGAAACAAATGCCTTGACATAGGAAGACCAAAACAGCATGCCTTGCAGCTAAGCCCCATCAATGCAAAATCAAACCTCTGTTGAAGTGAGAATTTAAGTTCAACTAATTCCTACTGAGCTATTATTATTACAGAAGCTCTTAGACATTTCTTCGACAGTTAAGGTCACTGCTCCAAATAATTTACCAATAAAACTAGGCAAATATCACAATGGGACACCTGAGTAGTAGAATTAAGTGAGAGGAACTGGGAAGTGACCTCCCATTTCTCAATCACACACCAGAAATAGAGAATTCCTTCCCTTTAGCTTCAAGTTGTTGCCTCACCCAACACTCATCTTTCCCAGACACCAGAACTAACGACTTATTTCCTGGGATATTTCAATTCCAGCTAGTAATTCTCTGCAGCTAAATCATATGAGAGTATTTGTTTGAAGGTATTTCAACAGAATAAGCCATAGCAAAGCAGACAGAAAGATCTTGCTGCCAGATCTCAACATACCCTAACATTTATCTCCAAAGAAGGGAGGAGACAAAGGCAAGATGTAACAGAATCTGAAACTTACACACTGCTTCAAATTTTATTCATATAGACTGCCTCTGCACCATTTCTACTAGAATAATCCGAAAAAAAAACATCCAGGAAAGATATGATACTGAATCTAGAAAGATGATGATTTGGAAAGACTGTCAGCTTAAACTGGAATCTATCAAACTTCTATCTAAGCTCAAAAACGGAAAACAAGTGAGCATGCCTTTAATTCACTAGTCTCCCAAAATCTCTTCAATCCTTCTGCTGGTCAGGAAGATCCTTGGGTCTGTATTCACTGTCCTTGATCACCTACTGTGCAAAGTTCCTCATTATTCCTGAGAATTTAGTCAGAGCATCTGCTGGGGGATTGAGCAGCTCCAAGTACAGTGTTCCACTGGACTCAATTCAAATTCAGATCTCACTCATCTATAGCTCAAAGCAAATCATTCAAGACACTAAAGGTGTCCTATGCTATAGTGCTTCTCTGGAGGCTATGAAAAAAAAATCAAAGACTAAGAAATAGATCTTTTGTAGTGAAAAATTATTCACTTCTTTTCCACACAACTAGTTGGAAGGAAAATATTCTAGCCAAAATTCTAAATCTTCTGCACTCATTAACAACCCAGTAGGAGATTCTAAATCTTTACTGCATATTTTCTAATTTGCTGGAATTCTCTGTTCAGACCATATTAATTTTACTTTCAAAACTTCAGTAACTATTTTACAGAAGTCTCAAAAATACTACAGAACTTTTCCCTCCCACAAGCACTCTTATTACATATAAGGAAGTCTGAAAAAGGATCAAGGGCTCTATCAAATAATTGCATCATAGTTTTTATTACTCAGTATTAAAAAGGTCAGCAAATATAATTGTAGTGACTGCAAAGACTGTCTTGCTTACCTAGCAGTCTGTGACACACTGCATAAATAGTATAGGCTCTGCTTCTACAAACTCTTCTACAAACTATCTGACTCTTCTAGAGTCTGGCCTTAAATGTAACAGATGTTCAGATCCTGAAAATTACTCCAGTAACTCCATGTATCTATCTTCTTGCTGAAAAAGCAGTGGTTAATATACTGATACTTACCAGAAGACACACTAAGAATGAATACTTGCATAGCCACCAGAGTACATAAATTTCCTTCAAGAAGCACTTTACCACATAAAAACATGACAGGAGACAAACACAGTTAAACAGGCTCAGCTATTTCCTTTCCTTATTTTGTCTTCCCACCTAGACTCCCCTCCACTGAAAGAAATCACACCAGAAAAATTAAAGCTCTGTCACAGTAGCTTCTGTTATGCTTGACTACAGGGCAGCAGCAGCTTGGCAGGGCTCTACCAGTAACACGTTTGTGCTTCAGGTGATTGTTTTGTTATTTAAATGCCTAGGACCAAGATCATCATCTCCAGCCATTTCAGATTCTGAAAGAACTAAACAGCAATACTGACTGGAGACCAAAACAGCTGATTTCACTGGCAGGCATGTGATGTAAGGATGTTGCAAATTACAAACTCAAATCCAGTTAGGCCATTCTGTGACTCCCATTTCACCCTTACTAACATCCCCCTACATCAGCTCTGAGTGCAGTCTTCAGTGGCTTTATCATGCTGATCATACCGCTTGGGAACTTGGAGTGGCTGGAGCTCCCCCACGGGCAGCCCCTCGGGGGTGAAATACTTCAGCAGTTCTTTAGCATCCAGCAACGTCAGCGACTCCCGTTGGCTGTCTTTATGTCCCAGCAATTGCTCAGATGAATGGGCAAACAGAGGAACTCTGGAAAAAAGGAAGCAAGCAAAGACCAATCTAAGACTTTTTTCTTTTAATTTTTTTAATAACTCATGATATTTAAAAAATGTATTAAATCTTTGCTATTCTGGAGCAATTAAACTAGTACCAAAGTAAAATGCACGAAGTTGCTCCTTGACAACATTCACACAAATGTTCATGATAAAGAACACGGCAATTGCTGCAAATTCTCTAACATTTGACTGAACAAAGTAATTTTTACAAGAATTTAGAGCTTAGTTATTAAATATAACGTGGGAAGAGGATTATTCACCCCTTTTTTTTCTATTTTAGGACCAAAAATTGGTTCCCATTAAAAAAATATATAATATACAGGAAAGGAACCACAAAGCCACTATTGCATGCAACCGTCCACTCCTCTTTTAGTGTCTTCAATCAAGTATATCAAAGATCTCCCTTTCATACTGTTAAGCAGCACTTTGTATCCTGATGCAGGATAAGAAAGACAATCAGTTCAGATTATGAGCAATAAAATAAACAGACTATGTAACGGAAAGGTCCTTCAGGAAGCTTTTCAGCAGCTAATTAGAAGGAAGAACTTTGCCTGTTTGAGAAACAAAAGCCAGTTAATAATAATAACGATGATGATAATTAACAACAAAAACAATAATACCATCATGAGAAAGCTGTTGTGAGAATTTATCACACGCAGAACTCCAATCTAAGCCATGGCCAACTATGGTACTTGAAAGAGAGAAACAGGATGGAAGTGACTCAGAAAAGGACAACTGCCCACTTGGCTCTACAGGTGTGTCAGCAAGAACATTAACACCACCAAAGACCATTAAGTCACAGAATCACAAAATAAGCTGAGCTGGAAGGAACCACAAGGATCATTGAGTCCAACTTCTGGCCCTACACAGCAACATCCCCTAGAGTCACACCATGTGCCTGAGAGCATTGTCCAAACTCTTTTGGAGCTCTGACAGGCTGGTGCTGTGGCCAATTCCCTTGTTCCAGTGTCCAACCACCCCTTGGGTAAAGAATCTTTTTCTAGTATCCAACCTTGACAAGTCTTAAATAAAGTGAGAGCTAAACTGAAATCAACAGGCTAAGGTGACAGATCTCTAAAGATCTCCAAGTTTCATTTGAACAGCACTGAAGGCAAAACATAACTAAATATATATTTCAAACATAGAACAAATAGGCTCTTGACATCAAAATTACTTGATAACAATATTAAGTACTGACTATTTAGAAAATATGAGGCAATTAGAACACGTTGTACATATTGACAAAAACAGCTAAAATATCTCTATTACTTAGGGTATGTTGGGAGAAAGAAAAGCTTTTGTATGTTTTTCTGCTATGTCTACTATTTTCTATAAGTGCCATTTTGGTAATTTAGTTTCAGAACTATTCTACTTTTAGCTAGCTTCCAAGTTGCATTTAGTCAATAAAAATCAAAACAATACTTCTTTAAATACCAAGAAATTACACCTTTGAAAATTGACAGAAAAAACAGGTTTAGCCTTTAGCAATATTTTCTTTGAAAAAATATCAATATACGTTAAAACAATTACACAATGGTTATCAACATATAAAGTTTGTCTGTAGTAAAGTTCAATGCTACTCCAAAGAAAATCTCCAGTATTTCATCATTACCTCATTTTTTGTTTGTTTTTTTCAAAGTTTTCCAAATTCTGAAGAACGTGTCTTTCTGGCCACTCCAATGGATTTGGCTCTATTAAATCAGGCTCTGCAAGAAATACACGTTACATAATCCTAAATAAAGAATCTTATTCCTTAAAGAAATAGAAATACAGTCCTTTATATATAGATATTTCTCAATACATATCTCTAAAAGTATGTAAATAAAAATCTATCTGGTGATGCAATCAGAAATGTTTTCTGGACAATTTTTTTCTCAAGGAATAAAAAGGAAATAGGTAATGCAAAGGTAATTTCAGTTTGCAAAATAAGCCTAGAAAGTTACATTAGTTTTCCTTCCATGTTTTCCTGTTTTGGTAAAAAGATTATACTCCTTTTACTAAAAGATTGACGACCAGTATGAAAAAAGATGCAAAGAAAATAAACAGCGTATTTCGTAAATAAAAATACTTACCACAAGTTGTAGTGCAGGACCAGGTTTTACTGCAGACCTTCTGTAGAACAGGTTTAGGAAGACTAGTGCTGCACAGGTCCAAAAAACACTCTCTTGTAAGTTTTAACAAGCTTTTAAACTCATCGGTAGAAATAACTGCAGGCTGCTTGGTCAATTCCTTTCTCTCTATAGAAGAAAAAATAAAAGGTACTGCATCTGCTCAGTAACAACAGGAGCCTGCTAAAAAACAATTAAAGAAGAAAATCCCCACCCAATAAACAGTAACACAAGTAAGTTAACTTGACACTTACTATTGTAAGACATGGGTGATTTACTCAAAGACAAGTGAAAAAACAGCAGTTACAATAGCTGAAGTCACATGATTCATGTTTTTACAGTCCTTTAACTTCTGGAAATATGCATTTCAGAGGATATCCAGGTTTGAATCCCTCAGAGACAAACACCTGGACTTGCTGAGACTAAAAGTGAAGGGCAGAGCTCTTCAGTCTGCAGAGCCCACCATCCTGTTTCTCCTGGTGGTGCAGGAGTGTGGCTCCAAGATAAATAAGAGCCTGTTCTGGTCTCCTTGGTCAGAATATCAGGGGTCAGGTAATTCTGGTATGGTTTAGGAGAATCAGTGAATCCCAACGGCTCCTACTCGGTCTCCTCATGGAAATGGGTGACCCACTCAAAAGAAACTAAAACACAAGCTCTAAAGCAGGCCCAGTCTCAGGGCTGGAGCAGACAGGAATCTGAGAATGACTGTAAGTTAGCAAGGGGTGTGGGGTGGGAGACAAGACTACTTACAGAAATCTTATTTTCTTTAAGCTGCTATTCTGTTAATGATAATACACTTAATTTATCTCCACAGCATGCCATTTTCAGTAAGCCAGCCAATCTCTCTGAAGCATTTTTTCTTTTAATTGAGTCTCTTAAGATGGGAAAAAATCAGGACACTCAAATGTACTTCTCCACAAAGTCATAAAAATCAGAGGATGACCCTTCAAGTTTTTATTATGAACAATGCATCAAGATAAATCTAACAAATCTCCAGTGTATGGTTTTCCTCTGCTGCTTAAGACTTTTCAAAGAAAGAATAAAATTTTAAAAGCTGAAAAACCCAAACCAGAATTCTTATTTTTGTAGAAGGTAAAGGATTTGTGGGAAATCATCATAGAATTGCATAGAATTATTTCAATGCTATGCTCAAAAATTCAGAGCATTCATGTAACAACCACCCGCACTAATTCAATGTTCTCTTTTCCATTATCTGCCAGATAATCATGGATGTACTTAAAAGTTTGTTTTTAAACTTCTGCTATTTCTTCACAAAGTGATCAACACACTTTGGTTGTCAAACAACTTCAGTTTTGTAAAGTGAGCCATCCCATCCAATTTGAAATAAAGACCTTTTAAATACTAGTTTGAGAATTATCAGAGCTTTCCTATTACTTACTGAGATACTCCTTCAAGGCTAACACTTGGAGACAAGACAGTTTCGTTTCTCTCTGTACAATCTCCTCTCCACAATAGCATGGTAGAGACTTGATAAAGTCAGAAATATGAAAGCCTGCACAGATTAGGAGAAATTTTTATTACAGATCCCTCTTTGGAGTCATAACTTAATAGAAGATAAAAACTTAGGAACATAAAAATCCCATATTCAAAGGAAACAACCAGACTTTCAAATATGGCTAATCATTGAAAAACCAAACAAATTAATTCCAACTGAACATCAGGAGGATAATTTGAAAGAGATGCCTGACTAGTATTTTTGAATTTCTATACAAAACAAAATTTCTATAATGACAACACAATTAATGCAACTAAAATTTAAAGAAGGTAAAAAGATCCTAAGCTTGATACCAGGAAAGAAAGGTTTTCTCCCAACATATGGTCAAGGACTTTCAGTCTTCTGACACTGTACTAATGGGATTTTAATTAGGATAAATGGCAGAGTAATCAGTCATATCGTACACAGATTTATTTCAATAATAAGGAATTAAGTGGATAAGATGCAGGTCACTCTGCTCCCTTTCTTTGCCAGTGTTATTGAAACAAATACAGGAATTAGTAGAGCTACCTGGTAGGTGTAGTTGTAACACGAGAACTACTCCATGATAAATGGCTGCACACCTTCTCTTCCCTAGTGGAGCAGTTAGGATAGCAGGGCCAGTTCATACCCTAAACACTCTGCAGTAACATGGACATCAGTAAAGGAACTGAAGGTGGTAACAAAACTCAACTTGTCTACTGGCCTTGCAATTTTTATTTTAAATCATCAGTGAAACAGGATTTTCAAGAGATATTTAACCTAGATTTCTGGCATGGGCTGGTCAGTCTTTACACCAACAATGCATACTTTCTAAACTTTAAGCTTGCACAAATTTCTTTTATTAATATTACCTGTATGGCCCTTTACAATAAATGATTTTCAACTAATCTCAGTTATGAGAAATGACTGACAACAACTTTGCATAGTCAATTTGAAAATATGGTAACAGTAAATTGTGTGAATAAAAAAAATCCTACTATATTTTCTTACGCGTTTGTTAAAACACACATTCATAAAAAATGTAATATTCCTTCTTGATTTCTCCCTTTTAATACTGACTGGAGTGAATAAAATAAACTTACAAAATTTACTATTTGCCTCCATTCAGATACTCATTAATAAATAAGTGATTACTGTTACCTGACTCTGTTTCTTCTGCTTTTGCCTTTAGCTTTCCATTTACTGCAGCAAGAGTGGCCACCCCATTGATCTGGCCAGCTGAATGAATCAAGGTTGCTTTACATCCTCCACAGCCATTGCCTTGTAGCAAGAAATAGTATCGGCAAGATTCTCCCTTCAGTTCAATTTCTGGAACTTAACAAATCAGGCCATAACTGTGAAACACCCTCAGGAAAACATCTTTAAAACAGACTACAAGCCACCATCAAAATTCTTTCATTGGCTTTCTTCTGTTCTGTGAGAAATCTTACCAACCACCAGCCAAGAGAAGCTTTTTAACTGGGCTAAGTAACAGACAAACCTTTAACTGGCAAAGTTACATTTTTACCATGAAACAATAAAGAGAAGTTTCTGTTCAGCTGGGTAAAAACAGGCCTTTTTGCATATGTGCATCAAAATAATGTAAGTGTTCAATGGACGAATGTACCACAGTAGAAGAAAAGGAAATATTGTACACACTCTTCCCAAGGACACTGCATTATTCATTAACAAAAGCTTCACTCCCTGCTTTACCCTTGTGCCTGGATGAAAGATAAAGACACTCTATTTTTAAATACTGGCATACAGCATACAGTTTTGAAAGCAAATTAATGTGGGACGTGACAGTAACAGCGAAAGGACGGGTTTGCTATCTTTTCACACAAAAAACATTCTACAGCACCTTGGTGGACATAGCAATCAAGATAATGAATATTTCTTGATGAACTAAGTTTCAAAAGTCCAATATTTTAATTTCCTAAGATATTTGCAGTACCATATTAACTCGATGGGAACTTAACATTTATTAGTATCACAAATTTTTGTTAGCAACAAATAATATATTCCTGTGTTTGTTGAAACTTTATAGTTGGACACAGAAGGAAAAAGAGGGGAAAACCCCACCATCTCAATACATAAATTCAGAGAAAGAAAAAAGAACAGTAAAGAAAAAAGATTCCAGGAATGTTGCCATATTGTCCTGTTTCCCATGTAATTTGAAATATATTCCTTCTCCACTTTATCATAGCATCTCAAAGCTGATTCCTGATGGGTAAGCTATTACTTTGCATTTTAATCTCAGCATTTAAGAACTACCAATACCAACAACTGTACCTTCCCACAGATGGAAGAGATTAAGGATTCACAAATCCTTAGTATAGTCAGATTAGTGGTAGCCACTAAAAAATCAACAGTTTTTCAACTAAACAAGAAAATACATTTAAATAGCCATTTTTCTCCTCCTATTGCAAATTTTACTCAAGAGGCTTAATAAGAACCTATAGTGTATTACTGATCACACAGTAGTTAATACTTGTACAAAACCTTTCCATTGAAGCACAGGACAAATATCCTGCAGACACTGAGGATCTTGTGCTCATTTGACTGAAACTGTAGTATCTCTCCAATAAATACAAATGCTGCTGCTGGGATGAGCTCTACACCCTTTGTACTCTACCACTTCTGAACATGCAGAGGTAACTTAAAATCTATATATACTGCTGATGCTGTTTGGCTTTTCCCTTTTTTCTATGCTCTCTGTATTCTTCACACATATATTTGTAACTCTGTCACCTACTGTACTAGTAGCTAGTTTTCCCAGTACTTTTCCATGGCCTTTCCCTAAACAGAAAGGCAAAATAAATTCCAGAGCTCCAAGCCCTGGGGGTACAAGGCTTCTGTGCCATCTTGGTTCTTCCTGGGAACAACTCTCCAAGATACATTCTCATGGACAAAGTACAACTGGTACTGAAGGGGGGGCTCCAGAGAAGGGGGCTTGACCTGGGGGGGAATTGCACTACCACTTGTCCCCCTAATTGGTGCATTTTTATCAATTATGCTAATTTCCTAAAACCTATAAATGTACTCAACCCTGTGGGGGTAGGCTTTTGTGGACATCTTTCCATAATTGCCTCTGAAGCCTTCATTAAAGATCCTCTTTTATATTACCTGCTTGCTAAAATTATCTCAAATTTCATTTCCAGGTTGGAGAAAAGGCAACACTGCCAGCACTCATTCCATTTCTAATTCCTCTCAATTTTTTTCTGTCCCTAAACCTGAAAAAATATCAGTCACCAATATGAGCCATCCTCATCTGCATACTTGTTTAAAAATATTGTCTTGAGTTGGCAACAAAATTAGTCACTGTTCTTTGAAATCTACACTCTTCCTTGGAATATTTTATATATTTTATATATATATAGTATATTCAAATGTATACGTATAAACAACAAGATTATGAAAGAAGGCAGAATCCAACACTTCATCCTGTCCTAAGTACTTTAAGCACTGGGTTACCACCAAGTTCCTTTTAGTCTGATGTTTTCAAGTGCCTACAAACCTGACAGTCACTGCTTGTACAGTGCCTCCACTTGCAGGACACATTTACTGGCTGACTGAGAAACTTCCCCCAGCCTTGGGCTGCAGGGATTCTCCTCTCCCACTTTCTGAATCAGATTTCTAAGCACTGGCACAGGGTATGAGAGTCAGCTGCCATCAGTGCAGCCCTACAGGGAGCACATTCTCATCACAGGTTTAGCACACTGGCTCCCAGATGAATGGAGGCATTCACCCTTTCTTAATAGTCTGTATTTTCCCAGGAAGAGATTGAAATTAAATGCAAGTGCACTGAAGAACCTCTGGAAATGCTTAAACAAGAAGGGAAGCACCTCAGTGAAGCAGACTGGAATTCCATCTGCAGAAGTAAACATCTGTGCCATTGATTTTACAAATCAGCTTAGAAAGAAGCGTGGAAATTGGATCTTAACTGACAGGACACAAAAATGCTTTAAAGGAGATGCCTTGTTTCCCCAAAGCTTGCCATGATGTTACCATTTTTCTTCCTACAAGTTTGCATAGCTGAACTTGCATTCACCAAATCTTCTTGTGTCAATGAAGATTACAGTCACAGACTTCATTTCATTGAAGTTAAAAAGAGAATCCCAAATGTACAGAGAAAACCATATATATATATATTTATATAAAACCACAACAGAATACACATACCAGAAATGACCTTGGGTTTCTTAGCCATATATTCCTTCCATTTCTTGGTGCTCAGCTGGGCAGGAGATGGGATCACTACACTGCTTACATTACATGGCAATGTAAATAAAGCTCCCACCTAAATAAGGAGATCAAATATAAGACATGCAATATTAGTCAAACCTGTTTTACATTTCATTCTTGAGCTACTGATTTGGCATTATTTCAAATCTACTTGAACTGAAGAAAAACATCTCCACTTAACATATCTGTCATTCACACCAATCAAAATGGAACAGCATTTGACACAAAAGCTGTAAAAATTGTGTTTATTTTTTTGGTTCAGCTGAGAGAGCATTCACTGCTGAATTTCAATTTCTTACATGAAAAGGTATTTACCATGTATTGCAAGTGTCTCTGGCTACAAACATTTTTGTAGAGCAGTATCCAGAATGAAAAGAGAATTCAAAGATAATAATTGGCATCAGTGACTCTACATTCCTATGGATTTTTTTTTTTCCTTCCTACATATTACCTTTGTCCCTAAACCAGATACTGGACTACGTTTATGTTTCTACATAAACTTCAGTCCAGTAAGCACTAACAGAAAAATTGCAAAAATACTTGAATACTCATGCAGTAAAGCAATGCTATTACAGGCATTAAAAAAGCCTACAAATATGCAGTATTTCGAGTAGCAGACTGAAAAAAATCCCTATAAGAAACTGTTATTTTCAAAATACATTCAATTCAACATGTGCAGATTCTAAAAAGTAACCTGAGAATGTGTTTTCACTGTTTGGGTTTCTTTAAAAAAACTAGTGGAAATGCACACCCTTTGATTGTAAAAGGTGTATGACGAAGTGCTCAGTGTTCTTAAGTAAAACAAAGATTACCTGGGATATTTAGCAATATAGAACCATTTTAAAAAGATTTAGTACAGCATTAGAAAATGGGCCTTTTCCTTTTCTGGCTAAGCTAATGGAGAATGGAGTAGCAGGGGCATAAAAGAGTTACTAAAAACCCAAATAACAAACTGAAAATGAAACAGCCTGATAATGGGATACCATCTCCACAGTAAACATAAACATATGTTAATCATAATAACTGTATCGCCATTTTCAAGGTGCAGGTTTTGTTTTGAATGGCATAGATTTATTCTATAAACACAAAAAAAAAAAAATGTATTACCTTGTACATAAAGGTGATAGAATGTTCAGGAAAAACAACTTCAAATTGAATACTGTGGCTATGAATAATCTCACTATCATTCCAAGGCAGAGGAGGGAGGGAAAAAATGGGACTGAAAATGTTCCATGAACTCTTTTTATCCAAAATAAGAATATGCACATATAAAATAAAAAAGCTTACCATTTCACAGTAGCTAGATACATTTTGTAGGCTGCACACATGCCTGCCTTTCGCTACAAAAAATCAATAGCTCAATTATGATACCACAGAAATTATCTGTCAGGATAGGATTAAAAATTGAAAAAAGGTTTAGGAGATTGAAACTTAGCTGAGATAAATAACTGTTCAGTGAGTATGTATAGCATGGACCTTGAAATCCATGTTTGCTTTAGAACTAAATATTGAAGAAGCTTAGACAGAGACTAGGTTTAAAAATATTATTCCTTTATCTTTTATAGGCAATATACATACTTTCATTTTTCTGCTATACATAAATAAAAAGTTTTTACCTTCCCAGAGAGAAACGAAATCTGGTTCAAAAGCAGTGTAGATGTCTCCTCAGTATTTTTTCTTGACAGGCTCCTGAACAGAACAGGTAAGGAACCTCATCTTCACAAAGAAATATGCACCTCTATTTTACAAATCAGGTTACCATCATATTTGAAAGAAGCACTGCAAGCATATAATTTTTGATACTACTGTATCACAAAACAAAAAACTCACCTTTCCATTAAAGTGATACACTTGAAAATGTTATATGACAAAATACCCCACTGACATCTCTATTATAGGTTGACAGAAGCCGATATTTATATATTCAAAATCATAGCAGGCTTATTCCTCCTAAGGTATTATTGGTACACCAAGACTAGTACCAAAAGTACATATTTTTAAAAGCTAATAGTGATACATCTCAAAATCTCTGCAGCACACACACTCAAGAGAGAACTCCTCTGCTAAAACTTGTCACAGATTTTGCCACTGCACAATAAAAAACAGTTTGTAGACAAATGTTCCTATACTGTGAAGCATGCTGCATTCATTCATTAGAAAGGCTCGAGGCTTTTTTTACACTTACACAGAATAAACATTTCTCTATTCTTTTCCCACAAACAGCATGCACATCAACAGACAAATTATATGTGCAATAGTATCATCAACACATGGTTATTGCTAGTGTAATATAAATTTTCAAATTAAAAAATCCAGTTGTGAATAATCACTCTGACTATTTTGCCAGGCTAGAATGGAATGAGCCCTTGCATCTGTTGCTTGCATGGGTAGATGCTGATCTTTTTCTTTCTGCTACAAACAATTATCAGTAGTAGTTTAGATCCTTAAAAAAGGATACAGCTCAAACTCCAGATCTGATATAAAAATGGAAGGTAGATCAGAGAGCACTACCATCTGTAAAAATTCCAGTGCAGGACCATAGTAATGAAAAACCTGAAAAGAGATCAAAACCTATGTATATAACACTATATATGATGTTACATCAGCAGAAGTTCCTCAACTGTTTTGCTGGAGGCATTAGCCTTGCAGACATTTGAAAGACGTATAAAGGAATACAAAAGCATTTCACAACATCAAATTAAATTATATTTTAAATAAAGAAGGTATTTAATTTTTTTAATATATCTGACTTTGTAGAATGTCAGCAATGTGCATCAAATGAGTTCTAACTCTTACTCAAAATAAAATATGATCTACCAGGAATAGACAAATGCAATACAAAATGCACATGTTTTAATTATGAAAATAACAAACTCCAAACTGATACAAATTTTCATAATGCTCATTTTTGTTTTTACCAACACACATGATTCTGGAGTTCCCATCAACTATCTACTCACGAAACAGCAAGAATGTAAAAAAAAACAAAACAACAAAACCTAACCCAAAGTTTTAAAATTAAGTGAGCAGGTTTAGATAAATACAGAATTCATAATTTAACTCTTTTGAGTACTAAACTGAACAAAGTCTCAGCTTCTACTTAAAAAAAAAATCTGGTATTGTATTCCTAAGAACAAACTGATGAAGTTTTAAGAACCTGTTTTGACACCACAGATGTACAAAAGAAGTATTCCTTAATTTTATCCAATCATTACTTCTATACTTAACTTTCAGCTCTAAGGTTTCCTCAATTACTAACTTTCCCCAGAAAGTAAAACAGATGAATTCTAAGACTCAAAGAAAAATCAAGAATAATACTTGCTTCTGGCAAAGTATCAGTATTCCTTAATTGCCACTCTTTTTTAGCAGAAAAGCAAGAACTTAAATTAGAAGTCCTGAATGTCTTGGCTGAAGTGCTCTTTATACAAAATTCTGGAAAATCTACTCGCGATCCAAACTAGGGGAAAAAAAGAAGACAATATGTGTCAGAAAGAGATAAAAATTATTTCTCTTCAGCCAGTTAGATGTGCTATTAGTTTTAACAATTAGTATTATTTTTTTAATCAGATCTGTAAAGCTAAGAAAAAATACCAGACTTAGATAACCAACTATTAAATCCAAAAGCGTAATACTGAAAATGTAAACAATGTCACAATGCTCTCAGGTTTTGCAGAAACAATAAACATATGCTTGCAACAATGGCTTACACTTACAAGACAATGATTTGTGATAGATACAAAACAATCTAATTTTGAACAATAAGTTTTAGAAAAAGTATTTCAGAGGGGAGCATCTGGATTTCTGAAGTCCAGATCTTGATGCACTGAGCTCATTTATCATTTCATCCTGCCACCCACGCAGACACATTGCACATTACCTTTGAATTACATGGCTGAAACCAAATTTGATTAATCACAGAATTACTAGATTGGAAGAGACCTCCAAGATCGAGTCCAACCCATGCCCTAACACCTCAACTAGGCATAAAGTGTACTGCACAATAAATGCTTTAAATGAGGTACACCAATGCTTTAAAAAACTACCACCACAATAAAAAAAAAAAGTTATTTTACCTTTCTTTCCCATATCTGAATCTTTCCTCTCCAGAGTTCATTTAAATCTATAATATTCATTATATCATCTGAAGATATGAAGTCTGCTGACAGATAGTCTGCAATCTTTTGCCAGCTACTGTAAAAACATCGAAGAATTAATCTTACTGAATTTAGCATTACAAATAAACATGCAGTGCAGTTTGGCTGAATTTACCTATGACCTCTTTGCACTGAACAGTCTTGTGCATATCAAGACAGAAAATAAAGCTTTATAAAAGTTTTATATTCCAAAAAGCGAAAAATATAATAGAATTGCTCGTTCAGGCTTTGTAAAGGAAATTGTTCATATGCTCCATAAAAGTGACAGCAAAGAACTTTGACATCAAGTAAGACTGACAATGGCAAGCTGCAAGCACAAGTAATGCTGGGTGTTAGAAGCTGTAGCAAAGCCTAGTAGCCACCAGTGGGGCTATCACTGGTCTGTCCAGATGGTTTGTAGTTAACCTTCTAAATGGAGAAACGACTGCAGCACAAGCATTATCCAAATTCAGTAAGAGAGAGAACAGCCAGTATCTGTGGGTTCTGCTGGCAGTCTGTCTTCTAAGGGAAATCAGCATCAACAACAGAATAGGAAGAGTAAGTGAAGTAACCTTCATCAGTGATCTTCTATACCCAAATAATTTCACTTTACATAAAAAGCAGCAGAAAAATCTATTCAGTCAAAAGCTGGTTCCACAGGATGATATCAACGAGCACTGAATTCAAGTGTTGGTGAAAGTCACTGTAACTTTCTTATCCTCCACGTACCTCAGGAAATACTCTATAGTAGGTATATTGCTTGTTCTATCCAAAGACTGAACATTGACCTCTTTAAACAGTTTTATTAATTTAGGATTAAGCTTAAGCATATATTCTATGAAGCAAATTACAACCTTTTGGATATGGAGGGGAAGGAAAGGAAGATCTTGCCAAGTTGTTCAGCATCCACAAGCATCCACACAAACATTCACTTAATGGGATAAAAATCCCCAAATCACTGTGGTTTATATGGTGAGATATATCACACCTTTATGTGTCAATTAGAGGAGGACAGTAGGAAAATTACTGGACTTAACTTCAACTTGAATTAATAGTCTCAGTAACTCTTCACACTAAAAGAATCTTGAAAAACATACAGAAAGTAATAAAGCATTTATACTTCTTTTTCAAAAGGGACACATGAGGCACTCTACCTTTCCTCCCTGAAATATAACACCAAAGGTAATATAAAATTTAAAGTAAGCATGTAGCATGGATTCATTTTTAAAATATCTGGTAAACTAAAATCAATATACAAGTTATCCCACAGCATAATACAACATGAAAATATTGTAGCACACTGAACCCACGGAAAGGGAAGAGAAAATGTTTTACTCTTTGCTGCCACGGAAAACAAGAAGTGCAGAGGACTGGCTTTTTCACCTGCTTCTCTGGTTAGGAGATGCACTTACAATTAATCAGGATGAGTAATCCCTCCCCTCATACAATAATAGACGACTAATTTATGTATTTTCCAAGTATCCATGTAAAGCACTCAACATGCTGTTCTTATTTCAACCCCACTGATCTGTGCTAATACAAACCAGAAGTGACCTTGTTTCAGCCCCGAAATAAAAGCCATACCCTTTAGCATCACTTGCTGCAATAGTGATCTGTGCAGAGTGCCACTCCCTCAGGTGTTTCAGGGCACCGATGACAGGTAAGCAGTCCTTTAACTTGGGTCCATCACATTCAACAGCCTGCAGGATTACATCAACCATTGCTCTGCCTATAAAATAGTTGTGTATGAGTCAAAGTATCATGATTCAGTAAATTATTCAGTCATTTAAAGATAGAATAGTATTGGTTATCATTGATTGCACTAAAACTGGCAAAAAGATCAAGTAACTTCAAGATTTAAAACACTTTTCACACATTTTAGCTAATCTCTTGCTGCTCCTCTTAGATAAGCAAAATATTTCACCAATCCCTCACTGACAGTGGTTCTGTACCTCTCTCAGCACTGATGTGTGAGATTTGTTTCCCATACTACTAAGCTATCTCCTACTTTTAACACTCTAAACTGCTGTTTTTCAGTCTTCTTGAGTTCCTTTGTTTTCCCAAATCAACTTCTGCAACGTTATATAACCCTAACATGCAAGGTGATATGTATCTCCAGCTTACAAAATCTTAATCCAACAGTTCTGATGTATTTTCCTTCTCATCTTCTTGGCTCCCACCCATAAGCAAACAGCTGTGAAATCAGATGTAAGCCTGATATCAACATCTTCCTTTTTTTTATAAGACTTCTTGTGTTGGTTTTTATATTGCATACTGTCTATGATTACCTTGGTGCCATTTCAGATGGATAAATTTATTATATAAATAGCTATTTCAAATTCTACTGAACTACACCCTGCCAAAGAAACAAACAACAAACTCGTCCTCAAGCTAAATCTGCAATGCTAACCATGCTCAAGTTCCTAAACTACCTTCTAGAACTGCATTAAGTAAATTCAGCTACCGAACTAACATTCTCTGAACTTTTCCATTCACTATGCCTCTACATTCTCTGAACTTTTCCATTCACTATGCTTTTACATTCTCTGAACTTTTCATTCACTATGCTTTAACCAGATGAGTTTTTAGATCAGTAACTAACAAGAGAAACTCCAATGAGATTGGTTTTTTAAAGACAGATTACCTGGGGCGGGCAATTTATCAGCTAATTGATGCAGACTTTCAGCAGCTTCATCGTAGATACTAAAAATGAAGAACAACATGTTTGGAACCAAAACATAAACAAAGTCATTTAGAAACACAAAGTTACAACTGTAACTTACAACTACTTTCATCAGTGGTACCTGATGAAAGTATCTTACATCCTTAAAACCCTGCACAAACATAGCTAGGCTATGGGAAATCATCTCCTCTTTCACTGAGACAGAAATAGGCCTAATGACATCGAAATAATCTGCAGTAAAACTGGAAGTAGGATTCAAGAGGAATTAGCAAGAAATTTTTCTATACATAATGTTGGCTGTTAGGAAACTGTTCAGTTATCCTATAAAAATCATCCATAAAAAAAATTAAAGCTATGTTAAACAAAATTAAAATATTTTCAGTATTAGCAGAGGATTGTTCACAGTTAACTCTTGCTTTTATAATTACTCTCACTTGTTACATTTTCTTGATCCCCTCGGGTCATCACTGTTAGATGTCAGATCACTGTTCTTTAAATAAAAATAGTATTACACATACTCAGTCAGAGAGAGTGATTCCTGACTGTTACTGTCATCTTCCTCTAAATTTTGTGTGGTTCCCAGGTTCTCGTCAATGCTTGCTTGGTGAGAGTCTTCATTTTTCTGTGTGTCAACATTTATTTCCTCCCAGTCAGAACTGCAGAACTAATCAAACAAAAAGACTTAAATAAGCAAAAAGAGTTTTGAACATCACAGTTTTAGCTTGTTCTACAGTCAGGCAGATGGTTGAGGAATTCATACTTTAAAAAAGCTTGTCTTACCTGATAATAACCACAAATGATGTGACTTGCAAAATACCATTTCTTTGCACCTGGAATACCAGCCACTGAGCATGCTGCAAAGAGATGAAACAATTATTTAAATTAATCAATCCACTGCAATCTATTCTTTCTATTATAATGAACATCTATGTTAAAAAACTCTGTAAGTCATTTCATGTGCAACAATTTGAGTTCTACTTCCCTTTGGCATCGTAATTAAGTTCTGAACATATTTTATAAATTCGTAAATTAAGGTGTAAGTAAGGGTCTTGGCAAGTGTCTATCCCTGACCCTCTGACTGTTAGTAATTAAGAAAACATTTGTCCTCTTCACTGTTCTGGGTAATACTGCTTTCTCTTTGCATGATCTGTATCAGACCTGAACTAAGTAACACATTTCATAAATATGATTTAGAGTTCACAAAATGAGATGCTCTATCAACATTTCTATGCAATAAAAAGCTCATAAGTTGTAAACAGCTTAACATTCCAATCTTCATGAATATTAAGAGCTTAGAGTGGTTTTCCCACATGAAACCCAATTATATGACATCTGTGACAAGATGAGCTTATAACAATTAATATCCAAACCAAGTAAAAAAATAAGAATGCATTTTTTATTTAAAAAAAACCCAAACCAACAAAACACAAACACACAGCCCCTGACAGTACTAAAGCAGATCTTAAGTAATCAATTCTAAGATGAAAAAAATATTTAATATTCATGGGTTAAGGTTCTAAATTGTTACTCAACAGACAAGTATTGCTTCCTCTGAAAAAATTAGAAGACATTATAGGAATAACTAAAATACCACGCTTCCCACTGACTTGAGAAACAGGCCCTTTCCTACTCTTCCTTGCTCAACAAAACTGAATTTGCCAACACTTCAAACCCCTTCCCTTTCACTTCTCGCAACCTATCAATCTAATCATCTCTTAACACCTTAGCTGATGAAATAAGTTCCCCACTGAAACAGAAGCAGCAGGAACAGACCCACACCACGGCAATGGGCTTTACCTGAATTTCTGACTTGTTTCCTCTAACAGAACATGCATAGAACATGCCATTTCCTTGATAACATTTGCCCCACATCAATGTGAATTGCTATACCTACCTGGGAATATGCTCACATCTGCATTTATAGATGCATTGTAACTTTCTTTCAGGAACTGATACATGTCTGCAACAGTCCCAGCTAGAAAAAAAAAAAAAAAAATCTTAAAACTACTGAATTATGGAAGTTAAATCTCACTTTCATGGAAATACAGTATAAAGTTCAGTGTGATATTAGAAAGTGAATTGAGGGGAGAAAGGGCTAAAGGGGTTGGTTGCGGTTTTTAAGGCAGATGTGCAGTTTAAAAAGGCAAATTTTCCTAAATTCCCCTTTCAGTCGTGCTGAGGAACACAGTACGGAGTTACAAGGCATCATCGCAATAAAGCAGGAACCCCCTCGAAGTTTCTGCAGGTTAAAGGTACCGAAGACTTTCAGGAAGCAAAGTGGTGTTTAGGGAGGCTGGAGCCAGGAGAGCCCCGCGGACGCCAGAGCAGCGCCGCCGGGCTCCGCGGTACCTGCGGCGGTGCCTGCTGCGGGCCCGCCCTCGGCCCGGCGCTGGCCCCAGCTCAGGAGCAGCACGTAGCGCTCCATGGCCGCCCGAAGCTCCCGCGCTGCCGCCCGGGCACCGCCCCTCGCAGGGCAGCGCTTCCGCTTCCCGCGGCCGCGGCGCGGCACCGCCTGCGCTCCCTGCGCCCCGCGCGGCCGGAGGATGGCGAGCTACAGCCGGGCCGCCCAGGTGAGCGCGGCTCCCCCGCGGGCCGTGCGGGGCCTTCGCTGCCTCCGGGACGGGCCCCGGCGCCCTGAGGGAGCGGGCGGGCGCGGAGGATCCGCAGGCGCCCCGTGGAGCTCCCCGGGGCTTCCCGCGGTGTCCGTCCCGAGGGTGCCGCTGGCAGGAGGCGCTGTGTGCGACGTGTCTGGGGCACGGGGACTCCCGGGCTCCGGCTGCGCGCCGCCTGAAAGCTGCGTGTGGGGGAGCTGTGCCCTTCACCGGGAGGGAAGGAGAGCTTGGGGTTAAATGTCTTGCAGCGATATTACGGTTCAAGCAGCGATAACGGGAGCTTGCTGCAGGAGACGTGCGTTTTTGAAACAAAGCCCTCAGGGCCGGTAATCTATCAGTGGTGTTTCACATGTACATGGCACTACAGTGGGTGTGTCGCAGTGATCCGTCCATTTAAAGGCTATTTGAAGGGGGTGGTGCTGTATATCACTATTTCTTCTAGTATTTTTGAATGTAAATGAAGTGTTGATTTAATTGAGGAAGATAGATTACGGTAGAGTGAGCTATGATAAGCACTGGCCCTCTCTCTTTTCAGCAATGGGCTACTTTTGCCAGAGCCTGGTACCTCCTCGATGCGAAGATGCAGCCCCCAGGAAAAATAGCAGCTGCCACTGTAATCAGACTGGAAGGCAGACATAAACCTATTTATCATGCACTAAGTGAGTATTGCAATGGTAGAAAGCAAATCTGCTTTTCTTCACATGCATGTTTCTTCCAATTTCGGTTTTAAAATCAAGCCTGATACAAAAGATTACCTCAGAACTTATTTTGTTGATGTTAAATGTAAAGATTTAGTTCACAGTGCACATAAAGAAATATCTGAGTGTTTCCTTTGGTGCCCAGGACCACAGTCTTGGGTGCTTCATTCTGAGTAAGGTGTAAAGAAGTCCTGTTTTCTTGAGGCAATGAGCACAAACTGAAACACAGCATACTCTGAACATCAGATAAGATACTTTTTACTAGGAGAGTAATGGGAAGTTGTTGCCCAAGAGGTTGTGGAGATTTTCAGAAGCTGGTCCTGCTTTGAGCACGGGGTTTAGATGGCATGACCTTCAAAGGCCCCTCCTGCCTCACACATTCTGTGATGAGGAGGCTGGGACCTGTCTGGTTGTTAAATGGTCGGCAATCATTGTTGAAAGGTACCTTGTTTAAATAAAACCATCATTTTGGTTTTCTGCAAATTAGAGATTCAGCCGTAAAGATGCATGTGTAATCCTGTTCATTACTTGTAATGCTGTAGTGCCTGTCTCATGGGGGTAAGCATTTTCTAAATAACAGAAAGTTGATCTTTCACACCACTGGTACAGTGTTTCCTATAATACCTGTGCAGTTTTTTTCCAGAGACATTGCTGAAATGTAAAGGAAGCCTTGAAGTTGCCTCATACATGTTGAAGTGTGCATAGTAAAATTGTACTCTATTTCACAGTAGGAGGTAGCATTTGTAGTGTTGTAAAAACTTCTAAATGTCAGAGTTCTGCTGTTGCAAATTTTTTTGTATCCACAAGATGTCGCTGGAGACTGAAGGCTGTCTTGAGTAATAAAGCAGATGCTGAAAGAAAAATGTTTTGGTTACCCTGTGTGAAAGAAATTTGATACTTTTATGTCTGTGAAGTTATAAAGTCTTGGAAAGTATTTCAAGGATAACTTCATTTTGCATTTTGTTTAAAATATTCTGTAAATCAGTACTAATTGGTTTACATGGATTGACACCAATTCGTTGGTTACTGCTGCTGTGACATTTAGGAGAGCAAGGTATGCAGGAACTTGTGGTTTATGTGCTTGATGCTTCTTTTGCTTCTGTTTTTGAACTAACAAATATTTTAATGTCTGTGAGATAGCAGCTTCTTGGACAGAGTAACATCAGGGGGATTTTTTTGTTGTTTTGTTTTTAATTTGGTATTACTATTTGTTAATTCAGTGTTCATGCAAGTAGAAGACTGTTGGCAGAAATTTCCTTAGATGAGCTTATTGTGCCACCTTCCCAACTGAAACACCAAAAAGTCACAAAGTCCAGTGTCAATTCCCTCATATTTATGAAGACACACAGTGTTTTTAGAACTGAACTGTCAGCAGTGAAAAGCTGCAGCAACAAAGATGTGTAAACTGCATTTGCACTTCAGCTGTAATTGAAAGTGGAGCATTAAAAGAACACAAGATTAAAAAATAATTAAAAACTTAAACTGTGAAACTTGCTTTGATTAATTACGTTATCCTATAAAAATGCATGGTCAATTTAAGCCCTACTTTGTATAGCTGCTTTGTTACCTGCTCAAAAATGTTTTAATCAAGTGAGCCTCTTCAAATATTTGTGTTCTGATATGCTGATGCAAATGAGACTGAACTGTGGACAAATCATTTTCACTCTAGTTGGATGGATGGTTGTAGCTTATAGATCTGGTCAAGATCATTACTTCTGAAATAAAAAATTACATCTCTTCTATTGATGTGATATTTTTGAGTTAATAGAAGTTTTGTTAGCACTTAATTACTACAGAAGCCCTATTAACTGTTTCTGGCAGGGTGTTGGTAATAGATTATAAACCTTGCACTTAAAAGAACTGTAGATGTTAAAGTTGCTGATACAACTCTAAACATACGTGTGTATGTGCTGTAACATTCACTTCTGTTTGACAGATGAAAATGTGGGGTTTTCCCAACAGAACTGTTGGGGGTGGTGTTTTTTAGGGCTTTTTCCCCCTGCCACTTCCCTCAATGCAATATTTTTGTTTGTTTTATTTATTTTGCGTGAGTGTAACTCTCTAATAGAAGTATTTATCTTATCCAAAATGTTCATTCCTTCAGTAAACACAGATACTGCTTTTAGGAGAAAGTAAAATAAAAAAATAGTCAGGATAATTTGGAACTAACCTCTTTTTTTTTTCCTGATTGTTTGTTTTTGTGGTTTGATTTTCTTTTAAATATAGGTGCATATGCAGCATAGTGTGTTGAATAGAATAGAAATTTACCTGTAAGCCAGATTTCTAAATCTTAGCTGAATAATTGCACTGGTTTAGTCTTCTGACCTGATGGTATTTTACCTGCTTATCTGCCTTCTAACCTGATAGCACTAAAAATAGTAATTAAGGTTGGTATTTAAATGCTTATTTGGATAATGCAACTCAAAAAGCTCAGATCTTTAAATTTCAGTTTTATGGAAGGTGTATCTATATGCTGTGTATGTATTGCACACATAATAGTTGTTATTTTGATTGATTCCCTCTATGGTTTTCTTTAATACTTTCCATTTATTTCTACCTTGCAGATGACTGTGGAGATCATGTTGTCATAATAAATACAAGACATATTGCCTTCTCTGGCAACAAATGGGAACAGAAAGTATATTCTTCACATACTGGGTAAGCTGTATAGTAAATAAAGCTTGTGGTAATGAGATTGTGGTAAATTTCATGTCATATTTTCTTAATAGTTGAAGTCTTTTTTAGCATATTACTTTAAAAGGGAATTCCTGCTTTAACTTTCAGGGGCTTTTTTGTTTGCATGTGTTACGTGGTTTAAAATGGAATAAATCTTTTTCCTCCTTTCCTTGCCTTTTCTTTCTTTTTTTTAGACCCAGTGTATGTTACTAGGGAAGTAATCTACTTGAAAATAGTCAGAACAATTAAATAAGTTTTGAGTGAGGTTGTATCTTGTGTTAATCTCTGGACCCAATGATCTGGACTATTCTGTTTACTGTGTAATAGAAGATACTTCTATTGGCACTAAACTTGCTTAAGTACCTAAGTTGGTTTTGAATAAGTAAAAAGAATTGTACACTTTAATACTTAAGTCTATGCAGCTCAGTGGACATGTCTTCATGATGCTGGGCCTATTTTCATTTCACTTAGGCTGATTCCTAATAATGTAATTCAATCAAAATTAAACCCAGTTTTACTTGACTTCCATAGAATTTCTTACCTCATGCTATCATTCTTTTAAAACATATGCATAAATCTGAATTAGTGCAGCTTCAGCATGTCATATAGGCTTTAGAAGGATGGATCCATTGCAGTAAAATTAAAATTTTATTACTGTAGATACGCCAAGTTTTGCTAAGGTTTATTCAGAACAGCAAGAAAATAGTAAATACAGTTCACAATGGATGTCACTTATGTCAGCCACAGACTGGTTGTGAGTCTTGATCATCTGGAAATATTTCAGAGTTCTGCTTATCTTACTCTTTTTGTATTCTTCAGCTGTTTTGGTGTGTTTAATAAGAAGTTTTAAGAACATACCAATCTGCTTGTGAAGCACAAGGCTTTTCATACTCAAGTGAATAATGAAGCACAAATGGAGTTGAAATTAGGTAGTTGACAGGATAAATAAAATACCGTTTTTGGGCTCATGAGAACGACTTACATTTTTGAGGGCCTGTAATACCATTACACCATTGTTCAAGATACTTTTGTTAACATCATGCTAGGGCCTGTGGAATTAAGCTGGTATATTTTGTTTTTCTAGTTATCCTGGTGGTTTCAAACAAGTGACAGCAACTCAGCTCCATTTGAAGGATCCAACTGCTGTAAGTGTTTTTCCCTTCTTCTCTTTCATTTGTGAAACTGGTTGGTTTCCAGTTAATTAGTTGCCCTAAACAAATGGGATTGGTTACCTGCATATCTGTAGTTGAATCACAAACATCCTACTAGTGGTTAGTAGAAGCTTGGCTTGTGACACCTCTTTTATAAACAATGTTTTCAGGGTTAGATTGTAAGTTGTGTATTTTTGTCATTATTCCATGCTGTCCAAAGAGGCAAGTCAAGCTTGTTTGCTTCACTAATTTTTCACTTATTTCCTTCCTTTTAGTTTCAGGGGTCTGAACATTCTCATAGGTGAACTACCTCCATTTTGAGTGACCCAAGCTGTACTTGAGCTTAATGACCCTACTGCCTTTTTTTAAGAGCCAGCAAGAATAATTCTAATCTTAAAAAAGTTTGAAAGTCTGTATGCCCCCTTTTCCCAGTGAAATTCAACAGTAGGTTTTAAGTGATGATGGTTTTTTTAAATGTTTCTTGCAACACTGTGTGTTCATGGTCTGTGAAAGAAATGGAGATTTTGTTGACTATAAGCCTCTTTACTGTCTGTGTTAGAATGTTATATGTTCCAAAATGCAGTGTTCATGTGTTTGTACTGATTAAAAAAAATAGGGAGCCAGATATGAACATTTTAACTCATACAGTTATGAAATTATTCTGCTAGATGTTTGAATGGATAGCATTGGAGCACTGAATTCTCTACTAATGTTTCAGAGAATGATTCAAGACCCACAGATGTTAATAGATAGTTATGTTCAGTTTTGACTTTGAAATGCTTTCATTTGGGTCACTTTATATATAAAAGATAAAAATGTTTCTTCCTTTACCTAGAGAAATTTTATGTGCTGTAAAATTCATGGGTTTTATCAATGATTTGGAAATTCTAGTACATCCCAAGACACAAGTGCAAGTACTCAATGAAAAAGTGGTGCACCATATGAATTTGCCTGGTTTCTGTTTTTACTATCACAACTTCTTTAAATAAAATAAAACTAAATCCTACTTTTCCATATAATGTCTGTCTAGAATTTTTCAAAACAAGTGCTTTTGCAAACAGCCTCTAAAATAGTTGTAATTCCTTTGGGAATTACTGATAGTTCCATGTCTGCAATGGATTCTTCAACTTACTTCATTTGAGCTTCAGGCAGATGCTGAGCACTGGGAGGCAGTATAACACAACTTGTTAGGGCATGAGAATTGAATGTTCTCTAAATTACTTTCTGGCATTCGTTCTGAAATAGCTGTTTTATTGCCAGACTCATAGATGAACTTGTCTGCAACAGAAGAGTATTAAATGCATTGCCAAAAACTAAAGTATGTTGGACAAAGGCTCAGCAAATGGTGATGTGGCTCAAGTCTTGGTCTAATTTAGCAGCAGACACTATTTTTTTAACACAATGGTGGAGAGTCTTCAGCAATTAACTCTGTCATTCTATTGAGGATGAAGCATTCAGTTGCCTCTCATAAAGATCTCAGACATGTTTTTGTCATAATTAGTAGTAGTGGGTGGTAATTTGGCTAGATACATTCTGTATGTGTAGCTGTAATGGGTTTTTATGGCTAGAAACATTTGTTTACTAGTGGAAATGTATTGGTGTGAAATGCGTTGGGATATGACAAAAATGATGATGCTTTATTAACAGGTTTTATTTTTAGAATCAGCTTTTAAAACCTGAAAAAGCAGTACTGTAAGGAGAACGTCAGCCTAAGGAACATATGGATCTTCAAATCATAATCTAAATGACACATAGTCATTGTGGAGATTTTATAAATCACTTTATTTCAGTCCCTTTCTCTTTTAATCACATTAAATTCAGTTCCTGTGAAGCCAGTGGAATTAGGAAGATTGCAAGAAGCAGGCTGTATCTTCCTGTGGCATCCAGATCTTCATTTTGTAAAGTATTACTTTTGTGCTGGAAGCTACTACTATTTCTCTGCCCTTGGACTTACTGCCTCCTGCTAATTCATCCTGGTAGTACTTCATTAGATGAGTCATCATTGCTTTTGGAAATAGTGCTGTTACAGAAATTAAGGCAGTAAATTAATGGAAGAGACTACTTCCAAGGAAGAGGATGTTGCAAACTTGCATGGCTCTAAATAGAGATTTTGCAATGGATTTGACTGTTTTGATCTAAGACTTCCTGAGTGTGCATGTATGTAGTAGGACTGCAGGAATGCTTAGCCCTGTCTTTACTTACATATGTCTAAATTCAGACTTGCAAATCCTCAAAATAAATATTTTTCTGTTAGTTTTGTTTCTAGTATACAAAGTGTTTTAGGGAAACCTGGTTCACAGCTAATAGCTAGTTAAAAAGATTATAATGAGTAATTTGATGCAAAATGCTATACTTTATGCTTACATGGGAGGCTGAAAGCCATAGGTATAGTTGTCAGAATTTAGACAAGGTTACTGTAGTGTCATCCCTGATCACTTCTAGCTCCTTCCTAAGGTGCCACCAAGGTTAAGTTATATTCCCACTTAGTGGGGGCTGACCTCATTGTATCTGTTTTACTAATTTTGGAGCTTTAGGTTCCTTGCAGTTCCTTGCAGTACTTCAGAGGGATTGTGCTGAATTTGAATTTACATGTGCCTTTTTTCAGAGGGCCATAGGGTGATTCAGACTGAAGAGAACCTGAGGAAATCTCTAGTCCAACTTCCTACTCAAAGCAGCATCAACTATTAGGTCAGATAGGGCTGCTGGGGGATTATCCAGGCAGGTCTTGAAAGCTTCTTGTGGCAACTATTTGTAGTCCATGACGTCTCTTCTTTGTTGAAAGGAATGAAAAACCTCACCTGTCCAGTCATAAGTATCTGATTTCTGATGTGTAATTTTGTACCTGAGATTAGAAAAAGACTACCTTTTTCTTTTTCCATTGTTAAGTATCTTTCATGTTAATATGGGGCAGTGAATGCAAAAAGAAGTCTGCATAGTTGATGTTTTGTATAGAGCTTAACATTGCTTGTTCATTTTGCCACATTTTTCAGCACTTCAGAAAAATCTGGGTTTATGCAAGTGTGAAAATTAGTGTCTTAATAAAAAGATACCAAAAGTTCATAGTCCAGCACATTTTTACCTTAAATACTTGTGAGTTCATTTGGGAGGCTTGAGGAGGGGAGTGTCTCTGAATCTGTTTAATATTTCTAGTGTTTTCAGTTGTCTGCTCTTCTGCAAAATAGCAGAGAATAGAACTCATGTATTGAAGTTGGCTGGGCAACTTTAAGAAGTGTTTATTAAAGAAAAAAACCCGGCTTGTTCACATTTCTCTGACTTAGATTGAATGTAAATTCTTGGACCACCCTTAAGCAAAAGTATTAACTGTATTCTTTAGGTGCACCATGAAACTTTGTTGCTGTAGTTCAAAATAGCCAGGCTGTTCTTCAGTTTAATATAATACTAATATTCTGTATGGCAGCAATAATCTCTTAAGTTGTAAGTGGGCAGGCAGCATTCATTTCCATTGGAGGTTGTTAAACCTGATTGAAAGGTTTGGTGTGTTTTCTTTGCCAGGACAATCTTTTGAAAATAAAGGAAATGGGTAAACCTTTGGATTTGAGGTATAGGTGTTTGGAATGCATAGTTTGGGCATTTTCTTGGCTTTTTTTCATAAAACTTGCATAAGTTTTATTTAGCTGGAAAATGGCTGATGGGCATGAGACCAGCACTTTAAAAATTATACTTCTAGGTACTTGATACAGAAAGACTAAAAGGTGGAGTTTTAAATTTTGGATTTGAGAGGAAGCAAAGATTACTTGAAAAATTTCCTGGAAAAAAAATATGACTTTTCATTTAAATGCCTGCAAAATAATGTTGTCAGATCTAATCTGTAGAAGTAGATCCTGTGAGGACAAAGTTTTCATTCAGTTTTTCTTTTTTTTTTTTTCTTTTTTTTTTTCTGGCTGCATCAGAAACGTGACCCCAGAAAAGAAAAAGAAGAAATTACATTTGGCTAAGACCAGATGCTCAGTGAGAGGATTGACCTTTGCAGTATTCAGAGGCTGTATTGCCTGTGACAGAGAAGTAATAGGCAATAATTGTTCAGAGTGAATGTTACCTGCTAGGGAAGATTATTAATTGAAGCAGGGTAGCTCTGTGGAAATGTTCTGGGAGGGAGCCTCTTAGGGGTGTCAGGGTTTTGATTTGTTCAGCTGCTGGCACTGATATGAAGGGGTTTAAAATGTTCTATTTCTCCTTTTGAATGCCCTTTAGCAACTGCTTGCATGTATAGACTTGCCATTATAGCCATTATATCTGCCTAATAATGGTCTTTTGAAGAAAAGCTCAGACAGAAAGCTCAGTTAAATCTTGCTGTTGGTATTTGAGAACCTATTTTCTTTGCATCAGTAAATGATAGTTGATGGAATAATACAGACATGCTGGATGTCAGTTACTGAAACACTAGATGTAGTAGCATTTTCTTCTATTACTAGGGAGTAATATTTTTAAATTAAGTAGAACAAAACTTCAAAGACTGGATTAGTAGGCACACAGGTTAGTTTTGCATGAGGAGAACATGCTATCTTGAAACGTTGAAACCCCTAGGTGATGCAAGTCTTAGGAGCTGACTTGGTCATTTTCTTCATAATACACAAAAATAAATGCTTGTATTAAAAAGGCTTAATCCTTATTTTTGAGTCAAGTTAATAATTTAAAGAAAACATTAAACTTCCTTATTTTTCTTAAGTGGAAAAGCAGCAATGGAAAGCCAAATGATATATATGTGCATGGAAGCCTAATTTGTCTGTAACCAAATGATTCTTATGGCAGTATTGAGTACATTCACTCTTGTACAACTCTCAGAGGTAGAAAGTTCTTTGTGTTATCTACTATAATGTGTGGTGAAAATAATACTACTATATACAGAACAGAAAACCATGGCCTGGTAGAAGGAAGATGTGGTATTGAACTGTACCTCCAAGTAACTGCTGTATCTCTTGAACTTTCTTCTAGGGTTATTTTGGTATGCCTTGTAATTAATCATTTCATGTTCTCTGGAGCACTGTGTCCTTCCCATGTTCTAGAGTTGCTTCCTGTTGATTATTGGACTTAATTCAGCTGTTAGGGTAGACTTTATTCTGGAAATTCAGCCAATTATTTTGTGATTCTCAGTACTAGGAGTGGTATTGCTCTGTTGGTTTCCATCTTTAAAGTATGTTTTGTCTGGCAAAGAGTCTTTCTCAGAACTTGTCTCCATCAGATATAGTTAAAAGTTGCATGTAAGCCAAAGTCTTTCACAAAAATTGAAATGTTTAAGTCTCACAGTGTTTCAAATAAATACATTTTAATTTATTTGTACTCACAAAATGTATTAACGTGTTGTAAGGGACTGTAAGTGCAAGAGTTTTAATAGAGCTGCCTTTAGATGCCTTTCTTTCTAATTAGCCCTTTAAATTGGAAATTAAAAGAATGTTGTAATATAACTGTGTTATTAAGAGCATGTCTATGCTGTGAGTGTATAAATTAGCCAAGCAATATTCAAGATGACAATTGCAATAAGAGCCAATGGGAACTTTGTAATTCAAAAAACTGGGGAAAACAGCATTCCAGTAGCAGCATAAAAATCCCCAAATACTAATGCTGGGGTGACTGTGTACATCTGATGGTGGATGTCTTTACCTGATGGAGAAAGTGTCACGGTCTTTAGGAGTAAGTATTTATGAGGATATCGAATTTTACACATTGCTACTACTAAAGATAAAGGACTGGAGAGGAAGCAGTGAGAGTCCATGAATAACTGAATAAACTGTTAAGCTGTGCTAATCAATTTCAAAATGAGATCAAGGTTGCAGTGAGACCTGTGGGTGGGTAGACCTCCCTGCCAGCCTAAAATCCTACAGAAATCACTAGCTTTTTTAACTTTCATGTAAAATTAAACTCTTGCTATTTTAATAGCTCAAAGTAAACATAATCACATAGAAGGTAATAAGGTTTGTCTTTTATTAGAAGTACAAGCATGTAAAAAAAGGAGGTTTATTGTTAATTCCTGAGGGAAATAGCATGTTCTGATGTGTGTTTTCAGGGGGCATTGAATCTGGTTTGGGGTTTCACATGAGTTCTGTAGCAGATTTGCAATTCTATACTTTATTTATATTGTTGGTCTATTTTTAGTAAAATTTGAGCATGTTCAGGTAACAGAAACCCTTACTTAATACCCTGTAAGTATTGCTGGTTGGATCTACCTTTCTGTTACACCACCTTACTCAGGGTGCTAAAGCAGTCTGTACAACTTCACTTAAGGCTGTGCTTTACTGATTTCTTTGACTTGACACCATACCAATGAGAGTGAAGTTGTGGCTGTAGGCAAAATTTTGGGCAAGAAGTTGGATGTAAACTTGGTCTTTCCAGGAGCTGGGTTTGGATTTGTTTTGGCTTGTAGAAGAGTCTTTGAGGCAGAAGTTACAGTGAAGGAAATTTTCCAGCACTACATTCTGTGTCCTGGCTCCCTGTTCAGCCTTCTGTTCTGTAGTTGGACTAATGACCTTGCAGTAAATCAGAATCCTGGGCTGCTTTCAAAGCAGCATGGCCAGCAGGGTGAGGGAGGTGATTCTCCCCCTGTGCTCCACTCTGGTGAGGCCCCACCTGGGGCAGCTCTGGGGCACCCAGCACAGGAAAGGCATGGATGTGTTGGAGCAGGTTCAGAGGAGGATCACAAAAATGATCAGAGGGATGGAACACCCCTCCTATGAGGAGAGGTTGAAAAAGTTGGAGTTGTTCAACCTAGAGAGGAAAGGACTCTGGGGAGAGCTTTTTGTGACCTTTCAAGTATATAAAGGGGGGCTTACAAAAAAGATGGGGACAGGCCTTTTATCAAGGCCTGTAGCAACAAGACAAGGAGTGATGTTTTTAAACTGAAGAGATTTAGATTGGAAATAAAAGAGAAATTTTTTTTTAATGTGAAACAGACATCTCAGAGAAGTTGCAGATGCCCCATTCCCTGGAAGTGTTCAAGGCCAGTCTGAATGAGGCTTTGACCAGCCTGGTCTAGTGGAAGTTTTCCCTGCTCATCACAGGTGGTTGGATAGGATGACCTTAAAAGGTGCCTTCCAATCAAACCATTCCATGGTACTGTGGTTTGCCTGGCAGTAAAAAATGGTTTGTGCTTCATGTGAACTGATTTTTCTGTTCCAGATCTTGTGGTTATGAGCTTGCTTGTGTGGGGGGGCACAGAAAGGCAAACGAGTTCTTAAACAGCACAGAGAATAGGAGATGTACCACAGCATGCCTTGGATTATGCTTATTGCCCTTAGGATACTTACCTGCAGAAACTGCTATCATCATTCATTATCCATTATCATTCTACAAGTCCTGTTTTCATGGTAGTTTGTTGGAACCTGAGGTTGTCAGTACTGTACACAACATTGAAATATTTCTTCATTGTTAAAACTTGAGTATATAAATCAATCATTCTTTACAAGAGTGATTTGTTTTAATCAGCACACTTTTACTACTGAGCTGTTCTTTTTGTAATATAGACAAAAAATTCAGAACAGACACTAATCATAAGTATCTACAACCAAAATAGACCACCTGCTCTACCTCTGGTTTGTTTAGCAGATGTCTCTGGCACATGCTGCAGAGGAAGATCAAAAATCAAACTTGAACATTGGTTGCTTGAAGAAATCAAGTACTTAATGTAATGTTCATTAAAGTATTTTAAAATCTCTTCTCATTGGACTGAAATCATTAAATAACTAGATCTGTGTATCTGTAGGTCAGAGGTCATATGTTGGATCATGTGTATGTAAAGTTTATTAGTCTAAGAAATCACACTGGTTCTAACACAATCTGAAGTTAAGAGTAATTTTTAGATAAGAAGAAAATCCCCACAGTCAATGTGTTGTCAAGACTCAGGATTTGTTTATTTAGATCTAATGCATCATTGGCAATAAGGAAAAACGCTGGATAGGATGGAAAACAAGTGTATGAAATTAAAATTTCCTAATGATAAAAGGGCTGTTCATATGACCAGCTGTTAATATCTCTATATTTTCTTTTATTGTTAACGGTATCTCACTTGATTTTTAGTATTCAGTAAAGGTTCATTTTCTGTTTCTGCCTTGCTCTTATCTAAGCACATAGTATACTGACCTAAATAAATTATAGTTTGCTCTACAAGTATGGATAGTTTTTATCCCTAAAAAGCATTAGTTTTCATTTTTGGTTTTTAATACATGCTTATTAATTTTTATTTGAGAAAGTATCAAAACTGTATATTAATCTGCATGACCTGATATATTTCTCTTGTCATCTTGATTTATTGCATTTGTCCACAGATTTATGGTACTGGCTGCACAACACCTGAAAATCTTACCTTAATCTGGTTCTACCTGGGAACTAGATGATTGTCTCTAAAATTTCAATTTAATTACTTTAGTTAATTTTATAAAAAGAAGCCATTTTGCTCAATACACTTTGGAAAATATCCAGGTGCCTGTGAGATTTCTTTGTGCTTAGTGCCCTGCATTTCCATGTGGTTTATTGGCTTCAGCTTGATGTTGCCCTAAGCATGCCTGGGTAGTTTCTGATTTGCAGCTAGTTTATATCCGGGTGTCCTGGAGCAAACATTTTACTTGCAAAATTGCACGTAGGTCTAGCTCTAAGTGCTTTGCTGTCCTTTATGAAATCTTTTTGTCTACTACAGTTGTGCTCAGTGTTTTACATTTACAAATGTTCCCCTTCTGGATGAAGTCCATAACAATGTGGTTTGTATTTAAATAAAAGGCATCTTTACTAGAGTCCAAGAGAAAATGCTGAAATTTGTTTACTTTGCAATGAGCATCACCTAGAGTAGATATACAAATTCTGTTAGTTCCTGATGTTTAGAAGTGAGATTGTTCATCTGGAACTAATAGCAAGGGAATATATCATAAATATAAATAGTAAGTTCATAGTGCAGTGTTTTGGTATGTCAGCTTTGCTTAGTGTACAGAGCATTAATTATAAAACTGTTTTAAACACAGCAAATTACACTGTGAAACTAGTTGCTGGGAGTATTTGGGAAATTTGTTAGAGTGTTGTTTTTCCTAAACAACATGTGTGTAGATGTGCAATGCAATATAGAGTTACCACAAGCTTCTCAATTCTTTGAAGTTGAATGATCGTATGCAGTCATCCACAATGCTAAATATAGCTCTTAACTTTCTAAGCTGAAATTTTCCACATGGCTCTTAAAATAAGTGTTTATATGACAAGGAGTAAGTATTTCTTTTTTCAGATTTAAGTGTAAAACACCTTCTGAATGTGGTGCCAGAATTCTTCAGCCTGAAAAATGACTAAGACCTTCAATGATTAACGGAATAAACAGGGAAACACAGTTAACCTATTTCATGTTATGGGTAACCTTCCTGATTATTTGTTACTATGTCACCTTTTCCCAGATTGTTAAACTGGCTGTTTATAGAATGCTTCCAAAAAACCTTCAGAGAAGAACTCTGATGCAGAGACTACACCTTTTTCCTGAAGATGTAAGTAGTCATGCAGTTACATTTTCATCCTCGTGTTATATAGAGGTGAAGAAGGAGTGTTAATAATAGCACTCATGTCGTAAGTAAGTAAATTAAAATAAAAATCAATCTGCTTTTATATATATATATATATATATATGTAGTTGGGTGTTTTCCATATTATTTCACAGAACTGTGAGATTCAAGACATATGAGATTGGTGTACTTAGGTCAAACTTAGCATCAAGAATGCAGTGCTATTGAAAAAGTTTGGTTTGGCTTTGTGGGCAGCGGTGTTGTTAGTTAAACAGAGATACTTTAGAGTATTCTCACCTGCCTTAGGTAATTCCAGAAGATATAGAGAAGAACCTTCTGCAAGAGATTCCTCAGCCACGTGCAGTCCCCAAGAGGTTAGATGAGTATACACCAGAAGAAATTGCTGCCTTTCCACAGGTTTGGACTCCGTAAGTATCTTAGATTTTTTTTAAGAGGACATTGACTGAATATGTATTATATAGGTTCCCACATTATTAGTAAGAAAAGAGTAGTCACTCTTTATGTTTTGCTTTTTTTTTTTGTTTTTTTTTTTTTTTTTGAGAGAGAGAGAGGAGGTCATTAAAACAAAGAACAATGGTTGCTAAAATTTTCTATTTGTTTTTTTTTTTTTAATAAGAAAAGCTTTACTTAAAATCATGTTTTCAACTCTTCATCAGAATAAATAGAGTAAAACCCTTCATTTGAGTTGTGTGTGGTCTATAATGCATAACTGTTAGACATAGCTGAAGGAAATGCCACTCAGGTCTGTAAATTTTCAAAAGTTTAATAAAAATCACTTGTACCTAGGTGCCTCACCTTAGATAATACTAAAATAAGTCTCTGCATCTATTCTGTGTAATGGAGGCACCTCTGTGTTACAGACTTTGTTAAAGGAAACAGAATCCAGCAAATACATTACGCTCTCTTTTGAGCTGTAACAGCGAGATTGGTTTTGACTTCTTCTAACCTATGTCAGTGATAAAAATTGCTATATTTGCTTTTATCCTGTCTACTGAATGGAGCTGAAATTCCTGAGACCTCCTGGTTTCTATGAGATCTCAGTGGATTATCCCTGAAAAAGTTTACATTCTGCACCATTGACCAGAATTCTGCAGTATGTTATAGTAAAGCTGATAAGCCTGTCCTGTCATATGGTATGCTGCAGTCTTCTGTAAGTCTGTTTGGTATTAAAACTGATAAAGGTTCTCCACAATAATTTAGCTGTAATGAGGAGCTGGCACTTAGCTAATTGGGAGTATCTGTATTGCCAAAAAAATAGTGTTGTAGTGATAGAGCTTTTAAAATGCATTTTTTTTCCCCGCATGTTATCATAGTCTTGACTGAGTTCACCTCCTTAGGACTGGGCCACCTTAATTGTGTTGACTTGCAAGTGTGTGTGGCAGAGGACAAATAAACTTGGTGTCATCTCTTTTAGTCACTGCTGTCAAACTAAGTTTTGTGGTATCTTTATGTCAGCATCTTAACCTTGGGGAAAATCTGCAGATAACAACACTACTGCAGTTGGAATTCCCTCCCATAATTTCTGGGAACCATTCCCTCTGGAGGAATTGAAAGCACAGAGAAAATAAGCATACCCCTTTTTTTTGTATATATTTCTCTCCTCTGCAGTCTCATCTGGGTTGATTGCTGGTAACTGCTCTCTGTATACAGTCTTTTCACTCCTTGCCAATTATGGGGGTTGGGGAGTGCAACTGCTTAGAAATCCTACAGCAGATTTGGAGGCTTTCACCTTAGAGGATCATAGTGCTTCTCCTGTGGGAGGGCTGGGGAACTCAAGTGGATATTATGGTGAGAAAAAACAGGGAATAGATGGGCCTGAGAGGAACAGAATACTGAGTCTAAAATGAGTGAGAGAATGCTAGAGAGAAATGGAGCTAGTGGGCCGTGGGTGGGGTAGGGAAAAACAAATGGGAGTTTGGGAGAATTTTAATGCTCTGAGTGTTGAGACTGGGGCAGGAGTTTCCCTTCAGCCAACTACTCTATCTAGAGCCACATTTAAGCCTGGAGACATACCTAACCCTTGCTGTGTTGGGCTTCTGTCCCACCTGCCTTTCTGCTCTCAGGAAGTGGTGAGATCTAGCAGAGGGGTAGGAATGAAGATGGTTATCTTCCATCTCTCCACAAACTGCAGGGCTCATTGGTTCTTGTCCTGGCCTGCAACCAGACCATTGTTGGTATCAGATAAGTTTTGATTTAACCTTCAGCTAACTGTTATAGCAGTTTTGATCTTGGGAAGAATTTTCAATATGAAGTAGTGGGAAAAATAATAATGTTTTTCCTGTCTGAAGGAGAAAGTGTATTTTGATTCTCTGGCATTCAGATTTTGGGGCAAGGAGGGGAAGGAGGACTTCGTTGGGAAATAAAAGATAAAGAATTGAGCAAATTTGGTAAAATAACTTTCTGATGTGATAAGTAAAATACAGAGGTCTGTAAAGGGAGGCTTGAACCATAGTGGTTACTGTTATGATTAAAATGCCAACTGGAATGTCTGAGAATAGACAGCTTTGCACCAAACACATTAAAAGAAAGGGTGTATGAATATGCAGAGGTAATAGAGTCTGTGTTCTGAGCTTTTTCAGTGTGTGAACCCATGGAAGAAGTAGTGTTTGCATTATTAGAATGTTCCTGTGAAAGACTGGAGAAGAAACAAATATAAGTATTTACCTACTCTTCTTAGAAGCATATAGCACAAATATTCTTTTAGAAAGAAGTCAGAAAATGGACAGCTTTGTTCAAAAAACCAAAGAGATGTTAGGTTAAAATACTGTAACATAAATGTGATAATTAGAGATGTACTGGAAAAACAACTACCTGATGTGAAAATTATTTCAAAAGAGAAACCTAAAGGGAACATGAGTTGCTTTGTAGAAATCCAAATACTGCAGAAATAGATGTGTCTCTCAGAACCTCAAACTGACTTTCTGTTTGGGTTCCTTGTCATTTCATTCTTTTCAGCTGACAGGCTGCCCAGGGTGATTGTGGAATCTCTAGCCCTGGAGATGCTCAGAACTCACTGCACAGTTCCTGAGCAACCTGATGTCATGCTGAAGTTAGTTCCTCTTTGAGTGTAGTCCTTTCAGATGCAAATTATTCTGTGGTTCTTTATATATGGGGAAACAAGCATAGTAAAATAGATTCATATTTTAATAAACTGTTTAAAAAACCCAATGCATAGGTTGCTAATCTTACTAATCCAGTCTGGCTTTTCCTTGGGCTGTTGTTTGTTACTCTGTGCTAGGATCTTAAAAATCTGGGTGAGAACACACAGTGCCAAAATGAGTAGCCTGTTCTTGTCCCCTGCATTCTGCATTTGGGATATACAAAGCCTTATTATGGACTTGGATCTGTGAGCTTCTGCAGAACCCATAGATAGCTTCCATGCAGTATGAGCAGTTCTTGCTATAAAACAGAAAATGAAGGATGCAGAAAAGCTTTAAACTCTCTTTTTTTTTTTTTTTTCTTCAGATGGTTTTAATAATTCTTCCTACCTTATGTGACTTTTGATTTTAATTATTATTTATCTTCCATGAAGTTTTGAGCCTGGTGACCAACCAGTTTACCAAAGGGTAGATGTTCAAAAGGGAATGAAATATCTCTGAGAGTGATTAGAAAAGGGAGGAGTTAGAAGGAGACAGTGCTAGTGGTTCATTTTCTTTATACAGAAAAAAAAATAGTTGATATTAGCCCTTTAATATACCTGTTTGCTTTAAAGGAAGAGATCAAATGAAAAGCAGAGCTTGATTAAAGGTATGTAAGGCTGTAAATACAGATAAACACAATTACAAGTAGAAAATTAATCTTTGAGGGGTTACATTAAAACCTATACTTAAGAAATGTACCTTCCTGTATATAAAGCAGACATAAGATAGATAATAGGGAATGAATGTAAAGAACTGAATTTATTTGAGAAATTACTAACAGAAGGAAAATACCCTTTTTCTCTTTAATTGGAAATAATAATGTAAATTTTCATTTGGAATGTGAAGAACTTGCTCAGTGCTGCTGCTGATGTTATTGGATGTTTTGGCTGTATTTTATGTTAAAATGTCTTGCTATAGAGGGTTCTTTAAAGGCTGTTTTGCTGGTGTTTGGAGACTGACCCACCACAGAGAAAGACATGATAAGTAGGTGGCACACCAAAATAGAGAATTAGTTTTTAAGGAAAGCACAGGTGTGGAAACCCAGCAAATGATTTGGTTTTCAGAGAGGCAAAACTTCCCATCACCCCTCCTTCCACCATGACAGGACACCAAGAGTCAGAATATTCCTAGTCAGAGAAGCTTTCTTCGAGCATTCTTTCCTTTTATTCCTAATCAGAGCCAACTGACTTCCCAACTTGTGCAGAGATTCTTGCTTAGATCCTCCTTGGAGAGCTCCAAAGTAAGTGGGATGGAAAACCATGTAGATACAGGAAAGTAAATTATGTCTGTTCCAGACATATTTCAAGGTGAAAAAGATGAAAAACTAGTTCTTTTGCGAGAGTTTGATTTTGTACTATGAGTGCAACCTTTTTTTCAAGTGTGTTTGAAATTTCAGATTGTATATCTTTTAAATGAGTTTTAAACAGAAATAATCACAGAATTCACCAGTCACATATGACTAAGCAAACAATTCTGTTCCATAAAAGCAAGGATACATCAGATTCATGGGCAAGTTTTCCTGTTATATACCACTTGAAAGTTGTTCAACTGTCTGGGTATATATATGCTTTGAGACAGTTTTAAAGGCAGGAAATTGTATTTCAAGAAGTATTTAAATAAGAATGTTACCAGATATATGGAACAGCAGCCCTGTGTTGTTCCAGTGAGATGGATGCATTCCTTGGAGTTTCCCTTAAGAAAGCAGAGCTTTCTCTGTCTGATTGCATGGAGTGCTCGGGCTGGTGCTGGTGTGCAGACTGAGTGCCTGATCCACTGCCAGCCCTCCTAGGAGCTCCCCTCCAGCCAGACAGCTGCTTACTTGTCCTTGGGGGAGCAAGTTCTACACTTTGGAAGTTTTTAAAACTTGATATATTGTAAACTCTGCAATTTGGTTTTTGAAAACCAAACATGTTGTTAATGCCAAGCAGCATGGGTTAGGCAGGATGCCAGTACTGACGCTGCATGTTATCCCCATGCCACGGCACACAGATTCCTGGAAGTTAGTCAGCCACTCTTGTGGCTGTGAAAGCAGAAAATCAGAGTGTTCTGAGACAGAAAAGTTTGTAGGTGATGAAACATGATCATATTGGATGCCTGTGAACTGCAGATGGCTCTGATAATCCTCTTACGTATTCTTTGCCACTTCCAGTTCCTTCCCAGTTTTGTGTCCTTACAGCCAGACTCAGGCAACCAGAAGCCACCTGTGATGTTCCCAGCAAACAAATTTGTGGGCACTGGTAAACAGGAAAGCTTTTGGGTTAAGAAATCCTCTCAGCCACTGCTTCATTTTCTGTTGGTTTCCTTAGAAGAACTGCAGCAGTACTTATTTTGCACAATTCTACAGTTTCCAATGCAAGTTTCTATTTTTAGTTACACAAATTATTTCTGGAATGTGGTAACTGAGCAGAAGAAACAGAGATATCCTGGTTATGTGGCTGAAATGATGTTAATAACAGTGCTTTTATATATATAAGATGCTAACAGGTTTTTTAGGTTTTTTGTCTGTTAATTTCTTCAGATAACTTCAGGAGGAGTCAACACCAAAAGACATTCACATTATATTGCGTAGAGAAATCACATTTGGAGTAGTTCCAGGGATGTGCTGTGTTACAAATTATAACTGGCAGTTTTTTCTAAGTTTATAAAATGGGTGGGTTTTCCCCTGCAGTGAAATATGAGTTAAAATAAAGGAAAAAATTTTGAATGATCACTCTAGTTACCTTGAGAAGAGCAGAGGGAAAGCCATAAAGCCATCTCAGAAGATGGTGAGGTCTTGAACTATTTTAATGAGGACCATCTCAAGTTTATTCATTAGTTTTTAAAAATTGGGTACCAAATTAAATTTCTCCAGTCTTCATTTGTGATCAGTTGCAGAGTGTGTCTGCAGCTTCTTGGGATTTATATGGTGTTTTATATTATGCCTCACTTGGTAATACTTGGTTTTTATCTTGGGTTAAGTATTGCACCTCCAGTTTGAGTGCTCATCTCTTGCAAACTCTCACAAAGCTGGGCTAGCATGTAGCAGTGTTGAGAGAAGATTTGACCAACACAAACTTCTGTAAAAGACTGCAGCCAGTCTTACTTTTTCCAAAAACAAACTGTATAAACCAGGAAAAAGCTATCCTGCCAATACAGCCTAATTCTGTTCCAATGTACTCTTTGAGGAATCCCTCTGGCAGTTCATTTTGCCTTTTTTGCCTTTTGCCTCTTGGTAGAAATTACATGAACTAACTGGAGATCATTAATCCCCAATCAAATTTATGAACTATCACTGGTAACTTTTTTTTTTTTTTTTTTTAATAGTAAGGGCATAAAATGTCTCAGGATTTTGTGTAGCATTTATTTAATAGGAGATTTGGCGGTAACCAAGTCTCACATTTCAGACTACCACAGCTGGATCTGAATTCCTGTGGACAAAAAGCCAGAGTTACTAAGAAGAAAATTGCTTTCCTCTACATTAGGTTTTAGCTGCAGGCAGCAAATGGACACTAATCAAGAAGGGTCAGTAATTCTGTCATCTTAAAAATCTAACACATTCATGTTGAGATAGTTTAGCCTATTGAATTCAATTACTGGCTTTTCTCTGGCATGCCTAAAACAGATCAGCACTACCAATTCTCATATCCTTTACCTGGGGACAGCTTAGGTTGTTTCTAAAATGAGAGTTGAAGGTAAGAGATAATAAATGGGTAACTGCGCCCTTTTACTTGAACTTTCCGAAGAGGCTCTGGAAGAGAAAGTTCCAAAGCTACTTTCCCCTTCCCTTGAAACCTGTGTATCTCATATGTGAAAATGGTAACTAAATGAGTGGAAATTTGACAAGGGATAGGAGAATGGTTGTATATGATACTGTTGAACTACTTGCCCAGATGAAATTAGAGTTAGATTAATTTTTAATCACTTTTTTATAAATGTCTAGTTTTCCTTTTTTTTTCTTCTGTGGCTGACAGTAAGTCTGGAAAGTATTTCACCATTCCTTCAACCAGTTCTCTGTTTATTTGAAGAATAGCATAATACTTTATCCAAAGCCAAGTGTACAGTGCTGCTCTGCATACAGTTTTTAGCAGAACATATCACTAAAAGAGAAACCTCTTTTCAAAAAGCATTGTCTTAACAAGATGGAGCTTACATGTATATTCCATTGATTTAACTTAAATATTTTTCCATATAGAATTCATGTAAGCAAGGTGAGTATCAGGGAATTACACTAAGTTTAAAAATGCTTAGATCAATTTTACTTAATTTGTTTTTACAGAAACTGAGGTTGTAACCACTTTATTTTAAATTGTAATAAGCCATTCTTCATTTCACTAAGAGCACCTAAATGCATATCAAATAACTTGATTTAGGGACACTTTGTAAAAATTAAAATAAGTGCTAGTTTTATGTAGAAAAAAGCAAACAAGTTGCAGCTGAAGGCCACAAAATAGACATCTTAAGTTTTGTTTCTGCAGGAGGGGATTAGTCACTTTAGCTGTACTGTCATAGCAGTATCATGTTTTCTTACTCTTGTTTCAGAATGCAGCTTCTGATACTGTGGTTTGTTCTCCAAGCAGAAGTTATACTTGCAGAAGCACTTTTTAGGCAAGACAACAGTCTGCATGAGAACAACACTAACATGCAATGGTTCCTGTAGCCCAAGCAGAGGAATTGAGGGGTTAGAATAGGCCACAGTGTGAATTGGAAATTTAATGATAGTTGAAATATCATTATTTCACTGATTTTACCAGAGGCATAGAGCTACCACGGGATAATAGGAACACCTTGAGTAAAAGAATGATTCTTCTCCCCCCACCAGCACCAAACTGTTGATGTTTGAGTGTAACCACACAGTTTGGGAATGATAGCAATGTCTGATCCTTGGGTTTTGATTTACTAGTGTGGTTAGTGAAAAAGATGAAATGTGTTCAGAAATCCCCTTTAGTCCCCTTACCTAACAGCTATTGACTTTGGCACAACTTGCAAAGTGTTCCTGAAAAATACATATATTCCTGTTGTTTTGGAATTTACAATAAATTTTTCTCTGTGTTGAAGTTTTTCTATAAAAATAAATCTTAAATACTCAAAATTTCATCGTTTATTCATAAAATGACCTTAAAATGTGTGCCAGATAGATAACAAATTTCATGTTGTGTGAATTGTGTGGTAATTTCAGACAAAACCAAATTATTTGGAACCTTCTGTTATAAGAAAAGGCTTAAAGCCACCTATTGCCCTTTATAAGCAGATATGAAAGACGAATCATAGAACCATTCTGTGTAAGCAGACAGCTGTCATCAGTTAGCAATAATTCCACATTCCTGTGATGTTGATTTCCAGAATTATGGAGAAGAGCATCACAGTAATACTGATCAGGTGTGCCTGGCAGCACAGAGCAATGGGATCAAAGAGTGACTGATGGCTAGTAACTATGTGGCATGGTCAGTCCACAAAATCTTTTCACTAATTGGTCTTCCCCAGTCTGTCATCTGTTCACAAGTGTAGTTTATAAACTGCCCTAAATGAGACCTTCATGAGCTACTGGACATCACTTGTTAAGTACTTAAAAAATTAGGGGTAGGTTAGAAGTACTTTAGTACCAGTTATTTCTTTGTGTGTTCTAGTTTTTCAGCCAACTTTGGAGAGATTTTATCCTTGCTGTTTCTTAAAATTCTTGAAACTTGTGTAAGAAAGTCAGGGAGAACTTCTGTAAAACTACACAGTCATGCTGAAGACTCTTTAAGCCTTTTGGGGAACACTACACTGTTCAGGAGACAGGATGGAGGAAAGGGGGAAAAAAACGGCCACTGGATAACATAACAGCCACAGACCTAAAACCCTGTGGGGTGAATCACTCTTAAAACATTTTGGTAACTGCAATATGTTCTTGGTTTTGTTTTTGATGAATAACCTATGTAAATGAGAATCCTACCAGACATTAAATTTTCCAGGTAATAGAAAGTGTTGTACAGACTGTGAATGGAAGAGGTGGATGTGCCTTTCCTACGGGACAGTTATTAATTTTAAGGGGGTTTTCATGCATCTGGACTACTTTCATTCATGGAAGCAATAAAATCTTAACAGAATTCTAAGCCTGTTCTCTCCAAATTTTGCTCTTGTACTTCTGCTCTCATCTCAGTCACTGTATTAGCCTGTCACATTAGTTAGCCTTTAGGCACTGACCTTTTGTAGTGCTGAAGCAGAAGTAAATCCTTTCTGAACACTCCTTGTTACTGCTGCTGAGAGTGCAGAAATTCCAGGGAACTCTTGCTCTCTGGGTCATGTACTCCAATGGTGAGATGAGTGCCCATAGGTAAAGAGAAAATTGCAATTTGAGTCAGAGCTTCCACACCAGGTGTGCATTGCTGAGTCAAGAGCAAGTATTAACAGGTCATTTATTGTGCAGCACTGTCTGTCTTACTCCTCAGGTTTGAAACCATTAGCAGTCATTAACACAGGCTTGCAAGCACACAAATGACTCTAACAATTCCATGAGATTTGACTTCATAAAACTTGTTTTGAAAAGTCTCAGTCAATGCAATGTAACAACAAACCAGTGTAAGCAGGGATTGTGTGGGGAGAGATGGCTATCTAGGTTTTTTGAGCTTGAAAGGAGATAAGGTCATGTTATCAAATGCTGTTTATCAGCAGCATGAGGTAGAAGAAACTAGGGAGGTGTGGCACTCCTTTTGGAAGAAGAAGGAAGGGCAATGTTGCCTACAAATTATATTGTTATAGCTAATCCCAATGCATTTAGAACTTCGAAGAAACAAAGTCATTTGGATTAAAATACAGAGGTATTGTGAGTCATTAAAAATGAAGAGAAAATATTTTTTAAAATATTGTCTGGATTGTAAAATAACTGCTCTACATAAAGAATAGACAGTGTCATATATTACTCTACAGTTTTTCCTTTATTATTTCTTTGAGGTTAGTAATGCTAACCTGTCTGCTCTAAGATGCTACAAGGTTTAACTTGTTTGCCTAGAAATAAGATGGCGAAGTTGTCCTGTATATTTTTGAAATCAAGTTAGTTGCAGTATAAGACAGAGTAGTGATTACTTAGATTTGGCCTTCACAGAGTAATACACATGCACACACCCATTTCATTTTTTCTGAGGCTGTTTTACCTCCACAAAACATTGCTAGGCAAAGGGAAACATCATTGCTGGAATGTGCTGACAAGAATTTAATAAAGATGGAGCTGTGCAGCAAGTCTCTTCAGAGCTGATTGAAATAAATATTCACTCCAGGAGTTGAGAGTTGAACACATTTAACTGTTGCAGTGGGTCTCTGTCCTGTCCTTCCTTACAGGAAAAATACCCTTGAGAGAGGATATTTCACATCACACTGAAAAAGAATATTGAATATTCTGTGAAGTGGGGGGTCCCATCATAGTTGCAAATATGTAAAGGTCTTTCAGTGCTGTTAGTTTCTGTTTGCCATCTGAGATGTTCAGAGGCTGAGGTCATAGACTTGTGAGCATTTTTCTGGCAATAAGGCTTGGTTTTAAGAATCATCCATCACTTTTCCTGCCTTTCCATTCTGCTTGTGTGGCAACAGAATGGAGAATCAGAGAACTGACCTAGATTAAAGACCACCTTGTTTTATGCAGCTGCACAAAGGGGTGTATGCTGGAGTTGGTTGGAGTTGCTAGGGAAGCACACGTATGTTCACCAAATTTCAGTGTTAATGATGCAGATGCCAGCTCTACACTGCAGTGCTTTTCAAACATAACTGTAACTGTGAAATCTGCAGACACACTGAAGAGAGAATTTACAAGGGCAAGCTTTAGCCCAAGGATACAAGCCTGTTCAAGTCATCTCTAAAGTCCCTGAAGAAAGGCAGGACTTCTCCACATTCTAGGGTTTAGTTTGACCTCAGTCTTATTTCATGAAGTGCAAAGAAGCTACTCTACTCCTGTAAATGGGAAAACTGTAATAGTGCATTGGTTTTTTTCAGCACTGCAGAGTATAGGGCTGAGGTCTGTATCAGATATATGAAATACATTAATTCTACAGAGTTTGGGGAAGCTTATACCAGTTACAGTGGGGACCACTGACACCCTTTTGCTTTCCATCACAAAAGCTGATTCTAGGAGCTGGACATATATGCAGGTTTATCTGTTTCATAAGTTTCAGTGGCACTGTTGGCATTTTACGTCTGCTGTATTTCTTTTTTGGTAGCTGTGAGTATGGATAAAAATTGGAAGAATTTACACAATCACAGAATTGTGAGGGTTTGGAAGGGACCTATGGAGATCATCCAGTCCAACCCCCCTGCCAAGGCAGGGTCCCCTAGAGCAGGTTACACAGGAATGCATCCAGGTGGGTTTTGAGTGTCTTCAAAGAGGGGAATCCATTACTTCCCTGGGCAGCTTTAAGAGATTTAAAAGCTGTAATCACAGCTTAGGACCAGCTCTTCAGTGCCTTTTACTCAGTGGTAAAATATTTGTTAAAGAGAGAACCAACTCTGAGGCTTCCTGTAATGAATGAGTTGCTGATTTAATTTGCTAGTATTTTGTATTTTGCATAGAACTCACAGAACTGTCTTAACACTTTTTATGTGGAGTATAAAAATGTAAGTGAGACAAATTTTTTTTACATATTTTGGTGGCAGACATCTGCTCCTAAGACTAACGTTGCATATTTTCAGTGAACCCATAATAGTTTGCGTTTTAGCATAGATTGCAGAAACATTGGTTCCTACATTCCCCCATTTCCCCTTGTCTTGCAGTCTCCTGTCAATATACAGCAAAGCTTTTTCCCCTCCAAGAACGTTACTTTCAAAATAAAGAGAAGAAGAGAAGCAGCCATGTGAAGTCTTGCCTTTGGGTGAATTTCTGAACTGTCTGTTCTAGGAGATAGCATTTCCTTTGTTCCAAGTGCATAAACTCTAGCCTTTGCTGAGGAATGGCAAAAGTGCTGCCATCAAAGAAGAAGACTCTCACATGGATTTATGTCACTTACCAATGAGCAGTTACCCATTGATGCTCACAAGTAGTTCATAATTCTGAGTAGACAACTTTTTTGTGGGTTCATATTCTTCGTCTGACAAAATGCCTATAACACTTTTGCCAAAGGCAGTGCTTTTCAAGGCTTAGTTTTCCAGGTGCCAAGGACTCTTCAAAAGCAGTCCAAAAGCCAAGTACTAGTGGGCATAAAAAGCCTACTGTGGCAATAGAAAAGGCTTTAAAAACTTTTGTATTTGTTCACACAAGTGTTTCAGTGTGGAAAATCCTGTCTTTAAGCTTCATTAACTTCATAAGACTGCAAACTAAGAGTCCAGTGTTTTATGCATTCTTATGCATTTAAATTTTAAGACAATGAGCATTAAAGTTGAAATGCAAATTACAAGCAAGCAAGAAAAAAAAAAATATATTCACTCCAGAACAAAGTGCTGTGAGACCTGTAGCTCTGCAGCACTCCAGCATAACTGTAGATTGAAGTTTTAAGTGAGCCATTCATAGAAAAATGCAAAATCCTTTGAGCAATGCACAAGAAGATTGATTGGCCTATAAAAAAGAAAGAGTAATAACTATAAGCTGCAAGACAAGGATGTCTTTGCCATGCTGTGTTGCATAAAATCTTCCAGCTCTGTCCACCTGTCTAGGATGGATGTAGCGATAAAACTTCCAAGTCACTGCTGAGAATTTTTCAAAATCCCATACTCTTCCTACTCCACAAACAGTTTCTTATAATGAAATACCTATTCTGGCAAGCAGGGTGAGATCTGAGTAATAAAATGTGGAATGGCAGAGAGGCTGGAACCCGAGAATGTTTAAGGTCCCTTCTGATCCAAACCGTTCTGTGATTCTATGAATATCTTCAAGTACTGAAGTCTGGGGTTCTAGGAAATGCAACTTGATTTCCCAGCGCACATCAGCCATCAAACATTGAATATGTTCAACTTAAACATTAAGCAAGTATGTAAACAACATACATGGTGCTTGCAGCAGTTCTGTTATACAAGTCCAAGTGTTAATACAGAATATGCTACTTAAATGGGAAACAAAGCAGCTTTGTGGTTCATCACTGTATGAACATTAGTTCTTTATAGTTGTTCCGTAAAATTCACACAATTTTATATGCTACTCTTGAAATAACACAAACTGAATTCCAGAGTTGCTTTGATGTGAGAACCTATGGGCTCATACAAGAGTTGTGTGAATTCCTTCACTTTGCAGTGCTATTGCTTGGCAAATTGTAGAACTGCAACATAGGACTAAGCAAGTGTTGGATGTCTGTGTGGCATCTCTGCAGCCATCTAAACTCTCAGTCTTTGAAGTAAGCTGTCTGTTTCCATTGCTGACTGCTTTTCATTTCCATTATTGAGCTAAATTACAGATAAAATTTACCACGTTTGGAAATTTACTTTGGTTAGTGTAGTAGTTTGCAGGTTTTACTGTATGCCAGAATTTTTCATTCAACTTCATGGGTAATCTGGCCCTGTATTCCTTTAGATGTCTCTAAAACCTTTGTTAATATCTCTCTTGTTGAGTCCCCCTCCTGCTTTGATTCCCAGATGAGAGAAGCAGTGTTGTGTTCCCGCAGGCTGCGGGTGTGTGTGGGATGGGGGCTGCGAGGAGCGGCCGCTCCGTGCTGGGCACACACCGGGCGTGTCCTGGGCACCTCGGAGACCACTGCCTGCACTGGGGGTATGGGGAGTGACTGGCAGAGTCCAGTGTGTGCAGCTTCTCTGCAGGACACCTTAGGGATGTAGATGTGTATCTAGTCTGCAAAAGCAGCATTCTAAAAGCCATGAGCTGGTCTGAGCTGCGTAGTTTCAGGGAGAATGTGCTTCCTGCAGCCAGGGGATGCGTGGCAGGCAGGGAGAGAGGTGTGCCTGGACAGGAGATCACAGAGGATTGGAAACAGCGCTCTGATTCTAGCTGAATGTTTTCACATTTGTCATCGAAGCAAAGGGGACTGAAGAACTTGTAAGATTCAAATTAGAGGGGTTTTTTAAATCATCAGTTTTAAATATTTTAGTAGTGTTTGTGGTGGACTGTGCTGTTAAGTAAAACTTACCACCTTATGCATGGATTATTCAGTTTTTTTAAGTTGAGACAAATCAATGCCCATGTTTAAAACCTTGAGACTGCCTTCAGTTCAAGATGATTTTTGTTTTGCTTAGGAAAGTAGGCATGACCAATTAGTCATAATGTCTGTAAATTCTTAGAAGTCTTAGTAAATTTCTTTAATTTGTTCTGTCTTGTTTGTGTAATCCAGAAAATACGCTTCTTTGTCAAAAAAACTTCACCAGCGTAGGGAAGTAGCAGAGTAGGCTGCTACTGTAGCTTTAAAGCAATGCCATTGTAGTGCACATGCATTTCTTAAAACACTTTTTTTACCCCTACAGACCTAAAGATTTTCGAAGGAAGTAATAACACGAAAAGAAGAAGTGCCATCAGGAGTGTCTGTCTTCCTTCAAAGAAATTTCTACTAATGTGGAAGCATTTGCGCAGCTCAGTCAACCCTTCTACACTGAATGTTTCTGACAGCTGCCAGCAAACTTGACTTGCCAAGATTATAGAAATAAGTGTGTTTGAAACAGCTAAGAATAGGTGTTATCTTGTTAATGCCATCTGTACTCTGCATTGTATGATCTGGTATATGTTTATGTAATTTGATTTGAAACTGTTATTAAAGAATTAATACCTTTGTAATGAGTATTTGCATCTCATAGAAACAATACATTGACTACTGGTATGAAGTAGCTCACTCTAAAAGCTGCAAAACTTGAATTCCATTCAGGAGGAGCAGAGAATATTTATGGTCAACAGCCATATTTTTTCATCCTTGAGCTTTTGCTATCTTTTGATACACTGTGTTCTAAGGAACAAAATGACAGCTGCTATTTTTTTAATAATCTTACTTTTTCAGATTACTGTTCATCTGCATTTAAATCTTGGGTATGCTGAATGACAACAGCAAGGGTGGCTCTACTTTCTAGCTGCTTGAATGTCATTAAATGTGTTCCTAATGGTATTTTATTGTTGGTGTTGAGATATTATGTGATTGTCATTGGGAGATTCAATATCCCTATGATCCTTTCTGCCTTGGAAAATAGCCAGGCAGAGCATTGCTCCAGCTGGGCATGGCTTTTGAAGATGGCACACTCTGGACTCCAGAGTGTTGGTAACTCTGCTTTGTTACCAACCAGAACACCCATTTGGGGCTGTGCAATGCATTTTGTGAAATTACACTTCCTCACAAGGAGGTGGTTCTGCTGACAACCCAGTGCAGAACAGATTTGATTAAAGAGTTGAAATAAAAGGCAGTAAAGGCAGATCACAAAGAGATACTTTTCCTATTTTGCCCCTTTAGCCTCAATCTGATTTTCATTCAAGTGATAGGAACATGTGTTACTTTAAGGAACATATTACAGAACCAAGCAGCAATATTTTTATTGTGAAAACCAAATAAGGAAACCAAACTTGAATGATGCAAAAAAAGTCTTAAAATTTACTTCACTTTTACAAGCTACTTCCCTGAAACTCCTTTCTGCTTTCCTGCTCTGAAAACCCTCAAGCCAAAGTTGTTCTATAGATAAGTAAAGCACCTGTTGTTTTCTGTGTTGTAGGAAATGCTGGTACATTATTTGCCAAAATTTACAATGTTTGGTAAAGAGAATTTGAGTGTTCTACATCTGTTTCATACAGGCATAATACAGGAAGAAAACCAGTTATTTACTTATAACCATCTTTCATTACATGAAATAATGGTTTGGTATTGGGTCTTCCTTTGTCATTCAGATTGACATGTCCCAGGAAAAAAATCCTGCCTAGTGAATGTGAAGCCTTCACTTCCAAGTCAGTTACTACACTGCATTAACTAGTGAATGTGTTTTTAAAAGCCCTAGGTTGCAGTAAATGCTCTTCTATGTGTAAGGACACAGCACCCAGTTTATTGGTAAGAATTGTGTGGCATCAGCTGTTCATTACATGCTGAATAGTTCAGTCAGAAGCTTCAGTTCCTTAGGTGGTCTGGAAAAAATATGAGACTCTTGATTATTCAGAGACTGGATTTTGGAGAAAATCTTGACTGTGTCTTACTTCATTGGCAAACATGCAATTCCTGAATGGTAATTTTATAATTGGGTAGAGCCCACTGGTTACTCTTTATTACCAAGATATGTCCAGCATGTGACTATATGATCAATGATATCTGAAGCATTCTGGTCAGCATGGTGCAAGCAAATGGCACAGTAAATAGAAAGTTAAAACAACTACTGCAATGGAAGGTTTTAGTATATAAATTGCCTTAGTATATAAATTGTTAGAGAATTGGAATGAGTATGGCCACTTTATTATCCCCAAGTCATTAGTTTAATTTACTCCGTGTACATGCCTGTGGTGTGAGGAGGAGGTAGCAGTGGCAGCCGAGTTGTGTGGATGTCCCACGTGGGAGATCCCTCAGGCTGAGAGCACCTGAATTCCCTGGGAGCAGAGGGGTGCTGTGCTGCTTCCAGCTGCTCCCCCAGCCCAGGAGACTGGTGTGGGAGCTGTTGGACTGGCATAGCACAGGTGACATCAACTGCACACCACAAGCACCCTCAGGGATTTGGTCAGGCTGTTACCATCAGGCTGTTACATGGAGTAAATAACACCAGTTGCCTTACTTTGATCAGTTTGGTTATGCTATGTCCCTACATCCCTGGCGTTGCCCTATCACTCTCTGTGGTCCCAAAAGAACTTGAGATTTGGATATAGTGTTGGAGGACAGCCAGTCAGAACGAATATATTGTGCACTGTTAGCCAGAGACTCAAATGTCTTTCAAAGACAACACAGGCAGAATTGCTTGAAAGCTGATTTTTTTCATCAGTGACCTTCTCAGTCATTCCACAGGACCTGCAGCTCAGCATATCTCAGGCAGAACTCTGAGCTGTGTCAGTAGAACATGAATGGGAGTGGGCTAACCAGGGCGGGGCAGAGTTTAAAGTTGGGGTGATTTACAGAGGTGTTCACAGCCCAGGCCAACAGGGAAAATAACCCTGTGACTCCAGGCGTTACTGTATTTAGTTTTAATAATACCTCTGAGTATCAGTTGCATGTGCCAGGCTGTGGTACCTGCTTGTGGCCAAGAGAGCCTTGCTTACATGGGGCCTCAATGTTCTGTCAAGTGGGGTTAAGCTGCTAAAAAATAAAGTCCATAAACTGCATTATACTTACATAACACAGAATCACTAGGTGGGAAGAGACCTCCAAGATCATCGAGTCCTAACACCTCAACTAAACCATGGCACTGAGTGCCACATCCAGTTTTTTTCAAAGTCACATCCAGGGATGGTGACTCCATCACCATCATGACTTTTCTACCTTCTATTTTAAATGCAAGTGCAGGTAACAAAATAACATTCAACTAACATTCCATCAACTTTTATTGCCTTTTCCCAAGAAAATGGTTGGGGTCAGAGGTGAAAGAAGCAATGGGAAAACAGAAAAAAACCTAGGAGGGTATCCAGACTCCAGCCAGAGCCTGCAAGTCACATGTACAAATAATGTGTGCTGCTAATGAAACTGAATTCTAGGTGAGATAATTGGAGATCACACTAAAATTACGCATTCATCTTCTTCCTGGTGAGCTAAGGGAGCTGCTGGCAGTGGTGAGAGGCCAAACCTGACAGGCTTTTCTTTCCTGTAGAATATGGCTAGACCTCCTCCCAGCCAGGGATGAGCAGGAAGACAGTCCTGGGATGTACAGAACAGCCTCTCCATGTCTGTATAGGGCTGAAAAAAGTGTTCCAAACATACGCTTTTTTGAGCTAGAACTTGCTCAGACTCCAGTGCTGTTCAGAGGTGTTTATTGAGCCTCTTTATAACTTACCTTGTTTGTCGATGATGAATTGCTCTGTGTTCAAGTGGTTGGGTTGGTGTTTTGCCTTCCTCTCCTCGTTAGCTGATCCAAGTTGCCATCCCAACCTGAGCATGTCGGCATGTGAAATCTCACACCCGCAGTTGGTACAACTACCTCAGCTCATAGTTACCCTCCGCCTTTGTCCAAATATAATTTTAAAAACAAGGCTAAATGATGTTTATACTTCATCATTTATAATAAAACCATAGCCCCAAGGTGTTGAAAACAGGAAATGTATTTCTTTCTCATTACATTCTGTCCCCTAAAAATCTAGTGCAATTGTTTTGAGAAATCAAATTAATACAGAATTATCATACAAAAGCTTGCCACTTTTATTTGCTTACAAAACAGAAATGAAAGAGGTTCACAATAAATTATCAGTGTGCTCCCGGAACATTCTTGTGTATTTATTTTATATGAGTTAAGAAAACAATGGTCTGTTAATGTAGGAAATCTTTGCGAAAGGATAATAAGCGGGGTGCAAGGACACCTGATGTATTGTTCTCCAGTGGATTTAGTCAGGTTACACTGCTAGTAAAGCAATTCATCCAAAATAAACAGAAAATAATCAACTGGGAAAAAATGGATAAGAAAACAAACTTTTGTGAATGGTTTTACATACATCACCTAGCCAGATGTGTTTTTTCAGATACAGTTTGAAGAGTGAACGGAACAGTACTCCAGAGAAAGATCTACAAGTGACCTTTCATCATCAGCTAGCACCAACCCACTAACATACTAAACTTCTGGCATGCAAGATAATGACCAATATTTGTTGTGTCAACTGGCCATGTGCACCTTTTTCTCCTTTATGACAAGAGCCTGTAAACATCTTCAGTGACAGGTGAGGCACCGGGACAAAAGGCCAAACACAGGTGCACATAAAATGTTTCCCTTTTTTAAACAGTTCATGGAGAGGGGCTTTTTCTGTTGGCCTTTGTGCGTGCTGGGGTCTTGGCACTCCTTTTGGCTATCCTCCTTGCGAAGCGACTGATTCCTGGGGATCTCAGCTCAACGGCTTCCATCTCTTCTTGAACAGGAGTAAACTCTGGTTGAGCAAGATGAGGTGATGGATAGGACTGGGAGTATGGGGATGGTAAGGGGTAGGACCCGTGAACTGCGTACGGCTGTTGCTCACCATCGTAAAGGTCCTCAGGGTCATAGATTTGGTAGGAGTTATGTGGCAACTGCACTACTGGGATGTCTTGATCAGTTGGCTCACCGTATCCACCTTAACCCACCACCACCAAGAGTATTCATACGGTTAACACAGCAGAAGGGGAGTAGAAAATTAAAGCATTCATTAGGAAATTGACATTTTATATATAGATATATTTCTATGTAATGCGTGTGATATATAATCTTTAAATACACATCTTTTATTCACATAAAGGAACAATGAAAACATTTAACAAAATTAATAAGCTGCAGCAATTGGAAACCCACAAACAGACAGCCAAGTTAGTTGGAAACCACCACCACAATTTGTCAAATGTCCAGTTGTAATACTGTGCTCATTATACACTGCACACTCTGCCTGCTATAGCTTATTCCAATTATGGGGTAGAATACATGATTAGCAGGCAAAAATGGGTCAGGCAGTAATTTTTAGCAGTGCCAGAAAGCCAAGTGCATGTACAGCAGCTGTAAGTTCATTAGTGGTAGTCATTATCGTTGCTGGAAAGCACAGAGCAGTTCAGCATCCATCTCTGACCTTCAGCCCAATGAGACCTGAACCAGAATGAGCCTTTCACCTTCTGTATTGGTAGCCATTGTAAGGGATTGGGCCTTGAAACAGGAAATGAACAATGGGGAGGGGAAGTGAGGAGAAAAGGATAGGAAGAGATGACAAAAACATTCAGGTAAGTAAAACATACAAATCAGCTCAGGGGCAGATTAAACTGTAAACATCAAACAAATATGCCATATGCGTAGCATTTGTAGCTTAGTGCTTTACTAATAAATTTTGATTTAGGTTGGGTGATACAAATTTTGGTAATTGTGTTAACTTCTTCCCATAGCCTCTCCGTGCTATAATGAGATGGGAAAGTAGGATACAGAGAAGATATAGAAAGAATCATTTTCTCCAGATGGCTTCACTGGTTAATGATGGACACGTGCATCCCTGTGCTAGGTTACACTACTACAGGTTTAGTAAGGGTCATGCTCTCATGCCACTTAGAGGCACATGGAAGGGGAGACTGAGCAACACATTTTAAAAACTGTAAGTGTAAAAACTCTGTTGTCACAAACATGAGTTGGTAGGGCTTCAACACAGACCACTGGGAGGGTGCAGGCTCGTACAACTACACAAACACATACAGGACAAAACCCACATGGCAGGATCAGTTTTAGAGGCTGGGATCAGACGATGGTCCTTTGGTCATTATGCTGGGTCACCTTCTCTTCGTGCTGCAGTCCCACAAAGTAGAGCCACACTGGACACGCAGGTTTTTAGGGAGCCACCACATTTTTTTGCAAGGTTCATGGGTAGCCTCCATCTCACTTGGGCTGTTAGAAAATGCCACCCACACCTCTGCAAACGGCAGCTGTCCCGACTCCTTGCTACTCACCTCCCATGCCGTACCCAGCGCAGGAGGATGGGTCACAGTACCCTGGGGGCCCAGCAGGACCCTGCGAGCCCGGGGATCCCGTGTGACCAGCAGGACCTCGTGGGCCTGGAGATCCTGGTGGGCCTGGGCTGCCAGTTCGACTTTCTCCTGGAGGTCCTACATAGAACAAGGACATGAAACATCTGAGTAGTGTCTTTCATGAAAGCAGGGATATGAGGCCATCTTTCCTGGCCTGGAAAACATGGCACTGAGTGTAATAAACACTTCCAGGAGACAGCTTGAGAGGAGGAGCAAGGCATCCTGGCTCCGACTCCCCTGGGCAAGCTGAGGGAAAGACTTCAGCCTCTGGCAAGGAAGAGACAGCAGCAGCCTGAGAGGAGACCCACTCCCAATGAGCTTCCTCTCTGGCTGCTGCTTCATTCTCCTTGCCAGAGACAGCTTCTAGCCAGAGCTGGAGCAAATGTTTCACCAAACACCAGACTTCTGGAAAAAGATTTTCATGGGGAAAGGACATCCCTGGATGTTTGCACAGCTCTTGATTCCTCCTACTCCCTTTCAATACAGCTTCTGGGTAATGCTGTGATTTGATACCAGTGCCAGGCCAGGATATCCTCATGGTCAATGCAATTTTACTCCTGTTTCAACAGGACCTGGTTATCACTCTTTGCTTTTTCAGGGCCTAAATATAGATCCATGTGATATAATGTGCTTAAACACATACGTTTCTCTGTCAATTCACGTTTAGGTATGGCATTAAGTCAATGAGAAAATAAATGTAATTAGTCCAGAATAATTTTTTTCCCCTTCCAGAACACAGGTCTGGGGGGAAAAAAAAATACTTGAAACATTTTAAAAAGGTGGGCTTGGAGAAGCAGTTTATCATAGGAAAAAGGAAAATACTTGTGTGATGGGTGACACCATCATGTGGCACATCCCAACATGGTATTACATAGTAAGAACATTATTACAGTTAAGGTGCCTGAACTGCTACTCTCCTTAAGGAGAAAGACAGAGCTGTTGTAAGCTTCTTCACACGTGGGTCAGAGTGGTCTAATCCAGATGCCTCAAGTGTAAGTTTACCTGTGGATCCTGGTGGGCCTCGTGGTCCTTGTGTTCCAACACCTGGATTGCCTTTTTCTCCTTTCTCACCTGGTAAACCTAAAGGAAATAGTTTTCAGACACATTTTGATCAAAAGTGTGAGCAGTGTTTATTATTTAACCAGCATTATAGTTCCATATGTTATTTTTCATCTAATAACAGATGGCAGAGAAAGAAGGAGGTGAAAATTAAGAATTATTTGATTCTTTTTCCATCCCTCCCCTGACAGCCTCTGAAGGGAACTGTCATTTTTGGGGTCTTAAACATTCCTGCTGCCATGGTGGTTTCATCAGGATGGTATGCAGAGGCATCAGCCAGTTTCCAGGCTGCACTTCCTGCGGAAAGCTGCCTCTGGACTACACAAGGTGCAACTATTGTAAGTCAGAAGAGTCTTCCAAGCCTTGTAGCTATAAATTAATGTATGGCCCAGGAAAGAAAAATTTTTAGTGCTACAGTAAACTTTTCTTTAAACATTCACCCACCAAAGAGTGGTTCAGCACAAGACTGTTCAATGAGAGAGTTGTAACTGGTTATGGCAGATTCTTGCTAAAATGTGAGAAACAAGCTTCATCACAGTCAAAATCTGACCCCCAAATAAAGCCCAACCCAAGTGTTTCCCAGTCTTGAAACTCTGATATTCCAACAGGCAGAGCCAATGAGTTGTGTTCCTGCACTCGCTTGTGGGACTAAATTTCCCTCCTTGTGTCTAATCTATGGAGATCACAAATCTAGTAATTCAGAGAAAGCATTGCTTACTTCCAGCTTTCCATCTCCTTCTGCACTACCTCTATGGCATCCTGTAAAAACACTTTCTATATGCAGCCATCACAATAAGCGGTGTTGAACTATAGTAGGTGTCAAAACTATAAATTCCAGACTCTGAGTTTCCATTAGTGACTTGGAAATTCTCATAAAGTCTGTGTTTGATTTGGATGGTTCAAAGACACCAAATCCAGGCTGATTTTTGGGACTTCCCCCCATTTTCCAGACCTCCCTCCCAGCACTGGTAATTGCTCTCCTGGCTTCACAGCTTCCTCACTTTCAAAGTCTATACACAGCACCTTAATCAACACAGAAAAGAAAGAAAACAGCTGCTGCCCTGGATGGGCAGTATCTACAGTACCAACTGACTGGTCTCCTTCCTTCTTCTCTGCTCAGGTAACTGCTATCTCTTAGGGCAAAACAGCTGGAGAACACTCATTTTTGCAAGGAATCACAGAATCACAGAATATGCTGAGTTGGAAGACACCACAAAGATCATTGAGTCTGATTCCCGGCCCTGCACAGCACCATCCTCAAGAGTTGCACCATGTGCCTGAGAGCATCATCCAAACACTTCTTTAACTCTGTCAGGCTGGTGCTGTGACCACTTCCCTGAGGAGCCTATTCCAGTGCCCAACCACCCTCTGGGTGAAGAACCTTTTCCTAGTAGTCAACCTAAACCTTCCTGACAACTTCAGGCCATTCCCTCAGGTTCTGTCACTGGTCACCACAGAGAAGAGATCAGTGCCTGCCCCTCCCCTTCTCCTCATGAGGAAGCTGTAACTGCAGTGAGGTCTCTCCTCAATCTCCAGGCTAAACAAACCAAGTGACCTCAGCCCCACCCAATCAGGTTTCTCCTCAGGGAGTCATAGAAGATCTTTTTTACCTTCTTAAGCTAATTTGTTATGGAAGCAAATAAATAATTAAAAAGTCTAAGTGTGGAAAAAATTGTAAATAAAACCCATCAGTGGCAAAGAATTGCTCACATCAAGTTTATCAAAAGTAAGCCCACTGAACTGAAGTGGATTCAGTATCTGTGGAGGAGTTCTGAGTCTTCTGCAGGAACAAGAGGTTTCCAGGGCAACATATTGTCTAACCCAACCATATGGAAAACACAGGCCATACCACTGTAACCAGTAAATCCACAGTGAGCACATCATTTTTAACCAAAGCATGATGACCTCTTTATCTTATCTCTACAGGGTCCTTTGCCACTGTCCTGGCATAGTTAAGGCATTGCCTATTCCCCTTTTTTGCCTTTTATTTCCTTCAGTTCCATAATTTTGATGGAAGGGTGGTGTTGGTGTTTTTTTTCCAGATGCCTGAAATTTGCTTAGCCCTGCTTGCTTCAAACATATGCAGAAACTCATCTATTGCAATTCTCTACCTGTGCTGCAGGCCCTGTAACAAGGTAAATGTATACAAATTATCTCTTACCACACAGGACCTGCAAGGAAAGGCTTTGCAAAAGGCAAAGCCTGTTTGTGTGAATTGCTTTTTTCCTAAGATGACTGACCCATTACAACTATCTGCAATCTACACAGATGTTTAGTACAAGGACCACTGCTTAACCTATTGCATGGTATAATTTTACTTGGTGACTTCAAAGGCAACAGCCACAATGTTTTGAAATCACAGCCTGCCATGCACTCAATTATAATTATTAACACACACAAAACTACACACCCGTATGTGACGTTCACAGGATAAAATGTCAGTAAGAAATGCTAAACATGGAATAAATCTACTCAGGCTAAGAACAAAACATTCATTCTAGAATAAATGATGAATCTCTGTGCAGGGCAAACCTTCTTTGAAAGCAAACACTGAAGGCCAAGATAAAAGTTTGCATCAGGTTTCTTTTAGTCTGATTTCCAGTAGAGCTTATCCAAGTTAAAGAGAACATAAACACTGATGCAAAAATATTGTACTCCTAAGGCAAAATGCTCATGAGTTAAAGCCATGGGCTTCCCTGAGGGACTTAGGAGACTCAACAGACCTCTTGGCTCACTCCTAATAAATAGCAGAATATTCAAAAATTCACCCAAGTCATCTTTGGTGACAGCAGAGCATGGCTTACAGAAACCCAACCAGACAAGCCACCACTCTTGTAGGTTACTGCATTGTAGGTTAGTGCAATGGTTAATTGCCCTCAGAATGAAAGTGTGTGTATCAAAACTTGCCATTTGAGTTAAGAATGCCTTCAGGTCCCAGGAATTGCTTTCATATTTGTGCTCTGGACGTGCTTTAGCAATACCATCCAACTGTCTCTCCCCTTCACGCTAACCATGGGTTTATGTCTTGCCCCCATCCAAAACAAGCAATGTCTTCAGTTTAGCCCCATGGAGATCACAAGCAACTGAAACTCATTATTTCCAACCCTTCACTAAAGATAACTGTGATAGCATCAGTTATTGAAAACAAAACCAAGCTCATGAACATATTCTCTAGGAAAGAGAATTAAACTGTCATGGTATCTGCACAAATGGAAATCTCAGGTGTTCTTTATCTAGTTTTGTCTTTAAGAGAATACTGTCCTGTGAGGAGAACTATGTATTGCACTTGAGAAAAATTAAACTGCTTCCCAAAATGTCTTCTTTTCAAGATGTTCAGCTGTGAGCACAGTTTATAATAACACAGGGTTGTGATTTTTTTTTTTTTTTAATCCAGATGAAGCTAATACTGGAAATAAAAATATTTAATTGACTCAACTGGCAAAAGTTCCATTTAACTCCATTGGAATTTTGCCATCACAGCTGTAAATGTGGCTTTTGATAACACATGTTTAACTGGCTCTTTCATATGAAGCCAGGAAGCAAATAAGGATGAAGCTGTGCTTGAGAACAGCAACTTTCCCAGTGACAGCTTAAGTATTTATTGTACTTTAATCATAGTGGGATGGGCTGAGTGGCTGTAAGTTTTATTCACCACTTCAGACCACTTAAGAGCTGAAGTCCATCCAGTAGTAGAGGAATTGCACTTTCACCGCATCTGAAAGCTAGCAGTGCCTCAGAATATTTTTTACTATGGCTTTTCCATTTTTCAACTAAGTTGAGAAAACTACCCATATATTATAAAAACAACTGGAAACCATAAAGAAGAAAAAAAAATCATGTTGACTCTTTTGGTTTCTATACCATGTTGCAAAGATTCAACTACTTCCTGGGCACTCAGACACTAGTTGTTTAGGTTCCAGTTCATAAACAAAACCAAAACAAAATATGTTCAAACTAGCTGAAAGAAAAAGAGAAACCAGTGCTGTGAACTAGTTAAAATTAAAATAGAGATGAGGGCGGTGAATAATCAGTGTTTGTTTTTTTTCCCAAACTCCTATACTTATGCAAATAAGCAAGGAGCAAAATCCTAGTAATTTATCTGGGATTATGTTCTGTAGGGGCCTGGTAATACAACGTGGCCTCTCAGCTGGCAACAGACACTGAGAACTGAATCTGTCAAGAGAATGACTTGTCCTTTCTCACTGAGGTGGTCTTTCTTGGAAGAACCAGCTCAGTGTGTTACTGCTGAGAGGAATCCCACCCAGAAGTGGGACATCATGGACCTAGAAGTTCAAGTGGAGGTTTCTAACAGAACTCCATACACTCTCTCAATCCACATCTCTTTCCAAAGCTTCTGATGAACGGTTGGCAGAGCGACAGGGTAAACAAGGGAAAAGAAGCTATTGGCCAGCCAAGTTAGCAGGGAAGTTCACTGATGTCTCTCACTGCTGACATTTTCCAGTAAAGTTCTCTTTGGTGCACCATTTCTAACCAGTTCCCCAAGAAGTATCTCCTCCTTACAGGCTGGGATTGAACAGGTGGTAGGCAAGAGAGGTGAAAGAAACGTCTGGCCTCCCCCACCTTTTTATCTCCTGCTCTACCAGCACCTTGCCACTCAGGTCAGAGCCAGTAACAGGCTCTTCAGCAATTCCAACAGTTTGAGGGGGGAAAAGCAGCAGTGCTAGATAAGCAAACAGATGTTTGTTTCATTCTAATGACTATTACTCTTAGCACACTCTGTTGCAGGGCATTTGCTGAACTTAGAGGTGGAGCCTGACTTTCAGAGTTGCTAACCTGGCACTGGGCTTGAACATTAAATTGGCTTCATATACAACTAAAATGCTGATGACATCAGTGAAAAGAAACATATTTTTCATAAAGACTTCCAGGTGGCTGGCTGGAGATCTTCAGGACAGAACTATACATTGTGTTCAAGTTAACAGCAAACAGCAAACAGCTTCAGAAGATAGCAAGAGATGGAATGTGACTCCATTTACTCTCCTCTCTGTAGTCACTGGAAACTTAAAAACCCTTCCTTCCATCCAGAAGCTGAGGAATTTTAGTCTGCTGCTGCCATGTGTGATATGCCGTTAGGAATCAAGTGAGAATTGGGAATGAATGAAAAACTTCCAATCATTCTCCACAAGCATGAAACTGGTTAAATATTTTTTCATTTTAATTTTTGCATTTTGGGGTTAGCTGAGTAATTCCTTAGAAATGGATTCAGAAATATCTCAAGAGTCTGTAGCAGAAAGTATCTTCCTGATCAATAAAGTGCTACTACATCAAACACACATCAGTATAAAAATTCAGTTTCTTCTGAAGAAATTAGGTCCTCAAGGAGCAATAAATTATTTTCTATTTTTGCCTAGTTTCTGAAGGAGCTTCTTCCTCTTTCTTCCAGATTCTGTTCAATGCTCCACTTACATGAATGTTCTAAAATCGATTTTACCTCCAAATAAACCAGCCAATTATTTTGTCTTAAAGTTGACACATAGATTCTTGATTCTTGAAAAAACTTCATTTTAAGTTGAAAATATTGTAAAACACTTCTAACATTTGGTATCACATTTTATGAAAATCTGCAGAGAGGTCTGGCTGACTGCAGTGCTGAAGCATGCTTGATTATAGCTTTCTCTCTACCAAGTATAAAACTCCCCACAAGCACTACCTGCCAAAAGCCATCCCTTCTAATATCAGTTATCCATATAGAGAAGAAAAGGGTAATAGAGAGGGAAGGGACAATATTCTTTTTAATGTATTTTTACCCTTTTCTGTACTCTATTGCCAATGCTGCTTCCCAGATATTAATACTGTCTGCAGTGGGCTGACCCACATTGTGTTTCATTTAAATGACTGTATCTAATCACTCTGATTCCACAACTTGCATGTCTAGACATCAGCACAGCAAATACAATGGAAAGTACAGGCTAAATGTTGGACATCTTCCTTTTTTGTAGTCTGGCATTTTGGTTGTCCCTTTCCTGAAGTCCTAGCTTGAAAATACTCTTCCCAAAGAGAAGAGAAAGATTTAAAATATGCTAGTATTAGTGTGGAATCAAGTATACTGATATCTGCATTTAGTGTCTCCAGATCACCTTTTTAAATCAGTTCCTCAACTGCTGTCTCTTCCAATCTTTTCTACTTGTCTCAGACTCCTTTATTATGGTCTGTGTTAAGCTCAACGATTAGTGAGAAAAGCATTGCTTTCACATTTAGACGGTAGATAAAAGCAATTAGAATGTATCAGGACAGAGAGGTATAATTCTGTATTTGTGAAGTATGAAGCCTACCTCTTTCTCCTGGTCTTCCTGGTTGACCAGGGCTTCCTGGAAACCCCTGCATGCCTGGTGATCCTTGTTCACCCTGTGGCCCTGGAGCTCCTGGCCGACCTGGCTCACCAGGAGGTCCCGCGATGGTTCGTGTTGAGACAGACTGGCTTGGAATCTGGTTCAGAATCGAGTTATACCTTGCCATATGACCTATCAGGGGAAAAAAGTCATCATTTTCAAGTAGCAGTGGAAAATCTGGTTCAGCAAAGTTTGAACAGAGTACTGGCAGGTTCTCAAGGCTGTGGTCTGTCATGCTTTGCTATTATGAAGTTGTGCACTTCTTGGGAGAGAAACAGTAGTTTAGAGAGTGCACAGAAAATGGAAGAACTGTTGTGCAGGATTTTAGTTTCTTTCTTTGGTAAGGATTTGGGGGTGAGGCTTTTGTATTTCATGTCCATAAAAAATTTAAAATTGTTGCAGCACTAGCTTCTGTATACTGCAATAGCTTGGAGACAATTCCAGATTTTTCTCAGAAGGCTGATGCTAATTAGCTCTAGTTGGACATAAACTCAGTTGAACATAAATCTAGCTGGAACATAAATCTCAACTGTCTAGTCTAAAACAAACAGATCCCCTTAGATATTTTGAAAAGTGTGATATTTGTAAGTAACTGTGGCAGGAAAACCTCCATTCTAGAGAGAGAAGCATATGGGCTATCTGTGTACTTGCCTTGGATGAGCTGTTCACACACTTGACGAGCAACAGCCCTGACCATTGCTTGGGACTGGAGATCACCCTGGAAAACAACAGCAGCAGTGTCATGAAACAGTTTCTTGAGTCAGTTCTGTGCTGAAAGCACTTTGAGCAAAGAAAGATGTTTATTATTGCTGAGACATATCCTCACAGATGAGAAAGGAAAGCCAAAGAAATTCTGTGATTTCACTGGTTCCCATTTCTCTTTTTGGCCAGCAACCAGAGGTCTGAGAAGATAGCCCTAATAAGAGATTTGGAGACATGCTTACTGCCACATACTTCCCACCTTAAAAACATTAATGTAGCTATATAAAAGACCATGTCTAGAAAAGAAGGAAAGTTTGATTAATTGCAAAGAGAAAACTACTCTGCCTGTAAACACAGAGAACAACAGATTTTCAGGAAAAGCTCTTTATGGGACAGAAGGCCAAGCAGGAAAAATCCCATGGCTAACATGAACATAGACTTACCCGTTCACCCCTTTCACCCTTAGCTCCAGGAGGACCCTACGAAAAGATTCAATACAAAATTAATTCTCATTTTGTTCTGCTCAAAATTTTTAACACCTAAACCTTGTTAACCCTTTAACACCTAAGCCTTGCAGATTCATAGCAAAGGGAAGAAAAAATAAACTATAAACAAGCTTTCAGGAGGTCATGTGGCAGTGACAAATACACTTCTATCATTTCAGTACCCAACAAAATGTTCACCTTTGGCAATTACATGGGAACAATGACTTTCACAAGTGTTTGCCACACACACTGAATTAGCTTGTTCAAAATGCTAGCAATGACAGGCCACCATATAATGCATTTTACATGGCTGAAACAGGTCTAATTTTTGCAAAATAGCAGCCTGAAATTTGCTGTACTGAAACTCTGCATCCACTATGAACAGAGTGAGCAATGGGATTAAACTGCACAGAAAATTACGTTTGACATTAAGGATAATGTAATACTGTAATGATCGTGAGGAGGATTATGGATTGAAACAAGTTGTCTAGGGCAGTTACAACTTCACCAATATCAGTTTTGGGGGTAGGCTACACATTTCTTAGGAACTTTTGAAGCAAGAAAAGGTCTGTTGGTCAGAGCCTGGTAATGATAACACCAAGGTCATGGATTTGATCCCTGTATGGGGCATTCACTTGAGAGCTGGACTTGATGATCCTTGGGGTTCCCTTCCAACTCAGACTATTCTGTGCTTCTCTACAGGTAACCAGCTGACAGATACATGGTTAAGTACAGCCTATTCTACCCTTGGAGAGAAGAAACTCCTACAAAGACTAAAAGATTATTTCTAAGGCCTCTATTCTATAACTCTGTGTTTTGGAATAGACAGCTATTGAAGCACAGTAATTTTTTCAGCCACATGTTTTTTTCTGCACTACTAGAGTCTAACAGTGCACAGCAGAGCTCTTGCATGACTCACAAGAATATCTACATTCTAGAAAATTTACTTCAGTATCTGGAACATGTGTTTGGACAGGAACTGCATAATCAACATGTTATATATTGATAGTAAAAGTTCCATAGCTCATCAAATCTCCTTTGTAGATTCCATGATTACACTTAAAAACTATGCAGAAGTGGGCATTAGGTTATTATCTTTGTTTATGTATTATCATTCAATTTCATTTCATTTCCATTTAACCAAATGAAAATGCTTGCATTGGCCTAAATCTCCAAACCAAACTGGATTTTGGAAAAAAAAAATTTATTCTAAAAAGAGTGTCAGAAATGCACACTGTCCCATTCTGATGTCTTTAAAAACTAAATGGAATGTTTACTGTAATAGATGGGAAAAAGCTGAACAGGCTTTATAATTTAAAAGTAGTCAAATGTTAAAATATGAATACATAATATTGTCTGAACTCTTACAGAGATAAAGAAGTACACTATAAATATTCTCTTTTACATAATTTACATACTCATCTCATAGTTCTATTCCTTTCTGCCAGTCAAAATGGGTTTTTTAATAATAATAAAAAATAACATCTGAGAGACAAACTTAATATTGGAGGTTCCTAAAATCAATTTTAGATATAGAGGACATAATTTTCCATGCAATGAAACTGATAGTCAAATTTGTAATAGCAATCTAGAAAAAGCGCTAGTCATTAGTCATTTGTTCTGATGTAAACACAGAGTAACCCAAATGCCAGTTTTTTATTCATATATTATTTTCACAGTTTGGAAATCAGAACAATATTTTGGAAATATTCAGGTTAATAAATACTTGAATTTCCAGAGAGTTGCTGGAAGGGCAAAAGGAAAAAAAAAAAAAGAAGAATGTAATTACACAAAGACTTCAAATACATATAGTTGTGTTTTTATCTTCTGTGTTTTAATCTTGTGTTTTAACTCTAATCCCTATATTCCAAACATTGTATGTAAGATCAACAAATATATTTAATTACAAAGAATGAACAAAGAAAGGTCAATATGGTGTTTAACTTTGCCACTAACTGCAAACAGATCACAGGCAATAAATACTGAGGAGCTCTGTCAAACAGTGAAGCCAGCCTCAGAAACCAACTAATGCACAACAGCAGACAGAGGAACATTAATTAGTTTTACTTACAGGAGCTCCAACATCACCTTGTGGCCCCTGACTTCCAGTAACACCTGGAACACCTGGAGCACCAGGTATGCCCTATGTAGAAACAGAGGAAGAAAACAGTGGTGATGACAATCAACATCCCTGAGTCCTGATGAGAAGTGCACAAACAGTTCTGTCAGTCAAAGACTGGAGATTCCCAGAGAGAGGACTAAGAAATACAATTTGCAAGAAAAAGAGCACCACCAAAAGCACAGCTCTGAGAAACACACTTGAGAAAAATAACTTGGGTTGCTTTCTGGAACAGGCAGAAATTGCTGAACCACTGGACTAAATCCTGTGATGTCAATACTGTGTTCAGGGGGATGGCTCAGAATGCTCATTCTAAAAAAAACCCAAGATGGCTTGGAGAATACTCAGTACGACCAACAGCTTCATCTAATCTTTTATATCTATTAAGAAGGCATTAATTTAGGGTCTAGCTGCCCTAACTGAGAAGTCTGAGACTGATCCTGAAGGCAACATATCCAGCATTAGAGGCTGGATGTGGCCTCTGCTGTCTTCCTGCGCTCATCTCCAGCCTCTAGACCAAGTAAAACTTGGTGGTTTACCTCAGCTAACCATCCTAATTAGAATTTTTGACAAAAAGAAAATCTTGTTTCAATGTTAAAAGCAGTAATCCCCTCTTTATACCGCAGTTACCTGACTACGAACAAGCTATCAATCTATTGACAGAACAACTCTCTCCTCTTCCCATGGGAGACATTTTCTTCTTGAGCTAAGTTTTCTTCTTGAGCTAAGTAGGAGTGGAAAGAAATTACACTGGACAAGCAGCTCTCTGCCAATTCCATGCATCATGAGAATTCTAACTTCCCTTGGCCTTGTTCTATCCACTGTAGCATAGATAACAGTGTGACCTCTAATCCCCCAAAATCCTGCTAACTTTTGCAGTAAGAAATTCCATGGGCGATATTCACCATTGGGCCAGGAGGTCCTTGTGGGCCTGTGGGTCCATCCTTGCCAGGAAAGCCCTATAAAAGATAAATAAATGCAATTTCATCAGCTTTTTATATGTACTTCATGAAGTTGTTCTGTTTCATCTAGAAGAATTTTTTACTTTCATTCTTTGGTTTCATTTTGCTTTGTTGTCATGTTTGTTTGGTTTTTTTCTAAATTATTACCTGTTGGTAGTGGTCTCTTAAGAAAAAAATTTCCTTATTTGCCCTGGGGAGGGTTTATTTCTGAAAAGGAGCTATAGTGTCACCAAGATTAAAAAAAAAAAAAAGAATCCAGCTAGTCTCACAATATTTTTGAAGAAAAAACAATACAAAGTCTTCACACTGGCAGTTTTCACCTCTGAGTGTATTTCACTTAGAACACTTCTGTAGGGAAATAAATGAGAGGGTTTGCTGTCAAACCTCTCTACCACAAGGTCACGTTTCTACATCTGTTCTCACTGGTTGCAAGTACTCACAGTCCCACTGATGAGGTGCTGAAAGATGGCAACTGAGAGTGGATCTCTCTGCCCAGCAGTGCTGTACATATGCTCCAGCTATCACTGAGGTCCTGATTCAGGAAGCAGCAGGAATGCTCATGTGGTTTACATTATGAACGTGCCTCAGAGCTTCCAGAAATGAGAGCCAAAAACTAAAGATATCTTGGAAACTGGAAAGCGAGTACATCATAGAAAAAAAGACTGACCAGATGTAGAAGAAAATACACTATTAATAAAGTATTCTTACAAATTAACCAACGTGCATTTTGTATCCACATGCTATAAAGCTTGGGTTGCTGACCAGCCTGGGTGATTAGGCAATTCTTTAATTATTACACAGCATGAACAGGAGAAATATGGTTTTATCTCTGGCTCAAGACCAGTTTGAAAGGTGGTTTATGCTGGAAAGTGTTTGGTTTATTGCTGAAAAGTTTGAAAATGTTTATGGTGACACACTCAGTAAAAAACAGGCTAGGCCTCAGTATCTCGTGGAGCTTTAGAAGAAAAATTTACAAGTTTTTCGGTTTGTATTTTTTCCAAATCTTTGTTTCTGACATGGTTCTAGAAATGAATTTAACATATTCTACTAGTTTTACACTTTGCATAATTTGGAAACTGTTACTCAAATCTGCAATCCTATGGCATAATAAATAATATTATCTGCCATATACCTGGAAAGGGTTTTTTTTGAATTCTACTAGACAAGTGTTTCAATGATAAAATAAGCCACATAGTCATCTCCTGTTACGTTATCTATGTATCCTTAGCCTTGGTAAGGAAATACCTTCCTATTCCACAGTGTAGCCAGATGAAGCTGATGCCTTCATAGTTATGTTCCATTTTTTAAAGGAAAGATGTAAAAACTCTATTTTCACTCGGTTCCAAAGCAGGATGAAAACTGGTTTGACCCTTTTAAGGGCTTAATTTAACTAGGAGAAGGAAAGTACAGTGCTTTCCACTGACTTCTAGGTTCTAGTGTGGATTCACACAAGATTCCAAAGATAATAAAACTGTATATCTTTGTCTTCTCCCACCCCAGTCAAAGAGTAGAATTAACAGTGTGATCAGAAATACATTTTCTTAGAATAGATTTCACAATTTCTTTCTTCCGAGCAGTGCTCTTACTCCTGGCTGCTCAGTTATCACCTCCTGTCTATTTTCCTAGGATTTATTTCTCTTGGCATTGTGTCTGTATCGCCCACAAAAGATCACCTTCTACTGTATTTGCTAGATGCCAAAATTGCCATAGATAAGTCAAAGAGAAGCCTGGCTCAAGAAAGAGTATGGGCAGTATCTGTTCTCTCATGCTGGTAAAAGATTAAAGGTATTTGTCTGTGCTGCCAGCAGCATTTGAAGATGATGTTACTCAGACCACCTGATGGCCAGAATGGATCTGACACTCATTCTGAACTTTTGAGCTGGGAGCAGAGATTAGTAAGTACCAGGAAATTGGCAGGAAGACTGGGAATTTATTTCTTCTGGCTCTTTCTCCCATAATTTTTGGTGTGTGTAATGTAGAAGAAAATAGAGCACAGTGAGAAATCACAAAATTGTATTCTGAGTACTGAAGCCTTGCAGATGCTGTTTAATCACCCATTTATTGGGTTCTCCTCTTTGCTTAACCATCTCTAATCCAAGGGAAATGACTGGAGGTAACATAGCACAACAGCTCTTTCTCTCTGTCACATCCAGGGTAGAAATAACTGTACAAAGCCACTGATTCTCTCCCATGGAACTGCATGCATGTCCAAGAGCAGGATAGGACAGATTTTGGTGTGTGACCGAGGGTGTAGATCTTAGAATCAAGGTTTATATCATTTTGGAAAGTTAATTTAAATGAAGATACATTTTGCTAATGGCATGAAAAAAAGAGTTCTAGAGAAAGAGTGTAGCTCTGACAGAATTTTTATAAGGGATTTTATTTGCCAAAATGCAAATGGCATCACCTGTAGAATTTCAAGTCTCGTGAAATCAGAACTGCCGCTGACCTCATTATAAACCCTTGAGCTTTCCACAGCCTGGAATTTGTTTGGGGGAACTTGTAGAGAGGTGACTTTTCAAGTAGAACTAGATACCAGCAAGAACTTAACTGAAGCTACTGAGCTTTTATAAGCTAAGTAGCTGTAGAGCCTTTCAAAAAAACCCTGCAGCCTGGGACACATGACTGCCAATTCAGGATCTGTCTTTCAACATGAAATGCTTGGGACTGTTGGTGGAGAAACATGATCTGTTCTCTTTAGTAAAACTCCCCTATACTGCTAGCTGCAAATATGGGGCAGCAAAAAGGACCCCAAACAACCACAGCTACAGCCATACAATAAAATAAATCATTTTACGTTTATAAAATCTTTCCTGACACTCTGGAAGCTGATGAGAGAGGAAGGGGACTTCTCCTCATGTGGAGTCTGAGAAGTAGATTTAACCAGGTTATCAGACAGTTATAAAATATTGTCATGCATATTCAGAATAAATTTCTTTATTATCAGAAAAAAACATATTTTTTTTTACTCTGATTCAACCTTCACAGAGTATTTTTATTTCATCCCATTCCTCTTCATAGGGAAGGTATGTCATTATGAAAATTACCTTTTTATGAATTCACATAACTGACAGGGAAGATGTTCTATTTCTTTCTAAACCCGAAGAAAAAGCAAATAAGTCAGGGACTAGAAACCAAGTTCAGAAATACAAAGAAGAAATTTTACAGATTAAGTGTTGAATTATAACATTGAGAAAGGAAAATCAAACCCTTTCCTCAAAAAGAAAATCAGAGAGTATGAACACTAGAAATAATAAAAAAAAAAAAATTAAAAAGAAGGAAAATAAACTATAAAAGTGAAGCGATTCCAATTATCAGGAACTGAAGGGGGAAAAAATCTCCATTCCAGCACTTCATGAGTCTAGTATCACATTATACCCAGTTCAAAGTTCTCAGAGATCTCCCAATAAATATCAGCCCTATGCTTACCACCCATTAAAATGAGTGTGATTTAGCAACTGCAATCGTACTCTACAGCGCTAGTATCACTATAATTAAAATATTTTAAAATCAGTAAGTACTAAAGAGGAAGGGATAACTAAGCTAAGAAAAACACAAAATATCTCAGTTCTAGTAGGATAATTCTCAAAAAACAGTTTGGCATCTTGGCTAACAGGAGGAAACCCAACAAAAGGAACATTATACAAAAAGGCAATTTACTTCACAGGAATTTTCCAGTTCGCCTTTGCTGCTGCAGTTATGCCCTTCAGAATTATCCCCTTTTCAAGTGCTGGGTCTTCAAAGAGACTGCGGTGAAATAATTGGTTTGGATCTTTGCCCATTTAAAGCAATTTTATGTTGTCATAACTTCACAGGAATCAAATGAGTTACAACATCATAACATCAGTATAGCATAATTATTTGTTGCCATAGAAGTAATTAAGCTGGACAACATTGAATAAGGGTCACACAGAGACAATACCAGGTCAACAGAACTGATTTCATGAGCTCCAGGCTGTTTGTCCAGCTCTTGTGATTAACAGCAGAAGAAAGAGAACACATGAAGAAAGCTTTATTACCATATCTATAAAAACAGGCAATTTATGCAATTGCCCTACCTTTTTATAGACAACAGTGGGGCATTCTACAGAATAAACACCACATGACTTTTCCAGACTGTATCAAAAGCCTTTGCTGCACTAGTCCTCCTTGGTTTTTCTCTGGAATATCATCTCTCTGCCACAACCTGGTAACTCCCACATGCGGGAGAACTAGACCACTTCTGAACTGCCAGCATCAGGGCATGCCTGAGGGCATCCTCTGCTCAACATGAAGTCAGCTACAGAATAACATAAAAACACAGAGTTCTTTTTTCTGGCATATTGATGTCCCTCATGATCAGGACTGTAGAGGGAGGAGGCACGTAGCACTCGTTTGTACAATGTTTAGCACCAACTCATCTCAACTTGTCCAGGACCAAGACTAGATTGAACATGGCAAAAAGTCAAATGTTCATCAGGGTCCGAGTCTCTATTAACCTGGAGTTGAAAAAGTAGCGTGCAAGTTGGGGAATTTAGAGGGAAATATTCCAATGCAGCCACAAAGAAGACATTAAAAATGTGCAAAACCGTAATACATCACAGTATCATAAAGTAGAAAAAAAAATGCATTTACGTACGAATTTCACCACAATTTAATTGAAAATTAGAAGCCTATTCTTCCAATTAGGTTATTCATCTGATGATAATATTACATAAATCTTTATCCTAATAAAATCCCTTTCTTTTCTTGATTTTTAGAGAAAAAAGAAACATTTATCTACTGTTCAAATTCTACAGTTACTTCAGTGGAATTACTTCTAGATAAAAAGATACACCAATGTTTAAATTCATAATAGTGAGTTCAAATGCATGTTTTGCTACAGGGAAGAGTTTTTTTATAACAAGGTCAGAAAATCAAAGAAGTTCCAGATTTCTCTGAAGTTCAAGCTACATTAACATATCCAAAAAAAAAAGATCATGAATATGTAAATATTTCTCAAATGAAACTGAAAAGTTATAATTCATAATGAACTTCTGCTGTAGACAGAAATCTAGTATTGTGCTAACAATAACTTTCCAGTGTCTGACTAATAATGAAACAGAAATCTCCCCAAGGAGACAAAGAGGAGGACTTATAGGCTTAACTGCACAAATGAATATGAATTTTTTTACTGGCTCCTAGACAGACTGTAAGTACCTTCAGTTGTTTTACCAGGAGCAGGATAAGGTTGACCAAATTTTGGTATTATTTTTCATCTTTTCCGCATGTCAGCTGTTTCTGCAGCCATCATTCTACATTCAATGTTACATTCCCTTGTAGTTGTTTGTTACTCATTTATTAGCTAGAAAGCAAATTTAGATCATTGCCTTGGATTGCATACTAATTATATGACATTTAACAACCATTTAATTTTAAACATATAAGCCAAGAGATTAATTGGCAATGCTGAACACAAGTGACATCTACTCCTATCAAATGCATAAAGCACAGGCATCGTGCAGGGTTCCCGTTACACCCCTCAACCCTCATCAGCAGACAGAAGGATGTCCACCCTCCTGTGCCTATTGGCACAGAGAGATCATCTCCAGAAAGGACAGAGGTGGCATAAATTATAATAAATCAACCATACTGGGTAACATTTCTGTTATGGAATGGAACAAAACACATGTAAAACACACTCATTTTACCTTACCCTTTGACCTTGAGCTCCATCTCTTCCCGGTGAACCTGATGCTCCTGGGACACCCTAAGCATTTTAAAAGGAGAGCAAATGATGAGATCAAATTAACAGAATCCAACTAAATAATTTTCAGTGAAACTGTATGACATGTTTTGGATAAATGGAACTAGGAAGCTCAATAATGGATGTGAGATAACACACATTGTTAAAATGCGGAGGTGTGGAATCTTACAGAGACAGAATTCTAGCATTAAACAAGAAAATAACCAGCTCTTAAGGTCCAAGTGGATCAGTCACAGCACATCAGCATACCCTGGATTCCTACTTTTTCTAAACTCTGTTCAAATTCACCCAACAACACATTTCTCAGTGGTATAGAATACATGCCCTAAACTCACAGTGACATCAATTCCACATTCAAACTTAGTAAGTGACAGGGTATCCAATAGGGAATACCTGCAGGCCAGGAAAACCAAGATCTCCCTTCTCTCCCTTTTCACCTGGTGGCCCCTGCAAATAAAGAATCACACATAGTAAACCATATATATAATTACTTTTCTATTTTTAACAGTTCCCTTCAGCTCTTTTAAAAAAAAACAAAACAAAACAAAACAAAAAAACCAAAAAACCAAAGCAACTAGTAAAGAAACAGACGATGTTTTTTTCTGAAAGCAAACTTACAGACTCTTATTTGCAAAAATGCAAATGTAGAAGATAAAAACATAGAAAATAAAACTAACTTTGAAAGATTTCATAAGTAACCTGATAAAACTATAGCCATTTTGTTACCAAAGGAAAAAGAAAAGTTAGCTCTTTTCTTTTTCTCTTCAAAGGAATTCATTTAACTTCAGGCCTCAGCAGTATCTTCAATAATGGTTAAAGAGTTTTTTTGTGGAAATTAGGCATGTTATATGGCACACATGCATAAAAATATATATACTTTTCTAGATAATAAACAGATTAACTTTTATGAAAAACTAATTTCTCTATGAAATAAGTGCTCTTATAATTAAAGTATAATTATTTTCTATGACAACATCATCAAGAATATACAGCTTTGGTAAACCGTTATATTTTACATTAGTATTTTTTTACATTAGTATAGGCAGGAAAAAAGATGAAATTGTTTTGTAGTGTAGAAAATTTTTTAAAATACTATCAGAAAAAAAATACATATATTACTACTTTTCTAGGCTTGTCTGTACCCATCTACTGGAAAGGTGTATGAAACAAGATAAGTGCTACTGGTTCATTATTCTAACAATGTTTATTTATGATGAAATTCTGTGACTTATTTCTCAACAGCCTTATTTCTCAACAGCAAACTCCAGGCCTAATCACTTCCTCTGATGATAGATTGTATTATGGAAGGAATATTATTGCTTTAATTTGGCAGAGAATATGGTGTTCTTGCTTGGGTACACCTTTCAAGTCAGAACTGATCTGTAATGAGCAGTACAGCTAGAAAACGAGAAAACATTAACATTTTGGTCTAGTGCCATGTCACAATCCCCACTGCAATTTATTTTCACTTGACTCCAGGCTTGGATGCTAATACCCAAGACATATTCAACTTGCAATAAAATACTTTCAGCTGACTAAAAATTCAGATAAAAATAAAAAACCAGAAATATTGGCATTGAGCCCATGTTCGCTGGAGGTCAAACCCACATCTGTGATTTCACCTCAAATATTGAAATTCAGATTCTGAACACAACACCAAAAGCTATTTCAGTCTAGTCTAAGCTATTTGCTGTTTAAAAAGATCCCAGAAAAAAAAAGCCTATAGATTTTTTAAGTCTCACTGGAAGCCCTTGAATAGAAAGTCCACTGGGTCCTTGTGGTCCTGGAGGTCCTTGCGGTCCAGGAACACCAATTTCACCTCGAGGTCCATCTGGTCCCTAAAGTAGCACAGGACATAAGTTAAGCTCTTATCATATGGACAAAGGCAGCTTCTGTTTGAAGAATTAAATACCAATAGATTCAAAAAAATCTGAAATATGGGTTAACATGATTGAGCAGTTAGGGTTCAATTTAAAACTATCTGATTTCTCTATAAAATAATAAAAAAAAGAGGATGATTTATGCCGTGAAAGCAGCATTCTGAATTTTATATCTTTTATCAAGGAACAAATAGGACAAGTAACTGTTTTGAAAAGAGCCACAGCAAATACCAAGGACATTTCACTATGTTTTCTCCTCAAAAACACCAGAGACAATCTGGAATTCATTTCAAGGTTTCCATGCAGATAAACCAAGAACCCGTGCATCTGTCAAATGTAGAGTGATATAAAAAGTACCTTTGGACCTGGATCACCACGATGACCTTTGGCACCTCTGACACCTGGACCACCCTGTAAAGCACAAGCACGGGACTCACTGAAAACCAAAACTCTCAAACAGAAATGAAATCCAGAGGAACCCAAACAGATTCTTCCTGTCCCTGAATCAGCATTCAAGAATCAGTAAATATCCTGTCGATGTCCTTCCACTGGAGTAATTAAACTGGAACATACTTAAGTGTGGTCATACACAGGAACAGATTTAAACACAGATGTGACTACTTTTTAGAGCCAAGAATGCACACTACGTAAGAATCAAAATAATACTGAAAGCTACAATATGGATGGAAATGTGGTCATGGGTTCCCTTCCAGTTGCTGAAACCTCCTGCACATCTGTCTGTTCTCACCAAAATCACATTGTTAAAGTCTGAGTTTCTAGAAAGGCCAAGGGCATTCTGGCCTGTATCAGAAACAGTGTGTTCAGCAGGACCATGGCAGTGACCATTCCCCTGGACTCAGCATCGATGAGGCCACATCTCAAGTGCAGTGTCCAGTTCTGGGCCCCTCACTGCAGGAAGGACATTGAGGTGCTGAAGTGAGTCCAGAGAAGGGAGACAGCGCTGAGGAAGGCTCTGGAGCACACGTCAGATGAGGAGCAGCTGAGGGAGCTGGGGGTGTTTAGCCTGGAGAAAAGGAGCCTTGGGGAGACCTTATCCCTCTCTGCAGCTCCCTGAAAGGAGCATGTAGCCTGGTGGGGTTGGTCTCTTCTCCCAGATAACAAGGGACTGGATGAGAGGAAATGGCATCAAGTTGAGCTGCAGGAGATTTTGACTGTATATTATGAAAAATTGCTTCACAGAAAGGGTTGTCAAGCTTTAGATTGGGCTGCCCAGGAACATGGTGGAGTCACCATCCCCAGAGGTGTTTAAAAAACATGTAGATGTGGCACATGAGGACACCGTTTAGTGACAGACTTGGCAGCGCTGGGTTAATGGCTGCACTCAATCATCTTGAAGGTCTTTTCCAACATAAACAGTTCTATAATTCTGTGATTCTAATGACTTGGTTTTCAGCAAGGACAACACCAGAGTCTACTAGACCTACACCATGCTTTGATTTGGAGCTATTCTTAAGTAAAATGCTCTTTTGGAAATCTTTCTCTTTTTTTCTTTCTTCAGCAATGCCTACATCTGCTTATCATTTATTAACCAACTTTTGCCTTTTTTATTAGTATCATCTGAGACACTGGAGTACCATATATCTATGGATGGCTGCCATGAATGTGTTTTGCAACAGTATCTACATGTGCTTTCGGTTCTAGGACAATATAATTATTTTTTTTTCATATCAATTTCCCTCTTCCCCCACCTCAGTATATTGCCTGATCTCTTGGAATATGAGCTTTACAGGTATTCTGCCTATCATTGTACTCAGAAAGTATCATGTACAACTAGACACCATAACTAAATAGAACTCTTTAGGGACTATAATAAGTACTTACAAGAATAACAGCAGTTAAATTAAAGCTATAAGAATAGAAAATGTGCTTATATGCAGTATCTATGAGACTTTAAATAGGAGAAATAACAGAAATGTCTAGAAATCCCAGAGTACTGTTGCTCTTCAATGAAGGTATCCTGACATGGTCTTCCTATGCGTGATCACAGAACAATTTTCCACTACCTCTCCCAGCTCCCTCAGGCTTCTGTCTTCCATCCCACATCTCTGTGGCCATGACTCATTCCACCATGGCCAGCTCCGACCCTAAAATCTCATCCCATGTTCTCAATGGAACCAAGTTCCAATTGCCAGTTGCAAGATTCCAGATACTCATATTTCTGCATTCCAATCTGCTGTCCTTTCTCCTTCTTCTGCCTTAGCCCTAACTGTGAGATTAAAAAATCCTCAGCACAGTAACTGCAACCTTTTAGCATAAACAAAATCACAGTTTTCTCCCATTTTCTTCTTGTAAATGGACTGGATTTTTACTGACTATATACTTAAAACTAGCCTGATGCTGAGCCATTAAATCATATGGTTTCAGATTCATGCTGAAGTCGGTACACTTGTCAGTGTTTTGAACCCAGTAACCTTGCCTGGTAAAAGCACAATTTCCAGAGGAGCAATTATTTAAGATGAAAACATCAGAAGAAGCCCCCTAATTTTTCTTATAAACTTGTTTTAGTTATTATTCCCTCAGTGTGTGTGATTAATTTCAAAAATTTTTTGTGCTTCTTCTTTTTAGCCAAAAATTCATGTTATGCCTTCATCCCTTATTTTGAATTCTTAGTAGCCAGTGCTTTCCCCAGAAACTGATCTTAATCTACTGTTATCAAGACACCTCCTAATTTCTTTTTAGTATTCAAAGCCTATGAAGAACTGAAAGCTTTTTCTTTTATTTTTGCAATTAAACTTCTCCAATCCTTCAGTATTTTTGTCTCCCTTCACCTTCTTCAATTCTGCAGCATTCCTTTCAAACATTAGTTTTCTGTGATATCTCATTTTTACTTTGTGTGGGGAACTTCAGACAGCAGGATCAAATTCTGCCAAAAATGAAGCCAGGAAAACAGTATCCCATGACGAAAATTGCCAGATAATCTTAAGTCTAAACAACACTTTGTTTTACCCAAAGAGATGCATTTTCTAAAAGGTTAAAAATTCTTTCTAAAGTTACTATGCCAAACAAATGGAAGCATTTTATTTGGAGTGGTTTTAGCCTAATGTCTAAAACTGGTTACATGGTAGGATCCTGATCTCTTAAACAGAAGAATCCTTGGCTTGAAGAAAAGTCACACGACATTTTAATGACTTGGAGCACTCCTGACCAGACATAGCACATATGACTTTCTGACTTTTGGTTGGCACAGAGATGAACACTGGCTTTATTCTTTTGGTTTTTTCATAGGTCTTGAACTTCTTTTTTTTTTTCTTTTTTTTCTTTTTTTTTCCTTTTTCTTTCCTCCAGAGCTCTGCCATCTAACTCTCTGGCAAAAAAGCATCTCTTATAACAGGCTGAGTTCCAGAATCACGTATTTCCCTGCCTTGGCAGTGATTTTTCTGCTTGATTATAAGCTTCTTCTTGCCTGGCACTATGCTATTCAAAACATGGTTAATCCTAAATGTAATATATAGAAGTACATTATTCAAGCTGGGTTAAGCCTTAGCAATTCCTGATCCATATATCTTTTGAACCACAGTAATACATATGCTTCTAGTCAAATAATTTTCAAACATTTTTCATTTTACTGTGAAATGTGGTCAAACTACTCAATTTAAGTGACATTTTTATGCAAATCGTCCCATTGCCTTTTTTACAGAACACAAACTGGATGCTAAAATGTGGAAATTAAAACTTAAATCCATACTTGTTTAATAACCTATATTCAAATTGGAGAAGAGAATAATTTCTCCTGTTCAAGATGCAGCTCTTAAGCTAATTTCCTCTTGAATTTCTTTCCAGGTCTTTGTACCAGAGCTTGAAGAACAGTTCTTGCAGAACTGAGTTGAGTTGTCAGGAGGATTAATGTCTGATAGGACTTACTATGTGAAGGCTTTATGTGCAAGTCCATTTTGTTGTTAAACATCATCTCACATAATTTGTGTACTTTAACACCTAAAGCATTTTCCTTTGCTTTCTTTCCTGGCTCTTTCATTTAAAAACATGCCCTTGGAGCATCCAAGGTACAGTATGAGCAGAGAAATATGAGATTCAAACTTTTCATAAGAAAGCCTCATCTCAAACTCACTCAGCAAGCAGCCCTAAGCTACCAATATTTATCTAGTTGTAACAGAAAAAAACCATGATCATTCAACAAATATCCCAGTCAGGATTCTTGTTACACCAAACCAATAATGGACCATTGCAGAGTCATTCTAAATTGACAAAAATCAGCCTTGGGATGCGAAATTGAATTCTCAAAATTTAGAGGGCCTGTATCTCCATTGTCTGGTCTGATTCATTGTCTCAGTTTCCACAAGCCAATAAAGAGAAAGGAGATTTATTCCATCTAAGATACTACACTGACATAGAGGAAAAGTTAAATAACTGTCTTCTACAGAGAAGAGACTATCTAGTTCCACTGGTTACACAACAAAATTAGACACACACTTACTTAACATCTACACAGAAAACTATTAATGAGTGCCATCAAAATGACACTACTAAGAATATGTGAAAGTTGTAACAGTGTATATTTCATCACTCACTGGAAAATTTAAAAAAAAAAAAGGTAATTCAGCTTTCCACAAAGGCAGATTATTTCATTCTTTCTTCTCTTCATGGCTCTTGGATACCTCTCTGTCTCTAAGAACTCTCAGAAGAACCTGTACTTCTACTTCTACTTTCCAATAAATATTGTACTTAGGTATGGCTTTTAAGACAGAAAATCCTCATTTCATCACATTAGCATTGTCACGTTCCATATCTTTAATTGATAAGAATTCTGTAAACTGAGCATTTCAGAAATCTGAACTCCAAGCTACATTTAATACACACCTGCTAGAGTAGACAGAGAGTAGGTGATTAAAAATTTGAAAATAAATGGCACTATCTATGATGTATCTAATGCTGCAGACAGGTAAAAGGGTTCCAGGTCTAAAGAATACTCCAACTGCTTCAGCGTAATACATCTTTGCAGAATTTATAGCATCTTCAATATAAACTGGATATGATTTTATCTCTTTACCAACTCTTGAAAGTGTAATTTAACCTTACTAGTTATACAATGGCAGTATATTCACAAGTTTTGAAATAAAGGTGGCCAGTGGGCTATTTGGTACAGTTCACTACAAAGCTGAATAAAACCTTACCGGTGGTCCAGGAGGTCCAAGGGGACCCTTATTGGCTTCTGAACAGGAACAAGCATGAGGAAGGGCAGGGCAATTTTCGTCATCTCTCTATTAAAAGGTTAAGACAGGAGAGAATGATGTCCAGAACCTCAAATGTTAGGTATTTTATCAATCTAAGACATAGTATTTAGAACAGTCTAAGACACAGTACTCAAAAGCACCTACTTGATTTAGAAAAATATATCTTATTGATTTTCAATAGGACAAGTAATCCAAGCAGAAATGGGCTTTTTTGAAAACTTTCAAGCATCCATTTCCAATAAAACATTTGTCTCAACAAAGAAGAAACTAAAAGGTAAATTCTACTGTTATTGAAAGAGGTTTCTTACCAAGCCAGGAAGTTCACAGCATTTGTCTCGATTGGCCCATGAGGTAGCACAAATAATGTCAAACATCTGTAACTGCAGCTGTTTCAAAACAAGGGTGATGTACAATATGACTCTTAGATGTAAGATCAGTGCAAAATGGAGCCATCAGCAAGCAAAACCAACTTGATTCAAGCACTCAGATTAGACAAAGGCTTTGACTTTGAGCAGCAAGCCACAAATACCACACGTAAATGGTAAATCCACTGTTTTCACCAAATGTGTGTCTAACCAATGCATCTGAACTATCAGACATTACATGAATTGAGCAAAGCTGTTCAAGATTAAATGCTGCATGCATTTGTTTCATTTTTCCCCGTTCCTTGCTTTAATTCCTTATTTTGCCCAATGGCGTCTTCCCATATCTTTTTATAGCAAAAAAGACATTAGGAGTCAGGCAAAATAGAGTTTAGCTTCTCTGAATAATTCCTCTTAACCCTCTGGTCTGCTGTTCAGATTTTATCTGGGACAAGGTCTTCTGTAGACTTTTACTTATACTGGAGCTGAGCCACAAACAATATTTCACATTTTTCCCAGATTAATTTTACTTCAGAATATGCCCTCTTTTATCCATATTATCCCCAGGCAATGATAGCTTAAGAATAGGGAAAAGCTTGCTCACCATGTGACAACATTGGGCAGAAAATTCCCATCACAGGCCTAAGAATGGCTTGGACAAGAATTTAATCTGCAAGAACACACACATTTGCTAAAAATAGTGGCTGCTAGATACTCAGAAACAATATACTAAATAGGACTCAATGGTAAAAGAAATTATCTCCTTTACAGCCCTGACTGAACAAAGGGGTCTAGAGACATGAAGCTTTCCTCTGTTACTATTTCTCTTCTTTTTCCATGCCTTGTTTATGTGCATACTGAATAGAGAATGGTATGGAACAGAACATCCCATTAAATTAACCCCACATGTTAAAAAATTCGAGGAACTGCTAGAGATAGAACACTGGGTTTGTTCCCATTATTTTCAGTGGCATTATTTTAAGATCAGAACAGAGGAATGAATTTTAAAATTTTCTTATAACTGCATTGCTTCTAAAGCTGTTAAAATGAACTACATATGTGCACCTTTGGTTTTGCCTCATTTTTTTTTCTTATAAAAGTCAAATATTATATTTTAAATAAAGGCATTCTTTCATATAAGTAGACATGCTCCTCACCTGCCAGCAGATTAGCTGGTCTGTAGATTTGCTTTACTACAGATGCAGTAACAATGAGCTGGCACCATGCTAAACAGCTCAGACAGCTGAAGTGCAGCAAGAAGGCAGCATTTGGACTCTCAATTTGGCTCCATGGAGACTCACCCTGTGTCCATGTCTGTGTCAAATGGAAGGGGGATCCAGGTGGAGCCACATGCCTTCCTCCTTGCTACACATCCCTAATCTCTTAACTCCAGGAGGCCTCACTAGCTTGGGTGCAGCAGCAGATGAAAGTGCAGGCACACACTGCTCAGGGACACAGAATATCTGGGCACTAGCATGACACTGCCCTTAAGTAAATCAGACATCCCAGAAATGGGGTGCAGCAACACCAGAGCTGGTTCTGTAGAGAGCACCTTAGGTTCAGAAGTTAAATTGCATTGCCATTTTTTCCATGACCCACTCCATCCCAAGCAATTCTGTTATCCTGAACAACGGTAGGATGACAGCACTAGCAAAATTTATTTATAGGCATGTACATGCATTCATTTTGTCTGGACTAGGCAATCTGACATCCATAGCAATATGGTATGCTGGTGTAAATTAAAGAGCAAACAGACATTTTCTGAAATACTGTATTCACCAACCAAATGTTGGATGACTCAGTATTCTTTTTTAAATACATTATGAGGGTTGCTCTGACTCAACCTAAAACCCAAACAAAGCTTTCTTTGTTACTGTTAAACATTTTTTCATAAGTTTCTGCATTCAGAGTGATTTTGTTTTCTAAACATCCAGCCTTGCAAGCAGAAACAGTAAGGTGGAAAAGTCCTCATGTAACCAGGCTACAGCTCTGCAAATGTTTCTCAACAGATCACATCAGACAATACTACTAACAGTACATACACATGCAAGCAAAGTCCAAAGAAGAGGAAACATCAATAAAGAGAAGTTCTGTGAATTGTAGATAATGTTTTAAAGTCGGACTGTTCATTAAATCCCACAGAAGGAATAGAAAACATTACTTGCTGCAGGTCCCAGTCAGGTTTCACTGCTCTAGCTACAATCTAATCCTGATTTGACTCTTTCAGGAATGTTAAAAGAGTTAGGCACCTTGAGCCTAATCCCCTTTTTGCTTGCTCTATCTATCTATCTATCTATCTATCTATCTATCTATCTATCTATCTATCTATCTATCTCTCTCTCTCTCTATCTCTGCCTGTTCATTTTACAATTACACATTGTATACATGGATAGGAAAAAAACTCTGGTACAATTATATTTCCTCAAAATTGAAATGTCTGGTGAAACGCTAATGACTGTTCTGTATTTATTTATTTTTAAAATACACTAAAACCATTCTGAGAATGTTAAACTGTTCCATGTGCATATGGTTAGAAATATTCCACAATTTGGTTCCAAAGTAACTGCCTGCTTACTTTTATTTTATGTAATAAACATCTCTAAAACTAAGTGATGAACTAATCTAGTAGCTGTTCTGAGAACCTCTATCCTGCCTCCTACTAGATGCCTTTGATGTCCTCCAAATTTTGGAGTAGGAAAACGCTCATTCATGTCTTAAATATGACTATTCAAATAAGAACTACGCAATATAAATAAACTGTGCAGAATGGAGACTTCAGAGGATGGTATTTAGGTGCTTTCTTGATTTGTTTCTAATTTGATATATATGGTCATACTAGAAGACTGCTTAACACTACTAAAGAATTTTCATCTCCATCTACACATTTCTAATCTTATGTCAGCTTTACAGTTCATTTGAGCAAAATCATATTTTTCATTGAGTGGGCAGTCTGATTTTTTTTTTATAGATTCCTATGTTCTAACAAAAGACACATTTCTTTCCACTTCTTTACAAAGCCTTCTCTAATTCCAAGATTTCCTAAGTCTGTCTTTTTCTGTTCCTATTGGAATGTGACTACAAAGGTTTCTCTGTGTAATTGTCTTTACAGGCTCCATATAATTATTATCCATCTGTGTGAGTCCTAAAAGCTCTCTTTTTTTTGTACAGAGACATTTTCTAAGGGCTTATTTTTTACTAAACAAGAGTATTTCCATATATTAACAAACAAATTCAGATTTGAAACCTTGTTCCTATTCAAATCAAGCCTTGGTTCAATGTTCACATTCTCTCCTAACCTCAATCTAGGGTCAAGAAAGTTCAAGGAAAATTAGCAAACACACAAACGCACAAAAAGGTCAAAAATCCCCAAATAAAACAAAATCAAAACCTCTCACTGTTTGCCATTCAAAAAGAATTATCAATTACTGCTTCTAGAGAATAATTTTGGAGGAATGAATGGGCACATAAACTGGGGGAGAGGGGAGACCTTTCACATTAAAATGTCTTATATAAGAGTATACTAAAATGGGAGCTTTTGGGGACAGTCTGTGCCAAACCAGTTCAATTTTTTAGTGAACAGACCATGAATTAAGGGGCAAAGAAATAACCAGAGGGAATAACAGACATGGGGAATAATTACTAAAAATTTGGAAACCTGAAGTTTAAATAATTCCAGGCAAAGGAGTTATATATTGTATTACTCTATGTAATTAAATTAGGAACAGAAGTCATATCTGAATGTATCAAATCTGTTCACATATGTTTTTGAGAATAAAATTTCAACAACGATAATCTTATGATTAAATTTATTGATGTAATAAAAAATTGTTTTTGTCAATTGAAGTTGACAACTACTACAGGCTTTTGCAGAATTTCTGAAATGCTGGGACTTTACCTTTTAAAATATGAATTCACTTGGCTTCAGGTTGAAACTAACTGCAAAATTCCCAAACAGTTGTTTTTAGGATATTTAAAATATTAGAAAGAATGGTTCCTGTTCCACTCACCGGTGCAGAATTGTCTCTTGGTCCCCTGGATCTCACCATCCTCCCCAGCACTTCTATGCCATCGGAACTAATATTCCCTGCTGCATTAATGGTCTTCTCACCCACTTCCTTGCAGTCAATAATTATCTTGGCTGTGGTCTTGCTGATAATAACATGCAACTAAGCAAAAGAGAAGATGCTTTAACATACAAAGAAGCATGTGGGATATATGTGTTCTTTCCTTGGGAAAAAGGGGGCATTTTTTGAAATGAGCTACTAATTCCATGTTTCCTAATGAAACTCAAAGAACATTCCAAAGCAAATAACCTAGATGACCTCTAGAGGTCCCTTCCAACCTGAATTATTCTGTTTCTAATTTGTTTAACAAATTTAGTTTATTTTTCTACTTCTGGAACATCTGTGAAGAAATTGGCAACTTACATAATTTACTCAATACGTAAATAATTAGTCCCCACAGAATATCTGCACAATGTTCATATACCACTCAGATCCCACAGAAGCCTTGATTTATGTGGTCATTCCTTGTATAGAGCATTGGATTTCACCATTACAGCCACTACAACCACTTGCAGAAGTCTTTTTACTAAGCAGTAAAATTTAGTTTGTAAATGATACGACAGCAAAAGCTGTCATAGTGAAGTTTTTCCACTGAAACAAATCAAATCACATCAAATGCAGTACAGAAAGCACAACAACTAAATTCCTTCCTTCTGACTTGATCTGTTGTTCCTCACTGATGCAGCAGAGACACTCCCAGTAGGGAGGCCTAACTACAACTGTTCTGTCATGAGCAAACTCTCAAGGTATTTGTTTGTTTTGTTTAGGAAAGATCCAAACATCAGGAAAAAAGTCAATGACAAAACTACCCTCTAATACTTCAAAGAGACTTATGACAGTGAAGTAGGTGATGCAAAATACACTTCTTTTGGCAGTAATTGACCTCATGAAACATGTTTTCAAAACATGAAAAACTCACAAGATTTTATTCAGAGTGCTTTTTTTCCCTATTGTTGTTACTAACCTTATGAAAACTCCCATAAAATATCTTCCTTATTTCAGGACCTTCAAAAGTTACAGTTTGAAAATCTCCTTTGTAGTCATAGTTAAAGAAAGTCAGAGTTTTTCCACCATCTGTGTGAGATCAAAATTAAGGGCTCTGTGTTAAAGAAAAGTCCTGATACAATATTTGAAAGAGTCAATTCGCATTTAACAAAGCAGACCAAAGATGACAGCTCAAATGTTAGCAAAACACATTCATAAACAACATCCTGACTTGGAAGTATCAAGTTATATCAGAGAAATCCTCTTTCCTGGTTTGACAGGATGGATGCACCAGCAGTTCTAAGTCTACCTCACCTATGTCTACCTGGTTCTACTTTCCCTTTATCTCTCTATGGGAGCTGGACAAGAATGTCTCAAGCCACCTAAATGCCTAATTCCCACCTATTTCAAGGTGACAAACTGGTAGCTATGAAGAACAGGTATCACTGTAGCTTCATCTTCCAAACAGTAAAACCTTGTAAATTTATAATCCCTGTTTCACAATTGTGAAAGTAAAACTAAGCAGAAATGAAGAGCCATCAAGAGTTCCTGTCTGTGGTTCTAACTCTGCTTTTCACCAGACCGCATTTCCCCTACATATGCATATACCACTGGCTTCTATCAAGACAAATTCAAGCAGAATCAGATTCAAAGCACTGGAAATTTTAAAAGCAGATGAGTACATCACTTCAAATTGCATCGAGAATAGATCCTTGGAATCCAGTTTAAAGAAGTTAACTCAAAATTTGACTCTAATTCCAAATGAAATTCAGTTAAATTGAATCTAAAAACCATGCATTAGAGATTACCCCCTGCCAGATTCAGGTGGTTGTTCTGGTAGCAGATTGAAACACTGGCAATAATAAAACTAGACACATTAATCATTTGTACAGTTAAAATCACTGATAAAACACAAAACACATACTATCTAAAATAACTCCAACCAGTGGTTCATATGCTTCATTTAAAATCTCCCACAGAGCAAATGGCTCCTGAGGTGTGTCCGGGAGTATCCGAAAGAGAAACGTGATGGTGTAATCAGAAGGGAGACCTTCAGGATGCAAATATCTGTAAGACAAATAATGTCTTTGAAACAGAAACATTAAATCTGGTGATTTACTCATCAGAACTTTACTTGGCATGCTTTCTATTACTCTGTATATTTCCTTACAGATCAGGATTGAGAAACGATGTAAGTGTTTATAAAATCTACTCAACTTTATAACTCAAAAAAAAATGCTTATGAAGAAAGTAGAAAATATTGTTTCCCTGGAAATTTACAAAATTTACTTTTAAAATTAACTTTTTTTTTTTAATTTGAAGATCAGATCAGAGGTCAGTTGGAAGTAAAACTGAAATTAACTATATTTAAAGCTTTTAACAAACAATAGCCACTCTGAAGAGCTTTGAAACTGTCTGATTTAGGAGATAATGGAAATGGAAATTGCTTGGAAGACCAATCTCAATAGACATGTCCTTTGTTATTAAACCATTATAAATGGATTAAAATTAGGTGTGACAGACTGTTACAGGAAGCTTTATAAAATATAGAGAATGGAGTTTATATATTTCAAAGCCAATACAAAAGAAAGTGAAGTCAGAACAGATCACATACTGAAATACAATCTGGTTTCCTAGAATTTATGCAGAAGAGAAAGGAAGTTTATGATATAAAAGAAGTAATTTATTTTATGTCATTTCCAAAAATTCATTATTTCCTACTTCAAATTTAAGTTAACCTTTTCTTGTCAAATCTCAAAGTGAAACATTTGGACAAGTGTCTGAGACAACTGGCTGTATGTTAAATGTTGATTACTTTGATTCCTTAAAACCATAGTAAGGGAATCTGAAAGAAGTCTTAAGAATTATTTAAACAATTTCTTTCCCCCAAATATGACCCATTCCTTCTTAAGTGTTTCTGGCACATAGAAGATGTATAGATATGAATCATGCTGAAAAGAGAGTTAACATGATATATCATCAATATACTCTGCACAATGTCAATAGATGATCAAATATGATGTTACACAGCCCATTTCCCATAGAGAAAGAGAGGGAACTCAATAGGTAAAAGAAAAAAGCCTTTACAGTGTGTCCAATGTACAAGAATGAAAGCCAATTCCATAAGCAGGGTGGGTTAAACACAAGGTTTGGGGATACGGAGATCAAAAAGGAGAATGAAATCAATGGCATTCAGTGCACAGATGAAGTGACAAAGACAAGTGGTATTTTTCAGACATACCTGTGGATCATTAAGGGAAAGGTGTTCTCTGAACCATGAAAAGGAGTGAAAGCCTAATGAAGCAGTAAGACTGGGCTGGGGTGGCAGCTAGAGAATAGCATATAAAGGCAGCAGATCAAATTAGAAAGAAGAAGAAAGGGAAAAATAAGTGAGAAATGTTAATGCCTCAACATCTCAGTCCATCTAGGGCCAGGAGGAAACAAAACAACAAGAATGTGAAACAGCACCAAGAAGTACAGCTCCAACTGGAACACACCAGGATAATCACACACTCTGATGATATCTAATATGAACCTTCAATTTCCCACTGTTTTTGCTTTGTTATTTTTCTTAGCTACAGAATATTTTGCATTACACCTTCCCACGTGTAACCCATGAGAGCCACTGCTTCTCTCTGGTGCCACTTAATATGAAGTGGGGGTCTGGACTGAGAGGAACCCAACACAACATAGACACTGTTCATACAAGAAACAGGGTTTCCATGACTTCCTCTCCGAAGAATGACTGTAAAAGTTCAGCCAGGGGATTCTTCATGGCCTCCTCCATAACCCTCCCAAGATACAGTCCTTGTGACTGAAAGATGTGCTGTCGCCCAGGAAGGTACTAGAGGGGGTTCACACAGACTCACTTCAGCCTAAGGGAACTGATCTTCCTTTGTAACCAATGGCTGCACACAGACTGCAGTAAAAGTGACTGAGGACAGCTGAAGCAGGTTCTCATTCTGACCCTTGCTTCAAGGACATGCTGAGCTCTATGAGATTTCAACCTGCATTCCAGAGGCACCTTTCACAAAGTGCTGCAGGCTGGAATCTGCCCAGACATAGGCCTGCATGAAATTGCCAGGTTTTACACAGACACAAGCCTGAGGTTGGCTTATGGGAAACCCCAAATAACCAGTGGTCTTACCCAGTTTTACCTACAATTGTTGTTTTTGAATTAAACTGATTGAAGGGTCACAGCATCAGTTTTCCTATTCATCAGTATAACATATATATGCACTAGCACTTCTTCTCTTCTGACTTAAAAATACTAGTCCCCAAAACGAATAATTGCCTGCACTAGAAAATTATCTTCATGTGTTTTTTGAGTATTAATATGTGAAGACATACTTGGTAGGCTGGGATACCAGAGCATCCTTGTGCAGTCTGTAACATGGGAAAACATTAAATGTACCAGGTTCCATGGAAACCCCTTCCACAGCTGAAAACTCCTTTTCAACCAAACCAAACATTTCCATCATTTTAAATCCTGGAAGATATCAAAAGGTACATTTTATTAATTTCAATTTATACTGCATTAGAGGATACAAAAAAAGACAAAGCCAGTTGTATCTAAGAGTTTTGTTGCCTGTTTGAATGAAGAGAAACATATTGCCTAATACTATGTAAATAATGTAATGAAAATGATTCCATAAATCAGAAACAAAAATGAACACAAAAATACTGTACCTGCAAAATTATTGCCATCTTTAACTACCAGTGGGCAGGCTGGAAAAGAAAAAAAGATATATTTAAGAATACAAGAGATGTCCCACAGAGTCAGAACAGTCATGCACACAGCCCTAAACTTGGCACTCTACCCCCAAGAGCAGCAAAGGAGATGTTGGGTAGGAAGGACAGGCAAACCTGGCCACTTTCTACTCCATTCTGTCAATGTTTTTCAGGATCCCCAAGGGTTGTAGGAAAGATATTAAGGAGTACTCCTGTGTGTTCCATATAATATGTTTTTATGGATTTCTTGTCCATTAATTTGTCTATTCCTCCCCATAAACCTGCCTTCACCACTTCTTCAGGAATTCCAAATTTGTTGAAAAAAAGCAATAAATTCATTATCCATTCATTATGTCTTATATGTTGTTTAACCAAGTGTTCCATAATTCTCTGTTTATGAGCTTCTTCAACCCATCTCAAGTTCAAGTACTGCAGCTGATATTCTCTGCACCTTTTCAAACTCCACAATAGTTCTCATGAGGAAGAGAAACCAGAACAGTCCTTAAGATGCATTCTCACATTTTAAATAGCTGTAAATCTCGTTTATATATTTCTTTCAGCAGGCAAGAAAGGTCACTAATATATTTCATGAAAAGTGCCCTGGGAAATCAACAAGCCTAAAGCAGCATATCAACCAAATATGGCACCCCAGGATACCCACATTTGAAGATCATTTTTAGAAAACAAGCACAAGTGACCAATAAATTGTACTGTTGAGTATTTTCAGTGTTTCACATTCTCTCTACCACTGAAAGTAGTGCTCATGGTCAAAATCTCAGAACTGATGGCTCACAAGCCATTTTTTGCTAAGCAGCCCTGACAATTCACAGCCTCATGATAACTCACAGCCTTGTGCACCAGGACACCTTACAATCACAAATTATTCACATCAGCTACAGCAGTGCCTGCTTCCTGGGCTATACACAAGCAAATACATTGTGGGCACACACCCAAAAGCTTGTGAATTACTGACCAATAATCATTAAGTGTTGTTCTGGAATGTCTATCCCTTAATTTTCATAAAGAGACAGAAGTGTGCTTTCTCACAAATTTCAGAATTTGAATGTGTTTTATGCTTTTGCTTAGGCTACAGCTTGCCTACTTTCATAACAAAAACATTAATGATTGGATCGCTATTAATAAATTAACCATGTGACTGGAGTAAGAATGAATGTATCTAGGAGTACTCTTACAGTAGGTTAAAGTAGCCTAGAAAATAAAATATAATTCATTTTTATGATTCTGAAATGTCAACAACATCTGAAATGAGTTTTTGACAACCAGTAGCCGTATTCTGGCTTTATAGAAACAATCTTTAATTATTTTGAAATCACAACACCTTCATTTCCTTAATCTTCTGCAGAAATAACACTAGAATTATAATGTCAGCAGTAAATTATATCAAAAAGATCAAGAATATGTCTTAATAGAAAATTAATAGTGACAATCTCCCCAGTATTTAGCAGTTATTCTAGAAACAAATATAAATCAAAATGGCTAACTTGCTGATGCAGTTTCACAAACAAAAGTGATCAGCTCATCTTCAATCTTTGTAAAGGCATCAAAGTCATCCACAAAGAAGACATGTCTTTCACTGGGCTTGCTGCCAATATTAACCAACTCTGAATAGTCAGCATCAGCCACTCCAATAGCAAAAAAGGTAAAACCTGTAAAACAAAAAGAACACTCCTCTGAGTCATTCATTTTGAGAGTGGAAATACAATATGGACACAACTGTATTTGCACTGACTCTTTTCCTGATTAAACACATACATTAACATTTTATTATTATCCTATAGCAGACAAAAAATCACTTATGTAATCTAAAATAAAAGCAAAACAGTCTCTGTGAAATATTTCTTCTGACTATTTATGCTTAATTAGTTAAAGTTAAACCTTAAGTGTTTTCTTGAAGAATGTGACTACTCAGTAGTTTAAAGTTTTAGCATATGTTTAAATGCTTTTCTAATTGAATGCTATACTGTATTACACAAAAATATCCATGTATCAAGTACAGAATAAATATAAAGCAGAAAAATTAATTTCCTGCAGGTCCTTTACAGAATTTTCTGTGTCATGTGTTAGTATATATATGATTTCAAGGCACTGCTGTCTCATGAGTGAGCACTGAAATAAATGCATTCTCATTTCATCAGCAATTTAACTGCACTGGTTGAATCTGTTCTATACATTAAGCAAAAATATTTTTCAAAACTTGAGCCTGACTTAAAAAATTCAAATGAAATGGAAACTGTACCCTATATATTTCAGGAGCAACAAAAGAGCTGTAAGTTTTTCAACATTTTCCTTTCCATAAGAGATGAAGGGAAAAACCTCTCTATATCAGGCTGAATATAATTAATGGATATACTGTTCTAGAATGGCTCAGTCACAAATTTATTTCAGTGAAGCAATATTATCTTTAAGCTTGAATGAGGACTAGGGGCATACATCACCTTCTGCAGAGCCTTTAGCCAAACAAAACTTTGACTTAATACATTATAACAGTATCTTCATGTCTCGTCCAAGATCAGCACCTCTTTGTGCCAGCCTCCATCACAGATGTCCTTCAGAACCTGCTCCAAGCTATCTGCAGCCTCACTGCACAGCACAGCCCAGAGGAAATGGGAGAGGGGAGCATGTGCCACGTCCCAGCAACTGAACCCTCACAAAGTGCCATCTTCTCTGAAGGTCATTCCAGTCCAGGACCTAATAACGCAACTGCAAGGCTTACCTGAGAGATGAATGGTTTTCGTTCAGCCTAGACACAAACTCTAATTTATCCACAAATACACGGTTTTCTTGACTACTACTTAAAAGAGGCCATGCAAGACCACTATTTCGTCATATGCTTTATTGATGAAGCCCCTACACTCAGAATCTAGCAACAAAACAAGGTGGCAGCCAAGCTGGACAATCACATTTGGTTTCAGAAATCAGTAAACTACAGTGGGAACTTCACAGCTGTTAAAGCTAAAAGCAAATAAAAGGCACAAATGTAGTTTCTCCTTAGGTCACCTCACATTAAAAGGAAGACAGTTTTTTTCTTCCTCCCTTTAGTTTTGTTCCAGGTGGCACACTGTGCCCTTTGGGTTTTGATGCAAACTCTTACAAGAGTTAATCCAGTTCCTACACTCAGATTCAAAACATGGTTTGAGCTTAAAGCTCTAAAACAGAAGTTTTAAAGAAATTCATAGAGGTAAGTAGTGTAACATGAGAGCAGCCCAGAAATGGTGTAAGAATTTTTAATGGACCTCTTGTGTTGAAAACAAAATAGTTCAATTTGCACATAACCACAAGACTACACTTTATAGATGACAATCCAGATTCTCGGGATCCTATTCCCCAACTTCTTCATTCTGGGAACAATTCCATTGACTACTACATGATTTTAGCACTGCTGCCAAAATGAAAAATAATCCATTAATTCCATTAATCACCAAAAATATCCAGAATCTAATCATATCCTAGTGATATTCTGTGTTTCTCAGCAATTGCTATTTTCTTTAAAACTGAAAATCTGGAGGAAAAGTTACCCTTACCTCATGCCCACACTTAGGTAGATGCAATCAATGAGAAGAAAAGAACACATGAATTGTTTTTAAAACCACACAATTTACCATCTAGTTGCATTTCTCTGGAGACTTTGTTCACATCATCCTGTGATCGCCCATCAGTAATGACAACCAAAACCCTTGGAATACCCCTTCTCATGCCTGCCTCTCCTGTAAATAAGATTTCTCGTGCATGTTTAATGGCTCTGCCTGTAAAAAAAAAAATTGACATTGACTGTAATATAAATCTGAATTCTATTGGATTCTCATATCACATGTTAGACATATATAAACAGAGAAATCTGTTGTGTCCTGAGTAGTCTGTCAATTAGTTCATTCTGTAGTTATTAAAATCAAGATTTAGAAAAGTTTGATTTTGACTGTAATGTTTCAAGTTCCAATGGCTTTGGCCATCCATTTTTCAATCCAGAAGGTGAAGATCATGAACATGATTTGTGTGGGTGTCCTGGTTTCAGCTGGGATAGACTTAAATTTCTTCTTCATTGCTGGTACAGTGCTGAGTTTTGGACTCCATATGAGGCTAATGTTGATAATGATGTTTTGGTTGTTGCTAAGCTGTGCTTACCCTGAGTCAAGGACTTTACAGTGTCTCCCTCTCTGCCCCTGAGCAGCTGCACAAGAGGACTGGAGGAGAGTGTACACAGGAGAGCTGAACCAAACTGGCCAAAGGGATACTCTGTACCACAGAATATCCTGCCCAGTGTATAATCTGGGGGAATTGGCCAGGAGGGGCCGACCCCTGCTCTGGAATAGGCTGGGCTTCAGTCAGCAGGTGGTGAGCAACTGTACTGAGCATCATCCGTTTTTCCTGGGGTTTCTCTTCCTCTATTTGTTATATGCCTTTAAATTACTGTTATTATCATTGCATTTTACTTTATTTCAAGCATTACTTTATTTACTTTCAATCATTACATTGCATTACTTTATTTCAATGAAGCTTTGTGTCAGCCCACAGGCTTTACCCTTTTCTGATTCTCCCCCCCATCCCACCAGGGCTAGGCGTGGGCAGTCAGTGAGCACTGTGTGATATTTAGCTGCTGGCTGCGTTAGAGATAACAAAACTTTCCTTTTCTGGATTGTGGGTCTACATTAACAACTAAGAATGTCATTGTAGTAAATGGAAAATTATTTTGATAACGTTGAAAATAGATGCAGTGCAACAGCTGCAAGAAATTTCTGTGCAGTCTGAAAATAATAAAACATACATTTCCAACTAAAACTGATTTTAACCCTTTCAACCCTCATCTATAATTTCTTTATATCAGAAAGCTATCTTAAGGGTTTAATTAAAATGTAACCTTAACAGACATCTTTCCCCATCCCAATCTTAAACACCCCACAGAGGCTTAACTGTCCTGGCCTATATCCAAACAGACCCTCCACTCTCTCCAGTTTTCTATATGCTCTGCAAGCTCCCTCCCACCCTCTCCCCTTTCTCACTTTTCTGCTCACTTGTCAAGCTGATTTCATGTTACTTCCCACTCCACCTTCCACTACTCCAAAATTAATTTGCTTTTGCCCTCCTGCCCCTCTCCCTGCCTCCCTTATCCTTGTTATCACTGGATAGACTGCACTAGGGGTGAATATGCAGCAGTAGGGGCTGAAGTGTGTAAACTACATATTACAAAGACTTTCTAATTTCAGAGCCCAACCTTTCATCTCCAGTGTGGAGATAGCATGTTATCACTGGTTTTGCAGTGGCTAATTAAACCCCTTGGCAAATGGGAAACAAATAGTGCTCAGAGAAGCATCGAAAAAAATCTGCGTTACAGTCACAACCTTTCTCACCTGTTTTTGTATTTCCTCCTTTGTAGGCTATTTGCTGAATAGCTTCAAGAAGAGTCTCTTTTGTTCTGTATGCATTCAATTTAAATTCTGTCCTGGGATCATCACTGAACTGAATTATTGCCACCTGTGCACATAGAAGATGATCATTACAAAAGCACCACCCACGGTGTACGCAAAAAGTAAGTGAATCTGACTACTTAAAACAAGGATTTATATTGTAACTTTGTTTCATCCTTAAATTGAAGCCAGACTTCTTTTCTCTTTAAGAAAGCTTTCACTAAATAAAGTTCAGTTTTACTCTCTGCAACCTTGGCAACCAACACTTTGTGGTTTCATTTTGCAGCGAACAGTAATACCCACTTTGGCAGAAGCCAAAGCATAATCGAGCCCCAAAGCAAAATTCTGGTTACAGCTGCTCACGTGTACAGTTATTCATACTCAGAACTGCTGGGACTTAATTCAGTCTCCACAAATTAATAACTGCACATAAGTAACTGAAGCTAGGGAGCAAGACTGAAGCAGGTAATAGAAATATTAAGGAATAAATTTTGAAATATTGCCTCTGTCAAATATGACACTACATGAGCTAAGACCCTGTATTACAATACTGTACACTAAAGCCCTAGAACTCACAAAGCATATATTGATCTTCATATTCCATTAGTGGTGTCCCTGTTTTAAAAGGAGCTATTGTGTTTAAATTTGTGACAAAGTTTCTGAAGCACCATTAACTCTACTCTGGAAAAATAGCTGTATAGCAAGAAACAGTAAAAACTAAATATTCTTCAGGTTTGGACAAGTTAAAACTAACTTCCAGTGAGATTCCAAACCACAGATTATACAGGTAACACTTAAAACAGTAACGTATTTGCCAATAATACATTCTGGAGCACCTCTCTAAACAAATACACAAAAGGAACAATCATTACAAATTTTATTTCAAGCACTGTAGAGTGTGTGATTTTAAATAACAGAACGTTTAATTTTCCTTATCAATGCCATTTTTAGCTTATTTATAAATAAACACTACATTGAGTTCCAAAAGCATTAACAAACTTAAATGTTATTGGAATTGGAGAAGACTGAAATGATACTTAGGCGCTCATGCTACCAAAATTTTTATTGTGAATTTTAACATATGGTATCCATTAAAAGGTATTGAAAAAAGATACGGACCTAGAGCAGTTTATATTTTCACAGAAATGTGAAATTATGTCAGTTACTTCTTGATTCATTTAACTGTTGGTCTAGTCTAAAATACCCTGTCAAGTCCATGCACCCTCCATATCTGCACAGGCTGATTACCTGTGTTCCATCAGGACCAATCTTATCCAAAGCTCCAACAGTGCTATAGAGAAAGCTAATTATCTTATTGAAATTGTCATCTCCAATACTCCATGACCCATCCACCAGGAATGCCAGATCAGCTTTGGCTGCTTTGCACACTGAGGAAGAAAAGCAAGAATTTTGGAATTATGGCAATGCCTCAACGTCTCATGAAATCTCATAAATCACTTGAAAAAATGCAACCATCATGAAAAGCCCTTGTTTAATGCTAACCATTTATGCTTCAGCCAACAGACCTGAAAGCATTGACTTCAGTGCAGGTGTACAGAGCTCTGCAAGGGAGAACTGTCTCCACCAATAGATCCTATCAGAACACATTTCAATGGGTATTTAAAGTCTGGCTAATCATTTCTATTTTTATTTAGGTCTTTAAGTAAAGTCACACATGAACTCGTAAAATGCCAGACTCCTAGCATGACACAGTAAGCAAGATGACAGAATTTCAGCTGTGGAGGTTCCCACAGGGAAACCATTCAGAAAAGTATCCTAAGGTCTGCAATGCCTAATGCACTTCTACTGCACTGTGTAGGAGCAATGCAGGTTTCACCCAACTCATCTTGTTCCAGCAGGTTCTTAGGCAAAATGGCCTGCAAAAGCTGTACATTTGCTCACACAAGTTGCTCACTCTTCCATGGAGACTGGGAATCTTCAGCACACCAGATAATCCAAGTCTATTGCTTGGGGTCAGAAGCAAACTGTCTCAAACCAAAGTTATGCTTTTCAACATATTTCATCTTCATATTCATCTAAATTCAGAGAATAGGACAAACCTGTATTTTTCACTTTCTGTTGATTATTCCTTGGATAACAAAAACCCCTCATTACCTGCTCCTATGCAGTTCTAAACACACACATACAAGGTCTTTTTATCCTGTGCTTGTGGGTTAAATTCTCAATTTCTACATGTCAGTTTGGTCCACCAACTTCAAGCTGATGTATTTGATCATCACTCTCCACCAATAATGCTCCTCTCACAGAAATATTATGAGCCTCTGTACAAAACACTACATGTCCAAATAATAATAAAAGGAAGTCTGCATTTAAAGAGGAGAACATGGCCCACACTTTTCACATTACCTAAAGTAGACATATTTTAAAATAATGCAGCTTTCGAGATTTAATTATCCTAGAATGTCTGCTTCAGTTGCAAAATATGTGTGGATTAGGAGTTTTGGAAAAAAAGAAGTGTCACATATATTAACGACTCTTTCAGCGAACTTCAACAGTACAAAAATGATGTCAGATTTTTGGCTCATTAAATTTAAGCCAGCTGCCTTAAAAGTGTTTCTACAGCAAATGCCTTGTGAGATCTGCTCCCCACAGGTCTAGAATACCATCAGAAGGAGAAAAACATTGCATCAACACTTTAAAATTGCTAGAAACTCACACATGTAGCACTTACCCTCTTTTGCAGGTGGGATTGTAGGTGGTGGAGGTGGTGTTGAAGGTGTTGTTGGTGCTTGAGTAGGAAACGGTACTGGAGAATAAAAGAAGCAATATTCAAACATGCTTAAAAGCTCAATATCTTTAATAGACAGCATTTTCTACTCATCTCAACATTAAAAAAAAAAATCTCTAATCAACTAGTTATGCAATTGAAGATAAATGTAGGTGAATACACACAAGAAATATCACCTGAAAGAGCATTATTACTAAAACAAAACAATTAATTATTGTATCATTCAGTGTGAATGATACAATAATACAATTGAACAACTACTGGAACTGCCCCTTTTTGAGATTCCCCAGTATAGTAGACCATGTGCCAGCACAATTCTTGACCTAGAATCCATAATTCATTTTGAAAAAATGTCCGTGTCCTTTTCCTTTCTCACCAAAAATCCTCAGTAACCAAAAGTAGGTCTTTATTCACCCTGGAAGGAAGAAGATCTTAATCCTGCAATCCAAAATGCAAAGACAGAGAGCAAAAGCAAGCCAGTGCCTGCACTCAGAGCTGATCACAGTCTGCCCTGATGAAGACCTTTCTGAATTTGGTCAGACTTTGTTATGCTTCCAGACAGCAATGCAGCTCTGACCAGAACTCTAACAGGACTGTGGCCCTGTTGCCTGCAGCAACTTCTACTAAAGTTGCTTTATAATTTCTGAAAATGTCCCTCACACTTCTCCTGAAAATTGACTTTGGAATTTCAGCCTTGCAGAGACCTAGATGAATATCCAATCACTGACTGACAGCTTTCCTGAAAGCAAGAGATTTAGTTCCTTTCAATACAGCCCAGATGAACTCTCAGAGATAAAATGCACATGCACCGACTTCCACAACTCAATGGAAGGAAAAGCTTTTGCTTTTGTTCAAGGGTTTTTTTCCCACTTTTGTTCAATGCATTTAGCATAAGAAGCCACAAGTAACAGAACATCAGTCCTTCAAGTAACACTAAACCTGTAATTTGCTGTAACACCTAAATTACATTTATAGGCAATGGAGGGAGTTAAATATGGCAACCTGAGAAAAGGAACCTACATTTGGGAAAGATCAGTGAAAGAGGATTCATTACATGTCCACATCCCACTGCAGCTGATAGGGGTTTTCCCAACGACTTCAGCAACAGAAAGGGCTAAGGCTCTGAAACACCTACAAGGAAGTCATGCCCAGGACACCCATGGCCACAGCAACCCAGGACCAGCCCCATTTAGAAAGGGTCACAGCTGCTGTAAGGTGACCTGAAAGGCTGCTCTCAGCACCAAAGAGACACAGGTCACCCAGAGGAGTGTTTCCCTTAGAGGTGAGACAATAATTTGTCTGCATCTCAAACCATTGTTCTCAAATGGACATCTGGGCCAAAGTGTGCCCTTCCTCATGTCTCCTAGCTCCCTGAACTGCAGAGAACACTAAACCCCTTTCCCCAAAAAGCAGGAGAAGCTTGGCTTTTTGCTCACTGCTTGGAGAATGATCCCTGGACAAGGAAGAAGTGGAGTCATGCACCTGTGCAAGTATTTCCTATGTGCAGCCATAAATGTGGAAGGAAAAGAGGAGAAGTACAAACACTTTCTACCCTGAGAGAAAGGGAATAGCATTGTGGTGTATAGCAATATACTATAAGAAGAAAGGTAATGCTGAAATTGGAAATGGGCTCAAAGAAAAAAAATAAAATTCATTGTAGTCCCATGTTTTATTTTACAGTACTTTGAATTCATGACAGCTGGATCTTGCCTTCATAAACAGCTGTGAGGGGGTTTTTTGCCTGTCTTGTATTGCTACTACTAATAAGTAAAACGTCTGGTTGCTTGGTTGGTTTGTTTCAAAATGCTTAAATAAATTTGGTTTCGAGGTCCCATTTAACTGTAAATTATTCAAACACTAGCTAATTTTACTAAATAACAAGAGATGCAGGAACACAACTTTCTCTGTTTGCTTCACTTTTCTGTACTTTTTCCCCAAAGTCAGAGATATTCAGAGTATCCCATAGTGGGACTTTTTATGAAGAAAACTAAACCATCCTCCCTGTGTCATTCTCATTAAGAACTCCAACAGAGTTATTGAATGTGACTTAATAATTAGTTCAGCAGTGGTGTAAGAATCCTGCACCTCTTTGGAGGAGTCACAGTGTACTCGAAAAATTAACAGCTCATCTATAGGAAACTGTGTAGGAATAGCACGTGTGGGCAAAGGGCAGAACACGAGAAGCCCTTGAGCATTATTGCTGCTGGCTGAACTCTGTCTCCTCTGTCTTACTCACATGTTGTCTCCGTGATGCTCACAGCAGGGCCCTCCAGCTCCTGAAGCTGTGTATGAACACTGATTTTATATTTGGTTCCAGGCATCAGTTCAAAGAAACAATGTCTAGGTGTCCCTCCACCAAGATTTACTTCTTGTTTTTTTCCATCTGGAATTACAAAAGAAATCATAAAAACTCTTTTTTAATAGTGCTTTGTCGAATAATGTAATTGAAAACATAAATAAGAAGGGTACATGACAGCATATGAAGGGTAAGAGGTTGACATGAATTAATAAACTACATGCTGCCTTACTTTGGAAATTGACCTCTGTGCAGAGGTCCCTAACATTTTATTCTTCATACTAAGTAGGAGCTGAGGAATGTGTCAAACATCTTCAGGAAAAAGAAGATTAATTTTGCCCCAAGGCAATAAAAATCACTAACACTATCATGAATGGGCTTTGGACCTTGTCCTAAATTATCAGGGCCTAACAAGGAATTGTTTTATTATGTAATTCTATGGCATCCTTTGTCTATGCCTGTGGTTCTCAGCATCTGTAATGTGCTTGGTCACAGTGAAAGAGACTGAACTAGATATCATATTCCAGCTTTCACTACTAATCACATAGCAAGATGGTTAATGAATAGCATTTACAGGGCTCCAAAACTGCTAAATTCTCCAAATTCTGCTAAATTCTCCAAATTCTGCTAAATTCTGAATTGGAAAATGCGTTGACAATAGAAAAAGGCCAGGTACTGGAAATAGCATAATACATGTTTTAATAACAAGAAAAACTTTATCACAATTTAAAATCTGCAGCAGGAGGAAGTGAAATACAAACAACTGATCTCACATTTTACAGAGTATATAAAAAAATGACAAACAGTTCTTCAATGCTTATCAGGTGTTACACTAGTAGAAAAATATTTGATTACTGACTGAACCAGACACATACTGGACTTGACAACCAAATCCCTTCAGGATAGATATTAATAAGAAACTTTTGTTCACACTCTAGGCTGTTCTGCTCACATTTAGTTGCTTATAGCTCAGCTGGAATTTTTGCAGTTTTATATGAAGAAAGTAGAATGTTGGCTAGCTCCCATATGAGAGGGATGTCTGTGCTGTCTTGTGTGAGCCAAGATCTCTGATATCTGAATAGCTTGTCTGTATTTCAGGGCTTCAAATAAACCTTATCACCATCCACCTGCCATTCCACAGAAAGGTCATTACTTTTTTTTTGCCAGAAGATCTCTTTTATTGCTCATGATACCTTTAACACAGCCCATTAAGTTTTACTAACTGCACTTCTCTCAAGTTATCCAAGGTTTTAGTTTGCCGCCAGTCAGAAGAGCACTGATGTCTGCTCGGGATAAGAGAGCTGGTCTGCACAGAAAGTGACCTCTCCATAATGTCTTCTGTCTACACCTGAGAATCAGTGAGGCTGAAGAGGCTGGAATTTACCCTCTACATGCACAGTGCTAAAAGCACCGAGACACCTTGTGTGACTGCACAGAACTGTGTCATGTTTATCCATATGAGTAACATTACAATGAAGCATCAACAGAATGAGAACAAACACAACCGGATACTGTTCTGATTCTGTGGGAATGGTCTGGATTAATTCAGAGCTTTTCTACCCTTCCGTCGTCTTCTCCCATCTATCCTAATCCTACAGAGGTACTGCTGCTGGTATATTTACAAACTTTTATGTATCCAGTTCATCTTTATCCACCTTCTGTTCCTCACAGCAGTGAAAAACTCAGGTAATCACCTTTCTCCTACCGATAGATGAAAGTCCCTTACATAAAAAGTTATCAACGTGTTTGACATAAAAGGACAGGGATGTTACTTCCATTCTGAAACTGTCAGCATGTACACACCTCTTTTCTGTCCATCATTTCCAGTATTTCAGGAGCTAGTGTACAGGTCTAACTGCATACAATTGCTATGCAATTCAATTATCTGGATTGGGCTGTAGCTGCCTATCAAATTATTAAGTAACTTACCCTCGAGTGACTCTATAACTACCCTGTAAGCAGTAGCATGTCTGTGAAGCTGCCACTGAGCACACAGACTTGTCATGCGGACTTGGTAGGAATCCAAATTTGTCACACCCAGATACACTGAAAATTAAACATAAAAAATAGTTTTATGCCTCTAATAAGAAATACAAGAAAAAAATTACAAAATAATTACAGTGAAACCAGTGCCAATTCATTTTTAACAAATAATATCCATAGCTGCTTAAAAACGTCAAGAAAATCTAAAAGATGACTTTTAAAAAGCAGTGAACCTTAAAAACAGAAGTATAGAACTTTAGGCAATTTACTTAAAACTAAATAATGAACATTGCTCAAAAGTTCAGTTATTACAAATAAGTATAAAAGTATCATAATAACAGCAGAATTTCTGTCAAAATCTAATTTGAAATTGAGCTTTAGCTATATAAAGAGCAAATAATCTTCTATATGGAGCTAGAAAAAATACACTAAATAGACTTCTCATTAAGGAAATTTACATCTACTACTAGGCAAATATATTTTTGGCTAATAAATAATATCTCCTTTATGATTCCTGTCTTGCTAATGCGCAGCAGATCACTTTAAAGCCTGGTATAGTCTCATAGAAAGAGCAACTTTCATTTCAGGAAAACAGTTTGCAGACGATTGAGAAAGCTTTCCACATGAAAATTTATTCACGGAGTTGCAGAAAGCCATAGTTGCAAAGAAAACCAGCCTGTAGAGATCTGAACAGCATGAAATCATTCTTACAGGTTTTGGCCACGCCTGTTAGGGCATCACTGAAGCCTGTTGAGTATGAAGCAAATACTTTAACACTGTATTCTGTTCCACTGAAGAGATTTAAAATGAGGATGGTATTAATATCGTCCCCTACAAAGGTCTCCAATGCAGGACCAGGAGCTGCAAAAAATGAAACAAATGAGAAAATCATTTGCTCATCCACTAAATGAGAAAAAATTATGTGTTCCTAAAGTTACTGCTATTTTTTGCCTTATTTTTTAATTTCTTTTAACCATACACAAATACAAAGACATTCTCCTCAATCCTTGCATGGATAGAAGACACAACAAAAAGACTTGGAAAATTCAGCAGTGGGATTCATTAAGGCAGAGCTAGACACTGGCATCTTTTAAGACCCTTTTGTTCTGCTTCAGTGACTTTCTACTGCTCTAAAGAGGCAGCCAAATATCTCCCCAGTCTGGTTGTGTGCCAGGACCAACAGGGAGGACAGTAGATGCCAGCCAGCACTACAGGCCCCCAGGGCTTCTTATACAACAGCACTATTTAATACTATGCAAAAATGATCATGAAAATAGAAAAGAATGAAACTTTCCCAAATCAGAATAGCAAACAGCTCCTTCATCACCTCCCTTAGTTGTTCTGGATGCACTTCAGAAACCAGGCAGCAGTACTGTCTTTGGGCCGTATTTTAGTCCCTTCATGGTCACACATCTGTGATTTGCTGTCAATAGAGGACGCTGATTTTCTAAAGAAATTTGAAGGATTCTGGATGTCTTATCTAGCTGCAATGTACAGGTGGGCAAAGGATGCAGCACACACAAAATGGACAATGACTAAAATGTCAAGCGTCTGAGAAGAAATGAAAACCTTTTATTGTGAGAGGAAGGAAGTTGAAGAACAGGAAAATACAGAACAGGAAAAAAGCAAACATAGTCTCTGAAACAGAGTCATGATAAACATGAAAATAAAAAGCACAGACTGAAAGAGCTGGGATTAATCAGCTTTGGACAGGAAGTCTAAGGGGAAATCTACTGCTTCCTACACCTACCTTATGCAAGGTGTTAGAGAAGATGCAGACAGAATGTCTTCAGAGGCAAACAGGAAAATGTAGGAATAAAAAGACAAATTTTGCAACATGGGAATTTTTTATTATATAATACCAAAGATGCTTCCAGTGATAGTAGTCAAAAACTGGGAGAGATGCTTAGAGCAATTTTTATATCTACATTCTTGGCGATATTATAAATTCAAGTGACCAGGGTCCACTGAAACCTGTTCCAAACTGGCCCTGTTTTGTTCAGAGAGGTGGATCAGACGATCTCCAGAGATCCTCTCCAGCCTGCATCATTCTGTGACTATGAAACTTTCATATTCAAAAATAAGACACCAAAGTTAATAGTGCTTTCAAGACCATAACTGCAGCTGATTTATTTAAGAACAAAACTGAGCGAAAGATGACATTCAGTCAGAAGTGACCACAAAAAAATCAGTTTAAAAACTCACTGTTGACAGGTTTGTAGACAACTCTGTAACCCATTGTTGCTGAAGGTGGAGCATCCCAGCTGATACGTAATCTGTTGTACCACTCATCTGAGACACGTAAATTCCTAGGAGCAGACAGGGGCACTGAAAAAAAAACCAAACTGGACTTTTAGAAGTTTATCTCATACACACTTACACAATAAAATCATGATACGTAAATAAAATGAGTGTGATACCCAGTACTTTCAGATTTACAGGTAAAATTATCAGGATGAAACTCTTAATCAAATTCACCCTTTGCATTATTCAGTGGATTAACCACAAGCTTTGATCAACAAACAATGAATTTTGGAATTAATTCCAAAATTTGTCTCTACATTTCTTTTTTTAAAAAATCTTACTTTTGTTTCCCTAAAATGTAATGTAATTTAGAGATAATTGTACATTGTATAGTTTCTTCCAATCAAAGTGCACTGAAGTTTTTAATGTATAAATCATGCTCTTTTGAACACTTAATCCTGTAGAATGGAATCAAAGGAATTACTTACAAGTGATTTAAGTCCCTCCATAAATAGCACTTCAATTAAGACAAATTATGTAAATTAGGAGAACAATTCAATAAAATTATACTATCATGACTAGAAGTGCACAATGAAAGGATTTTTTACAATATACAGAAGAGAGGAAGCTTAAGCTACAGTTGAGTAATCTTTTGGTACTTGGTCAGAACTCTGGAGATAATGCAATCACTTTTATAAAAAATTCAGTAGCATTTCTAATGACCCTTAGAAAGTAATGATCTCACAAAAGAAAATCCAACAGTACAATGGTTGGTTTGATACCATCTCAGCAGGCTTTGTTTACTTTTTTCCTGTATTAGTTGGCTTGCCCTTGGTGGGCTACTTATCAAGCATTTACCAGCTTTATTACTGAACAAGTTTCTGCAAACTCAGTATTTGAATATAAAATACAGCTTGTCTTTTAGAAGAAACCCATTGTTTATAAATCAATCAACTGAGACTAATTTAAAGTTCAAGTCATATAAGTCATGCAAAATAAGACCATATTTATACTAAAATACATTCCTACAGCCAAGGAAAAAAGGCCACAAAGAGTAAGTCTTTATTCATGCATATCCTGGCCAAAGGCAGGTGGAAGGTTTGTACTCACAAGTTTTTCCAGGAGCTGAGACACTGACTCCTTCCCCATCAGAATAGATGGGGGTTATGGTAACTTTGTACTCTGTATCAGATAGCAGAGGGTGAAGTAGAAGAGTGCTTTGTCTGCCCGGCACCATCACCTACAGGGTCAGAAACAGCAGAGACAATCAAGCATAATAACTGGAGCCACTTTATCTTACATAGTCTCTGACAACACATTCCACCAGCATTGCTGTATAGCTTGCATTTTCAAATATTATTGATGATCTACAGTAAAATAAATTAATTACATTATCCACCCCTTTAACCCCTAACCATTATACCTAAACAAAATAAAGGAAATGTTCCTATGTGATAACACTGTTTTATATTAAACCTATATTAAGGTTTAATACAAACCTATAACTTATTATTATATTAAGCCACTACAGGTCCATAAACCAGTGGTAGTGTTTGGATTATAAATACTTAAACTACTTTGCTGTACAGCCAAAATACATCCTCGATGTATTTATTCTGGACATATTTAGATTTTCTGAAACTCGGTAATAAAGGCTGATTGTTTTGTTCTTTGGCGACAAAAAATTTTCATTCCCTGGGAGGAAGGAAAAGTTATGAGATCTGGAAGCATTGAACTGAGCAAGCAGGAGTAAAACACGTTTGTCTTGTCTGCATCTAGTCTGAAAACAAGCAAATGAAGGTAGCTGTTTAGGAGAGGAAGTAGGATGGCATCCCACAAATATCACAGGATGTCAAACTGCCATGAAACATGGAAGATCTGCAAGAAAAATCCAACCAGGCAACCTGTTAGTAGCAGCTGTAGAAATTCCTCCAGGCAGGAGGAATTTGATTCTAGAGGACATGTTTCAGCCTGCTGAATTAATTAAGCACAGTGAAAAGTTTCCCTATAAGCAGCTAGTTCTAAAACGCATCAATAAATTACTGTATTTTAGCCAGAGCCTCAAAAATCAGTATCACAATAGTGGTGGCAGGGATGCCAAGAAAGTCTTGCAACTGCTTAACTTGCCAGTAAAATTTAATCCCAGAGAGCCTCCAAAGCCTGTATGAGAGCCACTCACATCACATGGTATGGGCATGGTAAAAAAGAGAAACTAGTGCTATGTTTCCTGTGCAGAGACCTGTGCTCCGAAGTGATGCTGTTGGAAGCAATTCCAAGGTCCAATGTCACATTTTGGACATTCCCTGGCCCATGTCCATTGTCTGAATCTATCACCTGAGCCAGCAACTACACGTATTTGGCAAGAAGTTGAGAGAAGCGTAAGTGCTTTAAACTCACAGGGGAAAAGCAGAAAGTAAGCCTATAAAAGTGTTTTGTTGTTTCAAAGAAGACTGATGCATGTGATGATGGCAAAGTTTTGAAGCATATGCTCAAGAAAGGTCTCACCAGTTTAACACTCCAGGATACATTCGAACTACTTCTAGTTTTGGCAAGTGGCACAAAGAAGTAAATTTATCTAGTGCACCCAGGTGTTGAGACTTGTCAAAGTGCTTCATTCTTTGATCAAAACTGAACTAAAACCATTAATAAATGTTCTTGAAAGATTTCCACGCTCCTCTTCCATACATATGCATTTGAAACACACAAACTAAGTTTCTGAAAAAATCCAACAAATTTTTTGAGATTTTTAGAATAGTGGATGATTGAGAACTCTCCCCTCTCCACATGTGCATAATCTTCCACAGATTAATATAGCTTTCAGCAGTGAGAAACATTTTTGGCTTTAAAGAAGAGAAAAAATTTGATCTTTCCAGTATGTACAGCACACCCAAGAACATACATGCAATTTAGAGCTTGACCCTTCTGTATTCAATTACATTTTCAAGTCCCTGATTTTCAGCCAATTGCATCAAGAATTATAAAGCTTATTAATATTTTTATGGAAAGGGAGGAGTAACTGAAACTTTTATCACTGAAATCAGAGCCAAAAAACTTAAGCCCTCACCACAGAACTGTCACGCTATTGTACAGTATGTAAGCATGTACAGCTTACATGTAGTATATGTAAGCCCAAATTCCACAAAACTTTTGGGTTCTGCTTAAAAAATGTACTTAAGCATATAAACACTCCCCTAAAATTGAACATCTGTGTTGTTTCATTGACATCTGTTGCACACCTCTCAGGTGCTTGAAGCCACATGATACAATACACTCCTTCAATTAAAATGTGCCTAATTCTAAGTATAATCTTACATAATTCCTTTTTCAGCAAAGTATTTATGAATGTGATTAATTTCAAAGATGAAATGTGGCTAATCTCTTTGCTGAATTGTGACCAAAGGTAATAAGGCTTGAGAGAGTGCTTAAAATGAAATAATTTGTGAGAATAGAGCCAAGATGCCTACCTAATCATATAGTTTTATAATTACATTTAATAAACTTTTGAATCAGCTCTAATATCCTTCTGATAGCCACAATTTTAATACCTTTCCTACAGTTTGAATTTCATTTTAACATAACAGTCATTGAATACTAAAGCAGAATGACATTTATACCATCCAACTGAACTAGAGAGCTGAAACTGCAAATCTGGGATCTGAATTTCAGAACATCTGGGTTATTCTCAGAAGAACAGTACAATCTGTGCCATTACACTGTGAAAAATTTCCACTTTATTATATAGTATACTAACATACAGTTGAGGTAAATTCATACAGCATGTTTCCTAGTCCAAAAGGACACCACTAGACTGAAAATTCATTTTCAGGTCATAGTTGAAATAGGTGGTTAAAAAGTACATTTCCAGCAGGGTCTCATAAAAGATGAATAAAACTGAAATGGAAAAAGACAGATTCATATTTTCCTAGAAAAAATATATTCAACTCCTTTTAATATTTTTTATTGAAATACCCTGACATAGGGGTAAAAAATGTCAGCTGCTAAACATCAAAAAGAATAACCCATATTTTTGTTACAACTGCTCTATGAAAAGAAGTGACTCAAATGGCAGACACAGAGGGGGAATGATAGGGAGTATTTTTGCATTCTGAGCTATTTACTAAGGAAATAACCTTGAAATATACAACTTAATCTTTTAAATGTACCTACATGGAGCCATCCCAAAACTTTATAACAGATTTTGTGGAAATCAAGAACTACAATACTAAGTTTTCTCCAATTTAAAACCAATTTTTTAAAAAGGCACTTAGCCTAGATGAATTATTAAAGTATGTCAAAAATTGTGAAATGTTAAAATAATGGAGCTCAGGCTTCTTTTTTGTGGGGGAAGGTGCATGTTTTGTTTGTTTGCTATATGCTCAAAAGAGTGCATGCAGTACTCTTCATTCTTTCAAATATTATCCAAAGTCTTAATGACTAGAATTTTTTCTGTGTAGGACAACTTTATTCTTGATAATTACATGGCATTGGAAAAACAAATATTCTCAGGCACTTAGATTAAAAAGTGTTGTCCTTATTGTGACATGTTTGGGTTAATGAGAAGCACGAAAACTGCATTTGAATTTTAATTTCATTGATTTAGCATAACATAAGAGAGAGAAGAGAGGAAAGGAGAGGGGAGAGAAGAGAGAAGAGAGCAGAAGACAGAAGAAGCAAAATTGCTGAAGGAAAACAAAAAGTGCTTAAGACTATTGAGTACAAACATTTAAATGTCATTAAAATGCAATCTCAGGATAGAAAAATGCCTAGGAGTAAAAAAATAAAAATAAAAAAACTTGGATGAATTAAAAAAATACAAGGGGAAAAAAAAGACAGCTCCTCTTTTAACTGTGAGCTCATTAAACATCTGTGTGACTTGATCTTAGATTTGACTGCTGTTGCCTGCAGTGCAGCAGGTGCTGTACAATTAGAACTTTGAAGTTCAAGCTCTCAGTAATTTCAAACACAGATCCTTTACTAATTGCAACAAAATTGTCATACAAAAAAAAAAAATACATCTTAGCAATTATTAAACAAACTTATGAAGCCAATAACAAAACCCATACAGACCATTCTTACCGCTTCCTCAGCACGGTCACCTTCTGTATTGAGATAGGTCACTCTGAACTGCTGAACACTGTAGTCAGTAATGTCCCAGGTCACTCTCAGACTTGAGGTTGTTTCATCATCTATAACAAGTTGCCTGACTCCTGTTCGAAAAACTGAATCCAGAAATAGTTATTTTATCAATGATATTTTTAGATTTAATATAATCTTTATATTGTGCTGATTATTACCAACTAGTTGCAAGCTCTACTGAAGTCATGCTGGCTCTGAAGAACCATAGTGGGACAAAACCATATAGCTCAGTCATACTTGGGCTTAGTAATATAAAAACTGTAAGCACATATTAAAATAATAGTTATCCTATATTTCTATTAACATGTCATATCCCATCTGCTTTCTTTATCTTACTCAGTTTATGCAGCTTTAAAACAATCCAAGCTAGAATGCTAGAGAAGAGAAATAATGCAGAAATGTTATTTCTTAGAAGTCTAATCAGTGAGAAAAGAAAGAGAACACTCAAAACTAAACAAAATTCTGAAAAGTTCAAGCTTGCATTTTTAAAGGAAAAGAGAAATTCTAGGTGAATTTTCAAAATTAGTCTCTGGACTCCTAAGTAATATCACTGGTATCACTCAGAGTCCCCACCCTGTGTAAGGGGTTGGCTCCTCACCAGTGCATGGCCTGGGCAGGAGGTTGTCCACACACACAAGGCGGGTGCAGAGCAGCACAGTGTGACCCTCCCAGCAGTGATCTGCCTTCCCCTCAGGATCATCAGCTCCTCAGCAGTACCACAGCTCTGCCCCCAGCCCTGAAGGTGCCTGTGGGGAGCCTTAGTGCTTTGCACTCTGCATTTATGTTGGCATTTGCTCTGCTTACCTGCTGTACTGGGCTCAGGGGTGGTGGCACTGGCGGTGGTCACTGTGGTAGCTACTGTGGTAGCACTTGCAGCTGAAAAACAGGACTTGGCTCACCAACAGCTCAACAAAAGATGGAGGTCACACTATTATTCTCAGATCTCTGACTATGACAGTGGAACTTGATTTCCACACACCTACAAGTATCCCACACACTTCAGACATTTCAGAGAATACAAGGGAATTATTCATTTAGTTTACTTTAGGCATATATATTTGCAGGATTAGCACTTAGATGTGCAGATAAGACATAATCATAAACTATGTAATCAAGTAAGAATGCATATATTTTCACAGATTTCTGGCTGAACCATGCACAATAGACTTCCACTTTGACCATTTGTTAAGGTTGTCAGATTAATTAAATTGAAAGGTTTTTAAAGGTGTTTTACTTCTGTCCAAGTGAAAAACAGAAAGTAAACTCAGCAACACTGGGAAGTATCAGCATCATTTGGATGGGTATGGGTTTCTTGTCTTAACAGAAGATTTAGAATTAAGCCTGCAGTTAAATTACTATAAACAAATAAATTTGAGAATTTACACATAAGAAATATAGTTGTTTACTTATCCAAGTAATTATCCATAAAAATGGAATAGAGCGATCTTCCTGAAATACAGGCCACTGTTTTGCTAATAAACTATAAAATAAGCTGGACATGATTATCAGGTTAATCTTTGTTACTTTCATGTCAATGTCACAGGAGGCCTTTTTGGACCATTATTTCAGCCAAGAGTGAATTCATCTATAGTGAGTATAAATTACATAAATAAGAAAAAGGTACATTGAAAATGCCAAACATCTTAAATGAAATTCCTGTAAATTATTTACTTTAAAGCATTTAACACACATCCCTTCCAAAATCTGATGTATCTTCTCATAAGGAACCCTGTTCAAAGACTAAATATTAAAATGTAAGATGGAAGAATATATACCCAGATCCAGAGGGCATTAATACCACAGCTCAGATAGGGAGCCAAACCACTATTTTGATTCAATGCCACCTATCACATAATATTAAACAGGAAAAACGAAAACTAGTCAGCAAACCCTGGTGCTAAACCACCACATTCTTCAATATTATAGCTACCCAAGATGAACTATGTTTTATATACAAGATATCTGGATCAAATTTAAACCACTTAAACATTTTTTTAAAATTATAATCAAGAGTTTCATCTTACATGTAGCTCCAAGAATAGCAACAACTTCGCTTTCGCTTTCATCATCAAAAACTGCCAGCAGAGAAACTTCATATTCTGTGTTGGGCAACAGACCCTCTATAACATGACTGTCTGCATCTCCATTTATGACAACCTAAGTTACACAGCAAGAATGAAGAATATCAGTTTTGCATCTGATTATTTTACCTGAATTGACTGAAATGAAAGAATGAAAATTGATTCTCCTTTAAAATAAATTAAATCTACACTCAGATCTGCCCAAATATTTATTAGTACCACAGAGTACATCTAGAAAAAACACTTAAGAATATTTAAAGTGTATAGTATTATGCTTTCACCCACAGCTAATGAATTGCTAAAGCTGACCATATACTTTTTTTTCCAATTTCTACAATTCAAAAAAATTATCAATAAAAACAAATAACAGGATAGATTAACTTCCATTTATATTTCTACTATTCAAACATTGCCATGACAAACGTATTCAGTATCTCCAGTGCCTTAAAAAAGGCTGCTTCAGTACCAGAACTGTAATCTCAGTTATGGCTCCACACTTCTGGATGGATCTTGAAAGAACACGTGATTCAGACTTGAGGATTAGGAAAGATGTGCTGATGATTAGTTTTCTATGTGCTGTGAAGTTTTAAATAGTAATTTTCCTCATTTCTAGCTATGACAGCAGCAGAAGGTTGACGTGCAGTATGAACTGTAAGCAGGTTTCACTTCAGATTTCTGTGTGTTTCATTTATTTTATTGGAAGGGATCACCAGATGGGGAAGAGCTGGAACAAAGGGACTATAAAACAGAAGGTATGGGATCCTGAACAGTAATTCTGGTGAAATGGGCTGGCCAGTTTTGGGAATAGTTTTCAGGTTATACAAATTGACACTACACAAAAACAACCTTCCTCTGGGTTAACATGACAAGTTTTTTAAGGTGGTCACTGTTTACTTAACGTCAAAGTTAGACTTATAATGGAAATCAAACAATAGATATGTCCTGTGTAAAATCTGTCACAGAGGTTTGCAGAAACAGTGAATAACACTTCATTCTTTTAACTACCACAGGAGATTTCCTGAGTTGATCCTGGGGAAAAAGGACCCATAACACAATCACAGACCTTCTGAACTCAAATACAAAACACAAAAGCAGAAAGAAATGAACTGGGGCCATCTACAACTATCAAGTAATGAATCCGGCATCCCATGCTGCACGCTTTCTGGCACAGATTTTCTTGGGAAAATTTAAGAAATAAGCTTTGAGTGAATCTAGTAGATACATGTAATGCCTTCCTTTTCAACTCCCCAGTGCCTCTAGTTGTGTATCAAATTATTATAAAATATCTATGTATAATTACTCTCTCACAAGTAACTTTGGCATACTTTCTGCACCATCACTTCCTTCACCCTCCCCTCCCCACTAATGTAACCTACAAAAAACAACATGAAGTGCTGAACTTTCAAGTGGGCAGGACAAATAGCAGCAACAAGCACATGAGTACAACAGCATGCATTCTCTACTGTAACCTAGAAATAAAAGGTCCCTCTTAAATTTATTCTGGCTTTTTAGTGCTAACTCCCGACTGCACGCTCCTCACCCATCAGCAGAGTGGGTGAAGTGTGATGCGAGGTGTGTGATTAACCACCACCCCCTGACCCCACTCAGATAATTGGCAAGTTGGGTCTTGGGAGGAAGAAGGAGGGAGTGCATGTCCTTTGTCTGCATGACTGATCACTTAGCTGGGAAAGAAGCTTAAAGAGGCAACAGCCTGGAGGTATTGTGCTATCCTAGGCCTGACCCCATTAGAGAGGTCATGCAAGGAGAACAAGAAAGCAGCTTGGGCAGTTTTAATATTTCAACATTCTTAAATATTAGAGCCTCCAGCAGTTCTTTGTGAATACAGCGAACAAGAACCTCAGCAGTTCAAATATTTCTTGATAATTTATTCTCACACTGAAAGAATACAGATACTTCAAATCTCACTTAAAAATGTGATTTAAGGGCTTTCAACTGGCAGCAGCTACTCAATGGAACTGAAATAGAAACAAACCAGTTAGTTCATCTACTGCAGAAGAAACTTCTAGTGGATGACCTGTGTCCACTCACTCATCTGCCAACTCCTTCTTTTCCCTGCTCACTCCTCTAATTTATCTTTCTTGCGTAACTACTTCTCACTAGGTGAAAGGGACGAAAAGAATCAGGCTAAGCTAAAATTACAAAAAAAAAATGACACATAACCTAAGCTAAAATGACTGCTTTCTGCCTGAATGGAAGACAAAATAATGCATGAAACCTAGGGCCAGGTGGGAAATGTCATCTATCCCCCTGAGTTCTGTACCCAGATAAACAGTTTGCAGATGTGGCCTCTCCATACACTGCTAATGCCAAGAGAGCAAGATGTTTGAGTCACTAAAGACTAAGTACAAAAGACGCCAAAATAATGAGTTAATAAATAAAGAAAAAGAGGAAATGAGACAGGCTATGAAAATTTGGGAAAGGAGAGAAAGCATCTGTCTTTCTACTTCAAAAAAGAAAATTAAAAAGTGAAGAGCTAAAGGGATGAAAATAGTTTTAAAATTTAGACTGATGGAAAGAGTACTACGGACAAGATGTACCAGAGCTTAATGCAAAATATACAGCATGAGAGGGAAAAAAGAGAAAACATAAAGAGGAATAGATGAATAATCTAATAAATATACTCTGTGTACACTTTTCCTTTTGTAACGTTACCTAACAAGGCTTCAGAGGCAATTTTACTGTAGCCAGCACATTAGACAAATTTGGAGCTTTATGTGAGGACATCACTACTCTGGCTCAGCTACTATCATCTTCATATCAAAGTGAAGAACATGAACCTCTAAAAACTGAAATGGCCTCAAACAACAATGCTAGTTCTATGCCTGTTGACACATTACAAATTAGATTGACTATTCACAAAATATCTCTTCTTTCCCTACTTCCTCTTCAAAACAAAACTGGAATATTGGTTGGATTTTAGTTTAGAGAGCTTTGCAGTGGGGCAGATTTTTCTGTAAGTCAGGTGGCCATATTTAAGTAGCAAACGTTGTCCTGAAAATGGAACTCTCCCTCCTTTTCACCCCTCAGAACGTCAAGGCAACTTACCTCCTCAGACTCCCCCCCATCCAAAGGAATCCATGCCAGTCTGTAAAAAGCAATATCTGATGACGTGGGCTTCCAACTGACCCTGAAACTATCTGATGATGCTTCATCTATTTCCAAATGCTGGGGAGCTGGAAGTCTCTCTGGAAAATATTACACACAAGAAAAGTGAGAGTGAATTACGCTCTGATACTTCTGTAGATGGCAACATTAGGCACATACCATTTTACTTGCAGCTTCTTAGAAGAGTATAACATGGGAGGTAGGCAACAAAGGCACTACAGGATTCTTTGCCCACTTATTTGTTATTTGGGAAGTAGTTGTGTAGCTCAAGGAAGAGAATAGACTCTTTGTGCTAACTATACAGGCCTCTTCTCTCCACTGAAGGAGCTGCATGCAACCCTGGGTCCATCTCCTTTGCCCAGAGCTCTGTGCACCAGGCTCTTTTTTTGTGCCTCAATGCAAAGTCCCAGTCTCTGCCCTTTTCAGACTCTGTGTGTATTTCCATTTGCACTTTGCATGTGTCAACATCTTGCTCCATACATGTATGTTCTCCCTTCCTTTTCCACCTCATCTTTCTGTTTCCTCCCTTTCCTCCTTTCTCTTCCTATTGTTGTTGGAAAGCATTAATATGTGTCATCAGCCATTCGTTTAATGCAGAACTAGAGCTACAAAAACTATAACTGTGTTAAACAAACTATAGGAACTTTTAATGTCTTGTATTTTCTCTGTTTGATGTAGTTCCTCTGTATGTATATAAGGTTCTACCCCCTAGTGCCTGCATAGTTCAGTGGTTAAATGTATGATTCAAAACTCATCACACTTCATCTGGAGATACAAATGCCATCACATTGAATAATGCTTGAGAAAGCTGTGGAGATGTTTTCATGATGTCAAGAGATTACTCATGTGAGTAAAGAGGCAATTTGCCCCATAGTAAGGGAGCAAAGAAGCCAAAAACACCAATGAAAATAACAGAAAGCATTCCATGTATCTTAATTCACAGCCAGAGACCTTTGCTATAACTGATCTTACTTTCCAGTAACGTAAGAGAGTATAAAATTCCTTCTTGGAAAGCCTTCAGAAGTTCAGCAACACTTACTTGTGGTAAAGCTGCCAGTAAGTGGTTCAGATTGTCCCTCATCATACAGGGAGAAAATAGCAACAGTATACTCTGTAAGGGGTGCCAAACTTTTCAGAGTATGGGTTGAAATACGACCAACTTCCACCTAGAGAAAGCATAATTTGCAGTAGATATTGACCATACAGTACATTATCAGTGTGTGAAATTCTTCTGGATAATAATGATACAGAAGGGGAATGTCATGCAATTACTAGCGAAATTCAGTGAAACAATGAACAAGTATAAACTCAGGTCCATCAAAGCAGACAAAACCAGTTACAATAGACAAATTACAAAAAATGAGAATTTTGCACTGACGGCAAACCATGGAAAAGGGAGAATTCAGCCTTGGTAAGCCCAATTGTCCAACTAACATCAGCACTCCATGTTCAGGAACCCAGAAGGGGAAGGAGCTTTTTGGGACATTAAATCCAATCCCTTATCATGGACAATCACTGCATAAAACCCTTATGTTTAACATTTGTCAAGACACAGATGAGGGTGTTATCTGGTGTCTCTCCAGGCAGCAGTTAAGTGACTTTTCCAGGGACATAAAACTCAAAGCTGGATAAACAATTTATCAGCCCAACTATTCAGTGCCACATCAGCTCAGCACTGCAGGAAAAATGCTACCAGTGCAAAGCAAACAAAACATGCCACCTGTTCTTTGAACAGACAAAGGAAAAGAGAACTGAACATTCACTCACATTGCACAGTATACTACAATGAGCCTGAGATGTTCAAATACCATTGTGACCAGTAAATATCACCGTGACCAGTACAGCCAGGCATATTATCTATATTAAGGGTAATCAATAGAAGAGGTCAAATGATTTCTAATTTCAATTTTTAGGGATCTAGCAGAAAGAAAAGAAACAAAACATTGAGCAGGTATGCCCCCTTCTAAAGTTGGGAGCAATTTCTTCAGGTTCAAACAAATATTCCATTTTATACAGATGAAATGCCATGTATGTCCCAGAAGAAACATAATTACAGGTAACTACCATTAGACTTCCTTTTCTTGAGGGCCAAGTTATCCATGACAGCTTATTTCCTAAGGTATCTGGATTACTTTAATAATCAAATCCAATTACTGTAATTATTTTTTAAAAAATTTGTATTTTAAAAAAATTCTTTATTAATATTTCAGCATGAATCATTCCATCCCATTTTTCATTCTATCACAGAATTTATGCTGCTAAAAGGTATTGTAAAGCACCCTTGGTAATAAGGCAGAACTAAATATTGCAAATTATTAAATATAAGAGTCTAAGTTAGAACATCTTGGTATTGCCTTTGCCTCTGTTCAAGACAAATCCTGTTTCTAGAGAATTTTCAATACATAATTAAAGCAATAAATGTTGAGAAAATGTGGCAAAGCCTTCAGATGGCCTTTTTGTATGAGCCTGAGTCTGTGATATGTGATACATCAAAAGTCCTATTATCTGAACTGAACCAAGAATCAATATTTCCATACTATACATTTAGTCAAGATCCTTCTCCTAGCAAACCACTGCTCTCTTGAGTTGCCCCTCTCAGTTTATGTGCCCCAGACTGCTCAGAGTACTCTCCCCAAACATATGTACGTCCAATATTAAGCAAACTCTTATTTATACCAAGTTGCAGAATTCTTTTGCAAATCTTTTGTTAGAGCTTGCATGGTAGCTTTTTGTTTATAAACATTACCCCTAATAATTACAGAAGTTTGGGGAGGTTTGAGATTGGTTAAGGAAAAGTGGTGCTAATAATTTACCTCATTGGTTTCTGTTCCGTCTGTTTTAACATACATGATGCGATAGCCATTGACGTTTTTGGAAGCAGGATCCCATGATAGCTTAGCACTATTGTGTCCAACATCAGAAAATTTTAAGTTTGTTGGTGGACTTAGAGGCACTTGAAAAGAAAAAGAGATAAAACCATGAAAGTGATCCCAGGTTTTAGCTATGAAATTTTTCATGCCTTAATAATAAATGGTATGTTTTCCACTCAAAAATTTGTATCACCAGTATTTCAATTCAAAGGCTACATCAATGGAGCTACAAAAGCACTTAAAAGCAGGTAAAAGGGCTTAGCTCTTTACTGAAACAGAGCTTCCAGATTTGCTAAATGCATTTCAACTGATACTTAAAAAAAAAAAAAGGAGAAGTTATGATGTTGTTCACTGCAGATATCACAGCAAGATCTAGCTTACAGAACACTTGAAATAGATTTGGGGTTGTATTTGTGAATTAACTTAAGCCAGCTAGACCTTTATCCTATACACATTTGGTTTCCATATGTAACCCAGCAAAAATACTTCATGGCAGTAGAATTTGGGCAAAAACTTTTCTGAATCTTAAAAGACCCTGACATAAGGGTAAGTTTGTCCAAAAAACATAACTAGCTGAAAAGGTCTCCAAAAATGTTACTTTTTACCTCTGCCTACCCTCTCCCCTATCCTAAGGGAAACCTTAGCTGTTTCCCAACAATCCCAGTTAAAGCTGTACTTTTATACTATATGTTCCTTGACAGTCACGAGCTGAAGGAAAATGAGGTCATGTAAGAGATGTCTCAGATTTCTTCCACTTCTCTGTCACACCACAGAAAGCAATTTGTGCTGTCTGATACTCTCAGCAGTAGGTTCTGTATTAGTCCAACATCTGCTACTTTCCTCTGAATTATAAAACCTTTTTCTATCCATGCTGCCTTCACACACACACTCCTCACCAGTCCACGTGGACAGATAAATATCAGCACTTCAGAAGCTGCTTCCCTCACACAATAACACCTGGGAAAAAGCAAAGATTTTTAAAGGCCTCGTACATTATATGAGATCTTTAGCCACGCCATTTATCAATCCATAAGCTGCAACCAGCTTAGGAACAGTGAAGTCAACTTGGCTCTGAGAAAAGAGAAGATGGGAACACACTGGAACTGTAGTAGATGGGTTTGCCACACATTCTGGCATTCAACATATTCCTCTGAGTCTAGTGAAGGGAGTATCACGTGCTGGCTCTCCTTTCTACTTTCTGTCAGTTGTGAAATGCACCTCATTCCACCTTCCAGGTCATACAACAAAGTGCGTCAGTCTCAGCTCCTTCCTCTTGGAACCAACCTCCTGACAACACTGCTCTCAACCAGACAGGCAGTCCTGGTGCCAGACTTACGTGATATTTACAGTGAGTCTTGGATGCTTCCTGGCCCCAAAATGAAACTGCACCCTAGAATGAGCTTGCTGAGCATGTCTCTCTTTGGCATAGGGAAGGTTTTGCTATCAGAAGATGATACAATGAGTAGAATATTATTTACTAAACACAGATTTTCAGATACTACACCTAATACTACAGCAAACTTGGCAGGTCACTCTTCAGGAAGATATATGCTCCAGGAAGAAAATACCAGGTAGTCTATTCATTAATTGTAAACCAGAAATAATCACACTGAAAGGAAAGGGAAAAAAAAAAAGAAAAAAAAAAAAAAGAATAACTGCATATGACAGAATCCATCTTCTTTCAGTCCTACAGACCAGAGATGGCTGCATTGTGTCACCCTACAAAGAAAACAAGTTTGCAGAGAAGTCAGGGTCTCTTTTTTACCCTGGTCTAGCAGCAGCAGTAGTGATGATGGGCTGAGTAACACGTTACAAGCTTCTGTGATCAGATAGTGGTCATAAAAGCTCAGCTTGTGCCAATGTATCTGGAATTTGTATGTGATCTTCCATCCAATGTGTTAGTCAGGTTAAGAGCTCTGGATTCTCCAAGATCATATGGTATGAAGTGAATTGAAGCTGGCACAGCCAAAAACTACATAAACTACTGTTTAGGAGAAATGAAAATCTGATAGTGGGTAGATATGGACCAAAGGCCAGGGTGGGAGATAGGGGCAGGGGGGCTGTGGAAGATGAGGAGTGAGGCATAAAGAGACAGAGAAAGAAAGGGAAGAATAAAGAGTCAAAGATTTGATTCTCTTTGTTGGAAATCTTCTACACTCATTTCAAGTTGACAAACATGCCCAGGTTGCAACAGTTTGCTATTGGAACTTGTCTGCTCACAACTGTCCGCCTAGAGAAGACCCAGCAAACACCATTCCTAGAACTTCTTCCACTATTGCTTGCTGACCTTACAAGGAATTGCTCTGGGGTTTCTTTTTCCAGGATTCGCATGCCTTTACTTCTCTCACTTATTAAATGTAAGTCACTTTCACCGTGACTGGGTTATTCATGCCAGGAGCACAAAATAAGAGGATTCACTCACTCCCCTGCTGGGAGCAATAGAGATGTCACTGAATGCAGTCCCAGAAATGTCCCAGAAGCACAATTGCTTATTTTCAATTCCTTTGTCTTCCAAATGCTTGAGCTATTTAGAGAGCTGACATACAGTCTGTGTACAGTTTGCAGAGGACAGAATTTAGCTGGCAAAATTCTTGCTGCTTATTAAAAACACACCATCTATCATGTGTGCACAGGCACTTTCCAACCCTCCATTTACCAGATGTTAGGCAGCAGGGGCTGGACAGAAATCTTCTCTTTGCTCCTTTTCTGTCTGTGCTACTACTGAACCAGAGTAATGACTTTCTCCATTTGAGCAGGCTCACATACACACCTGGTTTTCTAGCTAGAAGAGGCTAAACAGAGCACATCTCTGTTTTCACCATGAAAGTCTACATGGTGACCTTCATTCACCTTCAGCAAGTTCAGAAAACTGTCAGGAACTTCACCAAGATCAATAGGGGCATCTATAGTTCCACTACCAGTGATAGAGACAAGTTCACAAACCTGTTGCAAAAACAAGGTATTTTGTAGAAATCCTCAGTCTCTGTAAACTGAGTATCCACAGTGAGAAACTTACATGAAGAGCGTGCCCAATTGTTCAAATCAGATAATCAGATGCCTGCTCTAATATGTGCAAAGAGCATTCTGAAGTTTTATTAACAATGAAGTGAATATAGATTTGAGATACCTACATGTAGTTTCTTGTCCTGTAAGGGGATCACTAGCTTCTTCTCCAAACATGGCATAAACTGTGACTGTATATTCTGTATTTGGCAATAGTCCATCCAGTTCAAGATCTGTTGAGGTCTCCCCAATTTTTATCTAAAAACACCATGAATCAAGAAAGATACATTATTTCTGAATTAGCTTATAATGAGGAATAATACCAGTTAAAGACTTGAAATTAGATATACGATCAAAGGTTTTGCTGAGCATTTGTCTGACACTGTGACTGCAGTGCTTTGCCCAAGATTTTGGGATTTTGCACAATAATTAAAAGATTTAAACTTTCAAAAAGCCAACACACAGGTAAAAGGACTTTAAAAGTGACTAATCACATCAGCAATGACAAAATCTGCCTCTCCAGAATGATCAGCTACTAAGGCCTTTTCCCATCTACATTTTATTATTCCCACTCCCATCTACACTTTGGTTCATCTTCAGTGACAGATCTGAAAATCACATTATCTCATTGGAGGAGTTGATTTCTATGCACACTGAGGCTCAGATTTGCTGCTATTTGTATAATTTTCCTCTTCCACCTTTTAGTGGAGACCCACATTAACATGGACTGTACTTATTTGGGGTAAAGCTCAGTCCTCCTGAAGCAGCCAGGTCTCATGGAGGCCACACTTTCAACAGAATTATGTGCTCACAGCCACTGCTCTAGCAGTGAGCACAAGTCTGTGCTGGCTTTCACCAGCTTCATGCCCCCTTCACAGGTTCACATGCCTCTGCATGCTTTACAGTGTTCTTGCTTGAACACAGATATTGTACATAACCTATACTACACATATATAAACTTGAATGTAGAAATTTTTAAATCCCATACTAGAAGTTCAATTGTTTTTATTATGTTAGTGACAGGAGACTAACTTTACCTTCTCCCCTCTTCTTTTCCTTTGAAACAGTGTCTTCTAAGATCACTTTTGATGAAAGATGTTGTTTTTAAATTTAAAAATAAAGGCTGAACAGAACTAAAACAAAACCAATGATGGTTTTCTTTCAGACCTACAAATTTTACTTACATTTAAAAGCCCTGGTGAGAACAAAGGCTAAACTTCATATTCTTCTGATAGCACACTTAGGAGATATCTTAGTTTCACTTTATTTTTTCTTTGAGTGTTAGTTCTATATGATGATACAATACCACTTTATATAAAATTTTAAAAGGGTCGCTTAAATTCAGTTAAATTTGTTACATTTTTATGACAATGACATAGAAATAACCAACTGGGACTTGCACTTTATTCATAGCCTGTGACACATACAGTACTTAATCAAGTCATGGAAAAAAACCCAAGTATTTGCTGATTACTTTGGAGGTTAAAGGACATGTACAAGTTTGTTCTTTAAAAGACTGATTTTTTTTTTTTTTTTTTTTTTTTGTAGCTGCTATTCAAATGAAAGCACAATACATCACCTCCTTCTCATCTGCTGCCAGTCCTTCTGTGAGGGGAGCATAGAGGATCATGTACCCGGTGGCACCCAGGACCCCATTCCACCTCACCCTCATGCTGCTCTGGGACACATCGTACAGCTGCAGATCCGACGCCATGGGCAAGGCAACTGCAGTGGGACAAGAGACAGACACCTCAGGTCTCTCACTTGAACAACCACCTACTATTCAAACAGTTTGTTTTATCCCAGGAAACACAAAGGAATATAGCTGTCTCCAGGCATGGAAGTGCTATATGTATCCTACAAATAAAATCTAATTGGTGCATAAAAGAACTCAGAATAGAGAAACAAGGAATTGCTAACCCAAAGCAAATCCATTGCCAGGGCAGATGAAAGCATTTCAGCACAGTTGCTATTAGGAACCAGTAGCAGTTTTAAGGAGTATCTCTTACAGGTAATTCCCAAGCCAGAGTGTGGCTGTGACAGGCATGAGCTACAACACCCTGGAAAAACCCTGGATGAGCACACTGCACAGATCAAAACATTTTGACTGTAAACTGTTGGCTGCTCAAGGCCTGGACTGTCCAAACTGGTACCAAGGCCTGTGTCAGTGGGATCATGCCAATATGGGTAAGGTCATCCATTGCAAATCATGGCAAATGGTACCCTGGCGAGGGAGAGTAGGTTGAGTGAAATTCAAACTGTATTAGGAGGTTTACTTGTGAATTTAAGGCACTGATTCCAGAACATAGCAATCGGGGTTTCCAAAAGTTTCTTTGTATTTCTTTAACTCTTTAGAGTAGTATTTTGCACTTTCCTGGTTATCCTCAATTTATTCCTCTCACAGGACAACATTCCATGGCCTCTCCACTGCTGATATACCACTGATGAATCCCACCAAAATATTCAGGCATGAATATGGAGAGATATGAAGGAACTTTGACTTCTCTGGAACTTATACACTGAGAATAGTCCCCAAAATTACTGGAATCATCTGAAGAAATGAATTGCCTTCTGAAGAAACAGAAGGCAATTGCTAACTTATACAAAACCTTTCCTATTTGAAATTCTGAAGAATCTGACCTGCACACAAATATTCAGGAACAAATTCTAATTTTAGTCACAAAGCTTCTCTGGACTCCTTGTCCAAGCAAAAGCTAGACCCTGTCAAATTGTATAGACCTAGACTCCATCTCCAAGTATATCTCTTACATTCTGTTCAACAAGCTCTAACAAAACTCTAACAGAACCATGCCAACCTCATCCTTTCTTGTTCATTGAGGCTGTTCACTCAGTCTGTCACTCATGTCTGTAAATGGTGGCAAAACTTCAACCCAGACTTCTCTTTAGGTTTCCTATTCCAGGTTACCCCACCTATACCTCCAAACCTTTTACAACCTACCTCCATCCTATTTAAACCCTTGTTCTTGTACTGATTTATATCCCTATGGATTCTCACAGTTCCTCTAGTTACAGGGAGAAACTACCCGTGAACATTTTCAAATGTACTTCAGTCTCCTTGTTCAGAGCTCCACTCACACTTCTGATACCTACAGCAAGAAATTACACCTTGAGATATCCTGAAGCCACTTTGCACCACATTGTCTCATTCCTATTCAGACTGCCCCAGGGTCACAGTGAGAGTATCCATTACCTGTTCTCCCCCTTATTTTGATTCTAACAAATCTATAGGAAAAGTGTCCTCTAACTGCAACTTATGATTTGTATTTTAACTCTCAACAGGAACCAGTAGATACCCTGACAATATACATAAAAACTGATAAAAAGGTGACTGGAAATAATAAGTGGTGTTTTCTACTGGAATTTTCATCTGAAGATCTCAGAATCTCAAATATAAATATCTAGTAGATAATGCTCATTTGCATATTGGACAGTTATCAATAGGGTATTGATAACTAATATTCAGGTAACATAGGGATAAATTAAACCAACTGAAACCAGCTGGAATAAACTAAACCAGTTGGAATAAATAAACCAGGTAAAAACATATTTTTAGCAAATTAATATGTGAACAAATTTCCTATTTATTTTAATGTAGAAGTGACTATGAAATCACAAAACTTTCTACTTATCTGTACATTATGCATATATCTCTTTAGATTTCACATACCTGTAAACTATTTTCAATGTTCTATATAAACAAATGCAATTGGTGACTATTTTAATCTGTCAATATCTCACACACCAGCAGGAATGTAAACAACAATTTTCCATAATTCTTCATTAGAATAGTAAAAAAATACTTTTAAATTGCAGGTATTTTTAGCATGTGGAGTGATTAACACTTGCACATGCTAGACTATTATTTCCAACACACTATCAGAGACAGCTGTATAAAATGCTTGATGCTGCAAGACCTTGGGGTGTGATCTGATCAAGTCTCTGAAAGCCAGCAGGGCTGGGCTCTGTCAGAACTTGACTGGGTGACTTCAAAGGAATACCAGGTGCAAGACAAAAAAACCCTGTTGGCTCAGTATGTGACGGTTCTCTCAGCCTCAATAAATTAAACAGGTCCTAACACTGTCTCATGGGGTATAACATGGCTGGTGATGACATTTTGGGGGACTGAGAATAGAAGAAAAGTCTAAAATAATTTTATATGATTGTATTTTGTTTTTAGATTGAGAAGATTAGCACTGACACAGAATCAAAGAACCACCAAGGATGAAAGGCACTTCTTGAGGTCATCTGGTCTAATTAACTTCCCTGTTCTGTGAGGTTCAGATAAAGCAGGTTGTTTAGAACCTTCTCCAGTTTGGCTTGAAATATCTCCAAAGATGCAGACTTCACAGCCTCTCTGGACAACTTATTCCAGTGTTTGACCACCATTACAATAAAACCACCTCTTCTTCTGTTCAAATTTAATTTGATGGGCTTTTAATTTGATCCCATTGGCTCTTGTCCTGTTAATAAGCACCACTGAGAAAAGTCTGGCTCACTCCTCTTCTTCATTTTCTCACATCAGGGATTTTGACACATTGACAAGTTCTCCTGAGCCTTCCCTTCTCCAAGGTGAACAGTCCGGCTATCTCAGACTCTTAGGAAAGATATGCCAAGCCCTTCATCATCTTTACAGCCCTTCACTGAAGTCACTGCAGCAACTGTAATGTTACTCTTGTGTTGGGGGAACCCAGCACAAGACCAGGCATCCAGGTGTGGCCTCATCAGTGCTGAGCAGAGGGCAAGAACCATCAGCTCTCTAAATCTGCTGGCAATCATTTTCTAGTGCAGTCCAGAAGGCTCTTGGCCTTCTTTGTGACAAGGGTGCTCTCTGGTTCACAGTCAGTTTGTTGTTTACCATGATCCCCAGGTCCTTCTCTGCAGAGCTGCCTTTCACCTGGTCACTCCTCATTGTGTATTAACACATGGGGTTGTCACTCACAAGGGTCAGGACTTTGCACTTTTCCCTTTTTTGAAATGCAGAAACTTGAACTTGTTTTCCTCTTCACATCACTTGCCAAATTCAGCTCCAGATTGGCCTTGGCTTTTCTAAACTTACCCCTACAAGACCAGACAGCAACTTGATACTTCTCCTGGGTCATTTGCCTCTTCTTATACATTTCTTTTTCTTATATATTCCTTTTTGATGTCTGAGCTCTGCTACAAGCTTCTTGATTATCCAGCTGGTCAGTAAGGACTTTCCTGAACTTGTAGGATATGATCTCCTCCTGCACCATCAGTTCTTCCTTGTTTCTATGTATGAGCTACAGCAGAGAACCTTCTCTTGCTGGCTACTTGATCACTTGGGTCAGGAAGCTGGTAAAGCACTGTAGAAATCCTATAGATTTCTTGAGCCCTGCTGCTCTGTTCTTTCAGCAGATATCAGCTATTGATACACCACATATGGACTTCTTGTCTCCTAGTCTGAACTATAAAGTTACTATTTACTTCCATTCTTAATATCTGTCATATTTACTAAAAAAACCTTACACTTTGTACACAAATACATAAAACTGTAAATGTATTAAGTGTTACAATATCCAAAGCCATCATTTTACAGACAGAAAATAATTAAAAGAAAGAAACTTACAGAGTTACCTTGAAATCTTTGGCACTGGCAGGAATCATATGCAGGTAATTCAGGTCCCACCTAAATCTCCACTCATCAAATCATCTCCAGCTAGAAATCTAGTTTGTAAAACTTGGCTCCACACCCAAAACATAGGAATGTTCTAATTTAGGGTTCAATGCAACTGACTTCAAAGTTCAGCCCAGAGATAAAACCTTTCAGTGTTTAAATATCCACAGAGCATTTGGACTTAGGAGCTTAGCCCAGAATGAATTAAAACAAAATTTAATTTAAGACAAATGCACCGAAAGAAGGTAAATTGAAAAAGACTCCCTTCTGTGTTTATTTTTCACAGAGTAATGCCTCCACAGTCTGATTAAATGCAGACAGTCAAATCTGCAACAAACGCCGAGATGACTCACGTGTGGTTTCCGTTCCACGGAGGCCCTCACTCGCAGCATTGGAGTAGATGGCAAACACAGCTATCTGGTACTCAGTCAAAGACATCAGGTTCTTTAGAACTGCTGTTGATACACTTCCATCCACCACAACCTGTTTAAAACAAAATATAACTAAATATGTATAAAGCAAACTGTATTACCATGAAATCAATCAATCAATCCCTCTTTCAGGCAAATTTTTACACTGTACTAAAGTTCAGTTCATGCTGCATTTATATACAGGAAAGTGTCTGAAAAGAACAGCAACCATATACATAGTGAAAATGTCTATTTGATATAAACAGCCATTCAGAAGAAAGGAAAGGCTTAGCTGAATAAAGTGTATGGGATACAGTTTAAGGGTGTGTACATGGCACTTTTTGATACAATATCTTCATAAATATTCCTTTAGTGTTATATATATACCCACACAGAGTACTTCAAAATTCCATCAATACATATCCATCCGAAATTAGTTTCTAGTGCAAAAGAAAAGAAAATATAACCTTATTTAAATCCTTTTGCTCGTCTGCAAAATTTGATTTCCATTCAATTTGATAAGTTGCCAGCTGGAGTCAAGAGTTTGTCCCACTGCATTTTTTTCATAGTCCCATCCAAATAAACAATTCTCTCCAAATTTTCAATGACCAGTTGTAGATGTCCCAAAATGTACGAGCTTCCTTTTATGAGTATTTTTTTTCTTAGAACTGAAAACGTGGCTTACCATCACCTCCTACCTCTTCTGTTCTTGTAAACAGAGTGGTGAAGGGGGGGTCAGAAACATTGTTTCAAGTAACCAAATGTGTAAGGAAAAATGAAAGCACTTCACCCCTGAAAGTGATAATCACTGTAGCACTTAATTTAATTTTAATTTGATGACAGACATGTAGACTGGCTACTACCTAACCTTTGTCACCATCAGTGTGACCAACCTCCTTTCTGGAGCCCTCACTGTGAATTTCAGGGTGCATTTAAAAGACGACCAAGGATTTCTGATCTGGTTAGTTGCCCCTGCTGCACTAAAAACTTCTGGGCATCTTTTCCTCCTATTATTACCTCTTCTGGCTGTCCTCCTCGAGTGGGGTAGTACACAACCCTGTATTTTTCCACTTTGCCTGGTGCATGGGTCCAGCTAACTCGGAAGCCTCTGGCTGTTACCTCCGATGTGACCAAATCCGAAGGAGTCCCAAGAGAAGCAATTGTTCCTAAGTTGGGGACAACACAAATTTTTATTCCCTTCTGCATAATAATTGCTTGGTTTGTTATATTTGCTGAAGTTCTAAATGTTGCTCCTTGTCAGAAAATCAAATAATTGGTTACTGCACACTTATTTAGGTTATTTTCAATGAAAACAAAGAAGTAATAATGAGCACTGTACATGGAGTTTCTCTGGGACTAAACCTTCCTGGTCTTTATATGAAAAAGACCAAAAAACAGCACTAAGCCTTCTTGACTTTCTTCCCATCACTATTTCCAGACTTTTTTGCTGGTTTTGTTGTTTTTTTTTTTTTTCAGGTTGCTTTCCTCCCAGTCATGAAAAACATTCAAGTACATATACAGCTGTGATCTCCTGTGCTCCTCAGCAGGTCACTGATACTGATACTGCCTGTCAACCTGCTGAAGAGACAGTGAATGGTCATCTTCTCTGGCAATCTTTCTTTTCCCCAAAGATGTCTCCTCTATCCATGGTTTTTCCATTTTCTTCTGCTCAAGAGAGCCTTCCTTATTAATATATATTACATATATATTATAAAATATATGCACACATATATATATATGTATTACATATACATATTATATTGAATATATATTATATTAAATGCATATATATATTATATTTCATATATCTATATATATATTATGAGAGAGAGAGAATAACAGCATTTCTGTGATATCAAGGAATCATAAACCAATAAAAAGCAACAAAAACCACTGAAACCTTTCTGAAAGAAAGGCCTCAGGTAGAAATGTATTTCTGGCAAATTACAACACTTTTTCATAGCCATCTCTTTTCTTCAAAAAAGCCAGAATAATAGTAGTCAGAGGAGGATTTTTCATATAAGAACAATTTTCTTTGCTGCCATCTTTCCTGTGAATCAAAATATATTTTTTGTGTATTAAATAAGAAAGAGAAAAAAATCCATCAAGAGGAGGGACAAAGCAATCTAAATAGTTGAAACTTTTGAGTACTGATGCGACAATAAAAACATTACATTAGGAGATGGAAATCACAGCATGAATGCAACAATTCCATGTGCAGCTTTTAAACTAATTCAGCTCCAAAACTCTGTATTACAAAAAGATTTCTTTACCTGCCACTTGGAAATAGTTACAGCAAAATGAAAGTACCTTTTTTTTTGTACTACCAAATACCATAATATTTACCTCTACTAAAAACAGAGAGCTATCTAAGAATGAATAAAGCATAGCTAGGAAGATAACCTCCCTGACAGTGTACTTTCTTGCAAGCAAAAGAATATATACAATGAGTCTAGTGCCAAAAGCCAGCCTAGAACTGCAGGTATTTGATTCATAGCTCTAAGTTCATCATAGGTTACAATAAATTTTGTTTCTGTTCACCTTTGATTTCCTTTTCCTGCTCCTCTACTCGTGAGCACACTGTTCTGGTAAGACCTTCAACAATGGTATGCATGAAGTTAAAGTCAGCCACGTTGTAGACATGTGTGCTGTCAGGCTCAGAGGCAATCTCTTTGAGTTCATTTATATCTGCATTCTTTACACCTTTTATTGGAAAGAAAAATAAGAAAAATATTTGTAATGAAAAAGAAAAAATCTTGTATACACAGGGATCAATAAAAAATTACTAATATAAAATTGGACTTGTTTTAATGACCAACTACAAATTGCTCTGTTTTCAAGATGTCAATTCAAGATGTTAATTTCTGCCAGTGTAAGAGGCATCTTTTCAGCTGTCTCATGAAAATGCAGCATCCATGTATACTGCTAAATTCCAGTTATAACAGCAATGTTATAAACAATGCTTATAAAATATACAAATTAATGATGACACTTATTGGATACAAGCAGAAAAGCACATTTCCTTAGTATAACCAGCAACAGATACAAATACAGCAGAGTACAATGGGACATGGACATGGATAGGGCAAACTACACACCAATAGCAAACAGCTCAATGCCAGCATCCCGTAGGTTTTTAGCAGGAGGGATAACATCATCTTGGGACTTCCCATCAGTAATCAGTATCCCAATTTTAGATACTCCAGGTCTTGCACCTGCTTCAGGCTTAAAACTGTTTTCCAAAATGTAAGTTAAAGCGAGACCTAAAAAAGAAAACATTTTGAAAGGCTTTTACAGATTAAAATGTCCATTAGTTTTGCCAATATCACAGTGTTTGTTTTTCTACTCAATTTAAAAATTCTGATGAAGAATAAGCATAAAAGAAAAATATTTACTGAAAAATTAAATTCCAACAAGCAGCCTAAACTACAGAGAAGTTGAAATTTATTTTTAGCAGCCTTTTGATCAATCAGTGTATTTTAAACTGGCTATGAAAACCTAAATTGATATTCTTGAAAATGTATCATCTTTTTTTTCTTACTCTACCAAGTTCTACCAAGTTGGAAATTCTCTCTCCTTCTACACTCATTGCTTATATGAAAGCACATGCCCTGGATAGCTTAGTGAATCTTCATGCTACAGATAATCTTATTTTTGTTTGTTTTTTTACTTTTTGGAAATTGCAAGCTGAAAGAAAAAGCTTTATTTATGCTTAAGGACAATCTGATTTTAATAAATGCTAATTATTTAAAAGGAAAGAAGAACAATGGCTCCAGGACAAACTTACACATCACAATGAGATCTTACCCAAAAACTCTTAAGTCTCCCACAGCAAACATTTCTAACTCATTCTCTTCTAACATCATCTAAAAAAAATGATAGTTTACTACTTCCTACCACCCAGTAATCTCATTCCTAAAAACATAATAGAGTCTTCTGTCCTTTATCTCACTGCAATCACTCCTTCTACCGAAATACTGTTGCTCATTGTTTCTCCTGTTCCTTACCCACCAGAAAAAAAGAAAAAAAAAAAAAGAAAAAAGAAAAAAAAAGCAGCGATTCACTTAAAGGCACGTCTGGGTCTTTGGATATACCATTCCAACATTACTTACTGCTGCTTTGATGACACTGGAATTGTATTCAGAGACTCGATTTTTTCCCAGATTGTCAGGCATCCCCCCTTTATCCATCACTAAGTGTCTTTGGGGCTTCAGTGCTTTAATCACTAAAAGGTCAATGGAACTCTAAAAGCCCTGGGTGGTCATTTGTAAAGTTAGTATTACCAGTTGTCTAATATTGAAACAACATTCTTTCCTTCTCCAGAATAAAGCTCTGTGCATGAACATTATAAATGGATTTTGCATTTTCCTCCCAGCAGGTAGAAGATTTTACTTCCAGCACAGAGAGGTAGACAACTTTGTTTTATGAGACCCTGTCCTGATTCCCAGTGAAGTCAATGAACAAGCACTTCAGAAAAGGCTTAACTGACACTGGATAAAGCCATTGGAAAGCTGCAAAACCCCTATCCTTTTTACCCTTCAAAATAGGCACTGACTCTTCTTGGGCTGTGCAGCAGAATATTCTTTTTAATAAAAGGCAAAAGCCAAAACGTACACAGTACCTGTTAATGTATTCCCTCCCTTATATGGTAGATTACGGACTGCATCCAAAACAGCATCCTTTGTGCCATAGGCATTCAAGTGCCATTCAATTCGGGGATCACCACTGTACTGGGCAAGACCTAAAGAACCAGAAATTAAGGTAATCCATCAGACAATAAAGCAGATTTTTTCCAAGTATACACACTTTATGTTACCAATACCTTACCAATTGGCTTACTGCAAGTAGCTCTGCTACCATACTAGAAAAACTGCATTGGCTGGCAACAAAAAGTAATATGCAGTTATTCTGGGTGACAATTCCTCAATTAACTTTCAAAGCCTTTTACTCAAATGCTAATTAAATGAAAAGCAAAGAAATACAAAAACTTTTTCAGAGTTATTAACGCTGCAAGAATTTCTCTATAAGGAACAATTTTACTAAATGTACTTTTGAACAGTAGCAGAACAGAAATAAAGCATTTCAGCCAGTTTAAAGCACAAGAAATACCATCCATTCTGCCTGCAAAAATTAAACTGCAAGTGTTTGAAGCTAATGCTAACTGAAGTCAGTAAGACTGTTTCCACTGTTTTTATTTTTCTACTGACATTGCATTAGAGTTAATTAAATTGAGGATCACAGTAAACTGTGTGGAATTAATACTACAAACATTACAGCAGCATTACTCTGATGATAGAAGCACTAGTGCTAGATGAGGATGAATCTTGCACAAAAGTAAGTAGCACTAACCTGTTAACTATCTTGAAATTATAACATTCTTGTATTGCTAGAGAAATATTAGGAAAAACATGTGGCACCTTACCTACTCTAGTTTTCTCAGATCCCACATTGAAAGCAGAAACCAGGTTTTCCAGGAACAGCCGAACGAGCCTGAAATTGAATCTGCCAATACTCCAAGAACCATCTACTAGTATCACAATATCTGCAATTGCTGGAGTTTTACAGGTAAACAGGCTTCCTGCAAATTATTAAAATTAAATCAATATTATTAATTCAACAATAAAATTGTAATCCAACAAATATATGCCTTCCTCCTCCCAATACACTTGGTAATTAAAGCTTTCTTCCACAGTCAGTGAGGAAAAAGCAAAATTACTAAACGTGCCTGTTCTAACTTAAGTTATAGAATAGTCTGGCCATTATCTACTTCAGTTCTTTCATTAAAGTGTTCAAAATTACTTTTGGAACACCTATAAAAAAACCCCTCCTTCTAAAAATACTTGAGAAAGAAAAAATTAACTGCCCTATAGTACAACCAAACCAAGAGTTTGTTTTCATTGCCAATGCACATATACAATTTCAGTCCCCATACACAGTGCATGACATGGAGCCTTAGGCACAGACAATGCAGAGCTACCTAGAGATGCAGACATATAAAACAGTTATCAAGGCCCCTTTCACAATTGACAGAGAAAACCAGGTGTTTCTATACATCTCAAAAGCCCTATAGAAAGCCACTAGGCACCACTGTAGACTTGTAAATTCAGAAGTGAATCTCACTCCTGGGAGCTGAACAAAACTGAAGGCCAATTGAATATGCTGCACTAAACCTAAGTAAGAGGTGCTCAACACAGCAGAGCTAAAATGCAAAGACCTCAGATTCAATTTCACAGTCTCTATGAGAACAGGCATGAGAATGAAGTTTTAGTCTTACAGATATATGGAAAACAGAAAAATATGAGAGCATTATTTTAAAAAACCCACACAAACTAAACAGAAAAGCTTTTATGAGAATTAGCAGAAGTACATATTAATGGTCTCTAAGGTTTAACTAACCAGGGGGAAAATCAAATGAAGGGAAGTAGAGATTAGGCACATTACACTATAAGCCAGCTGAGAAGCCTAAACAAAAGTGCCACATTCAGTCTGAGAAAATGCTAGGAAGAGAAGTAAGGGAATGGAAAGGGTTTTCAGAACCTCAGGCAGAATTGCCATATTCCACAGAAGTGGATGTGTGACTGTAAAATTAATGTTGCTGAACCAGAGGACTCCTATTGTCAGGGGGGAAACAGAAATTATGTTACACAGGTATAAGAAACGAGAGCTTGTGTTTGAAGTACAAAAACACAAACGCCCCACCAGACTGGTTATAGAGTAAGGAGGGAAGTAGGAAAGACAAAGCAAGGAAGGTTTAGTAGAATAGATATGATGCATCACAAACCATTTAGGGATGAAAATCATGTCCCTCAGTAGAGTAAAAAACAAACACAGATTAGGGAACTAAGCTGCAGCCCAGCCTTTGTCATAATTTTTGTCAGGATCCCTTGTATATGTTAGTTCACAAAAGATACTACAGTCCAACATGGTGCTAACAGGAATCACCAAGTACACTGCCAGAAATAACTGATTTGAGCAGAGATGCTCAGCAAATAAAAGAAGTGAGAAATTATCTAAAAGGTGTTTGCATTAGCTCCCAAGAAATTCTGTTACACAGAGAAAATAAAACACATGGTTAGCAACTTTAAACTTTCACAACATATTATTAATGACAATCTTTTTCATTAAATACAAAATGATAACCTCACAGGCAAAACCAATCTGATGTGCAGAAGGAGTTCAATTTGCAGTAAGGGTTAGATTCATACTGTAGTGTAAATTCACTGAGCATTAAAAATCCATAAAGTTACAGTTAATGTCTTAAACGTGTACTACAAATGTTTTTAGAAGAACAGGGAACATTTCCCACGTGCAGCTAGCAGTGCAAAATAAGTTCTAAACACATGACAAAAATTCCACTTACAAAGATGCCAAAGCAAATATTTTATTTTAGCTTTTACAGTACAAGACAATACTATTTGAATTGGCAACATATTTTAATGTATTGACACTGGGGAACATTTAGTAAGCATCAGAAAAATGATCTGAAACTGGAACTCAAATCCAAAAGAGGTCCAAATCTTTATGTCACTGAAGTCAACAGAAAAACTTTCCTTGATTTCAGTGGGACTGGAATCTGTTTTTTGATTTCATAGGAATCTACTAGTCATGGCAAAATTAATGTTTTAAATATTTTTGCCAAATAAACTTCCTGTTCATCAGTCTGCACTGCTTGCAGTATCTGCCTTCCATTAGCACGCAGTTCAATTGTGCCATTCTCACACTGGCCATGACTAGCACTACAAGCTTTAAAAGAACTACTGGCCAAGTAAAATGCTACTCAACACCAGTCAGAGTGAAAGCACAGGACCCCTGATCCACATCCAAGCAGCTGTGCAATAGCACAGATGTACCTTTTCAGTGTTATCCCAGCAGCTTAATCATACAGCCCAAATGAGGATAACAGGATTTGTGTGGTTGTATTTTCCTTCTCTACTTCTAAAATCTTGTGCTGAGTATGAAACCCAGTTATTACACTTGGCAATATTTCATATCATTTCATATCAACAAGTTTTGCTTCTAAGGCTTCTTTAATCCTGTTGTGATGGCTTTGTAGTGAAAGCTTTTATCAGTTTTAGTAAATCCATTCAGTGAAGCAAAATCCAAAGAATAAAGAAAACAATAACGACATTCCTTTCAATGTTTTATTTCCACATCATCAGATCAATGCAAATAGTATAATTCAATTATTTTTTGTCAAAGAAACATGTGGTTTGATCCAAGATTGTACTGCAAGGTCAGAGTGTGATTTTTTTTTTCGTTCTTCGTAGGTAGAAGATACTTGTTGCATCTTTTCTGCATAAAACATTTAGGTTTTGTTACTTCTGTACACCCACTATTTTGCTTATGTTTTCTCCTTGTTGTACTTAATAGAATTGTAGAAAGTTCCCTAAAAGGGAATAAACAACAGTGAGATATTAAACAGAATAACACAGTGATAGAATCTTTAAAACCTGATAGGAACACAAACACTATGACATCCTAGTTAACAAAGTTAATCTAAAAGACACAGTGTGTAGCAAATAATTTCTGCACTCCATTGTGCTTAGTCAGGTTCCATTGCCAGTTCTTCCAAATGTCTTTTCAATAATCTTTCCATAAAATCATATATGGTCACAAATTCCTGTAGAGTTTGAGGGTAATTTTGAACATTTCAACTATCTACACAACTTTAATATGCAATTTTCCCAACAACCCTTCTTACTTCTTAAAGGAGGCTGATAGCCTGATAGCTGATTGCATCATTCCATATAATAAAGCTTTCAACTCAGTGTTTTGGTCTACTACAAGGTTCAGCAGTGTGATCAGGTTCAATAGTGTGCTTATTTCCCTTTTACTCGGTCATCAAGAAGAGAGTAGTGAGGGAGAAGGTCCTACTTCCCTCTGAATTATATAATACTCACCAATTTCAAAAGTAGGATGGTAGAGAAGAGACCAGTTACCAAATTTTGTATCAAGTTTCCTAATCTTATATAGAAACCATAATTCTGATTCAAGTGCTTCATTCCACAACAAATAATAACAGAGCCTGCAATCTTTAGGTAAGCAAAAACAACAGAATTGCACAAATTTTAAGGTCAGAATAACAACCTATATATTTTACACTAGCAACTGACTTCAGTTGCTTCACTTACAATTGGTGGAGAATTTTTATGGGGAGAAAGTGAAATATTAATGCACTTTCTGTAACAAATTTACAGTCTTCCTAGCACTACTTGGCAGAAGAAACTTGCCACTCTGCCAGAAAGCTGAGGAGGAAAGGACTCTGCTCGTTTCTGCTCTTCACAGAAGGCAGCCCAGGTTCAAAATTTCACCTTCAATGGCACCAACATTCAGCAAAAGGCTACCAAAGATGTTTTAGGGTGAGGTATTTGCATAAAACCTGCTTCGGTACCACTAAAAATCAAATGACCATGAAGAATTTTTGTTCCTTTGTTTCAGATAAAATTTTTCAAAGAAGCAGCATTGAAAGAGCTTTGCATCTACCAAAAGAAGTTCTCTGGTTTTGATTTCCTAAGCCGTCAGACACTGAAGGTGATTTGCTGGCACTTTCAAGTGCTATACCACTTTAAAGACCATGTCCAAACTGGCTGAGAGTGAAGCCAATGATGGTAATGCTGAAAGAAAGATCCAGACAGAATTTTCTGGGATAGCGGGAGTGTTATTGGAGCTTGCAAAACAGGACCCTTGAGTCACCCCACTGAAGGGAATGGAGTGTAGAGAGAGACCTGAGAGAAGCTCCCTCAGTGCGGGGCTGCACAGAGCACAGCAGGCTTGACAAGCTCCTGAAACACTGACCACCTCTCCGCAGCTGCATTCCTACCTGTGGCTATTCTTCCACACGCATGTGGTGAGCAAGTGAGCAATGGTAAAAACAGAAATTCAACCAAAAATCCCACAAGTCTTATTCACATAGAAATACAAAACTATGATTTTTAATCTAGAGTAGGGTTCTTTGACTCTTGGAATTAATACTACTATCCTTTGAAAGTTCCTTGAAAGGGAAAGGGAGAAGCAGCAAATACAGGCAATGTTACAGGGGAGGACTCAATGCTTCAGACAAACCAGTTCAATTTGCATGCAGCTATGATATGTTTTACAGAAACACATTTGATATTTTGCCTCCCCTTGGTATGAAACTCTGTTCTCATTTTCAAGAGCCAAAACACACACACTTCTTCTGCTAGAAGTTAGGACTATAATTCTTTCTGAGTCTGCAATATGTAGTTTCTTTTCTTACTCCCTGTCACAGTGGAAGGTCAAATAATATATGCTGAAGGAGAGGAAAAAAGTTCAAGTAGAGGTTAATAATAAAAATAATAATAACAATAATAATAACAATAATAATAACAATAATAATAATAATAATAATAATAATACAGTTTGAATAGAAGACTTATTCATGGGATGAAGCACAAAAGGCAAGAAGCTTGATGACAGCAGTGAGTGAAAAATACCTTGTGAATAAAGCATGAATGACAGAGAACAGCCAGTTCTCCACAGTGATGGACAGCACCACACTGAGCAGAAGTACCACTGAGGACAAGGGCAATGCAAATCCACATCAGCAAAATGTCACTTTTTTTTAAAAAAGGGTTAAAAAAATTAAGGGATGTGAGGCAGTGTCCAGCTCCAAAATTTAGCAACTCGCTAGTCCACGCTTCTGACATTGATATTATTGTTCTGTGCTGGTGATATCATCCTTGCACTTGGACCCAAGTTTAACACATCCCATATGTCAGGCCTATGGACCAGACAAATGCATATAACATAACCGCTTTTCTTTAAACTAGATCCAGCCACAGTTTGAATTTGAAGGACTCAAATGTTGGAACATTAGGTTTAAAGAGCAGCCCAACAAGGTTAGAAGTTTGTCCCTGGTCCCTAGGAAAAAAAGAAAAAGCAGCCAGGCCTTTTCCACGTGCCTTATTCCTCTCCAGGAAACTAATACAGCCCAGCAGGCAAGGCTACAAATTTGTTATTTGGTGGAGTTGAAGAATTAGGATTTACTGAATGTGTTGCATTTAATCATGTCACATTTGACTGTGAATACTGCAGTTCAAAAATTTTCTGCTTCCTAAAAGTATGCAGCAGTTACTAAATAGTATTTATAGCATATCTTCTGAATTTAATGTCACAAAAATAATCAAAGCACTAGTTGATAACATATTACTTGCCTATATATACTGGTGATAATCCTCAAGTGTGAGAGAAGAAAGCATGGAGTCATTTTCTATGCACTTTTCCATACACACTCAATAACAGTTGTACTTCTGCAGTAAGTTTTCAGTAGTTTAGAAAAATTTCTAGAACTTTCTTTCTAAATCTGAACCTCTTAATTTGAGAGACAAAAAAGTAACTGTGAAAGAAAGTGCCGATGTCTCCTTACAGACCACTGTTGATTGGCAACATTGAAGAATACATCTGCAGCAGCTTAGCAAATAGCAACACTAAACACTCCTGGTCTGTGTACCTAGATAGAAAAATATGTTTTTAAATCCCCTTTGAATTTAAATTGAGAGTTTAAAACATTTGTTATAATTTCTCTTCCAACAGGCAGCACATCAACACAGAACAAAGCATGCTGCTGAAGTCTTCCCTGAACCTGAAGCCCAGCCTGGCAATATACTGCATCCATTTAGCCACAATTTATACTGAAGATGATCTGCAATCCTCCTGTAAAGTACATGAAACCTAAGAAACTCTTCTTCAGATTATAGTGATAACTTTCTACTTCTCTTTCCTCTCAGTTCTGCATCTGAGTGCATGATTTTTTTAAATGAAACAGCTGTCTCAAAGTCTAAATTACTTTTCAAGACAGAAAACTGTATTTTTTATTAATGGTCATACATATCCACCATTCCTATGTAACTAATATGTCAGGATTTAAAAGGCTTAATTCTCCTATTTCTTTAGTAAGGTATGAAATCCCTGACAGTTTTCTTTGGCTGTCTAGAAGACAGTGAATCAGGGCACTTCAGGCAAAAGTGGTACTCAGAAATCCTCAACATTAATTAAGGTGTATGTCTAAATCCCTCTAAGCCACAATAGACAACTGGTCTGTGCCTGAGCTTGTAACACAACATATAAAGTAACAGAAGTGGGCCTGCTGAGAGAACAGTCTGTGTACTTACGGAAGTAGTTAATACAGAAATAATTAAAAACTAGTTGAAACAAACTGCCATAGCACAGTCAAATTACAGCTCAGATTATGGATCTAAGTACATATATTATGGATAACATGCCTAAAAACAGAAAGGATGGTGCAATACAATCACAGTGGAAAAGACTTTGAGGCCCTATAATAACTTCATGCAGTTCTTGAAACAATATTTTCATAATATAACAAGTTTATATGCTTGTATAAATACAAATATGAAGTGGTCTTTAGAAGCATGGCTAATTTAGGATGTCATATGTCAATCTACAAAAACTCAGGATGAAATTTGTGCCCTCTTGAATGCAGCAATTCTGCCATTCCCTAACTAGCAGAAATGTCTGAGTAAATACCTAACTGAGAAATCTCAATTTCCAGAATTACAGGGTACTGGAGGTGGGAAGGGATCTCTTGAGTTTAGTCAAACTGCCCTAATCAAAGCACAGGCAATAACAGCAGATTGCTCTGAGCCATGTCCAGTCAGGTTAGAGTCTCCAAGGTAAAGACTCCACAACCTGAGTAACTCACTCCAGAGTTTTACCAAACTCATAGCAAAATAAGTGCTTTTTTTGATTGAATATAACTTAGTTACTTTAGTTTGTGACCACTGCCTCTTGTCCTTTGACTGGACACTACTGAGAAGAAATTCTGCCTTCTTTACTCATTCCAGAGTTTATTTTTACACAGTGGAAAGATACCTCTCAAACCTGCTGTCCTCCAAGCTGAAGTCTCAGCCTCTCCCCTTATGAAAGATGCTCCAAACCTTCAATCATCTCCACGGCCTTTCAATGGACTCTTTTCAATAAGGCCGTGTCTTTCTTCTACTGGGGAGCCAGCCCAGAACCAGACACAGAATTCCACATGTGGCTTCACAAAGGCTGGGCTGAGGGGAAAAATCACCTCCATCAATCTGCTAGCAACTTCCTTCCCAGTGCATGCCAGGAGGCTGTTTGCCTCCTTTGTGACATGTGTCTGTGCTGGCCCACAGTCACCTGACTCCCAGGGCTTTTTCTGCCCAGCTCCACACCAGCCAGCCACCAGCACATGCTGCTGCCTGGGGTTATTCCTGCCTGGCCCAGGACTCCGGGCTTCCTCTTGCTGATCTGCACTGTTTGACACCATCACCCTGCCTATGCACTGAACTAAATTTGGATGTTGAGTTGGAAAGGTCTTGAGGGTATGGAGAGAAGAGATGAGATATGAGTGGTATTTCACAGGCCACAGGAGCCACCGTCCCTGCGCTCACAATTTACAGTTTTCCTTTCTGTGTCATACTAGAAAGGTTGATGCAAAAGACCAGAAATTTTAGCCCACATTTTTAACTACATAAATCAAATCCAACCCAAGCAAAGACCCTACTGACACAAGCTTTATTTCAGAAATAGCTGTCTGCACCACTATACAGCCCTAATTCTGCTTACCTTTCTGGATAAATGGAAACTAAATGTACTCAAGCTAGTGCTGGTGTTCCAGTGAAGCTCCCTTGAGTATTCCAGAAGGGCAGAGTGCAAGAACACCACAGCTCTGGAGAATAATGAGCCAAAGACACACACACCAAACTCAGCAGTCAGATAAGGAAACAGGACTTCCTCATTACATGCAGAGTAGTATGATCAGTACAGCCAAACAGACAGGTGAGAACACCTCTGAGGTAGTAAATGCATTCCCCACACCAGGTGAGTTCCATTTTAGCTACTACCTGGCACCTTTTAACCAAGGGACATATCTCAGCTGTAACACCAAGGCTCACTCAGCACACAGGGCACCAGGAATAGGTTGCTGATCATGAGACAGCCCAGAACCAGAGTCCTGCATCAAGAGATCCAGAATGGGCATGAAGACCTCAGATCATGCAGCAATTACCCCGAAATCATCTCTCCTCAGTACAAGCTCATGCTTGCTGCTTAACAACAGATGAATGAGACAGACTATGAAACAAGACTCTCCTCCTCTCAAAGGGCAACAGTAAAGAACAGCCTTGAAAAGGAATTTGTACAGGCGACAATTAAAACCCAGAAATTTGGTATCTTATAGTTGTATTCAAGATAAGGCCATCTCACAGCCCCTGAAAACAGATACCAGAACTTTAACCTTTCTCTCTCATATTGCTGACCATAGCATAAAGCAAAAAAGATTCTTCATCAGGGTATGCAAATCCATGATGAGTTTGCTGATGAATGCATCAATCCTTTATGATTACACATTCCTATAAGAGGTTCTTGGTCTTGCACTTCAGTCTTTAATAACATATCTGTCTGCTACCACCTCCCTAAAGCTTTTTTTTTGGTTCTTCTTTCAAGGCTGCCATACAAGTTTTTAAAAAGTGGCCCAGTTTCAACTTGTTACTATGTGGCTTCCATGTTATATCAAAGACACGCACCACTCATGACATACCAAGAGGTTTACCCAGAATATACATAGTCCTGAGCAAGCCTACAGACTTCAGACTGTGGAATTCATGCTGCCAGATGATGAAGAACTGTTAAGGAATGTCTCAGCAGGGCAGTAATGAAAGTGTTTCAATAATGAAACATGTCAACACAGACCCTGAATCTGACTTACGGGAACATCTCTTGCTGCCAGCAGAATCCAGCCATGCCAGTGCACTGTTGATTGGATGGATACTCAAGAGCTAATGACTTGAAGAGATGAAAATCAGTCTGAAGATAATGAAAGACCATTCATTCAGCTGAGCTTCTATTAATCCATCATTCAAGAATGTGAATAGCAGCCTCCCACTTCAACTAAGAATAAATTGCACAAAAAAAGGTCAATGCCTTAGGGAAAGCTACCAAAGGAAAAAGAGGCCAGACAAGTTTTCAGTTGGTAATAGTTCAGATTTATGAAGCATTATACATATTTACTGTGCAGAGATATGACAAGAAACAACTCAATGGTAATGAATATGAGGATAAGCATTTTTAACCCAGGTTGTCAGTCTGAGTGGTTCTGATATCAGGAGCTGGACCTCTTTATGAAAAAAATGAAACTCCCATCTAGGTCCAAGATAGGCTAAGCCTCTCTTTCTGAGTAGAAAGAGAGCTAGAAAGTTGTTCTTTTTCCAAACTACAGATTCTCTAGAAATCAATATCAACACTGTGTCTACACTTCAACGAAGCAGATGCATTGAAGGAGAGTTCCTAGGGAGGGACATTTTGGATGACAGAAAGGCAATCTCCCCAGTCTCCAGCTTCGACCTGGCCAGGAACACTTATGAGAGGTAATACACAAACTTAACCAGATATTAATATACTGTCAGGAAGAAATGCATTCCCTCCTACAGAAAAGCAGAGCCACAAGATAAGTAAGAGGAATCCCTGGGTAGAATGTAGACTGGTCATAATTTCTAATGCCAAGGTTTCTATTTTCAGAATAAAGCAAGGGTTTGTCATCTGGAATATACTAATTGAAGACAATATCCAGCAACTTCCAAATTAATATTCATTCTCAACCTAGGCTACATAATAAATAAAATTTTACACCTATCCAGAACAGACAAGGCAATTACAAACACATAAGAGAGACTTCATTATGTTAAAATCAACCCCTTGCCCCAATCTGTTTTCCTCTCTCTTCCTCTCTCTTCCCTTGGATTTCTTCTGTCAGGATCAGTGTACAACTCAGCACAAACTCTTTCCCAGTTCCAGGCTTCACAGTCATTTTCAGGTCTTCAGTTTCAAGATAGCTGTCTCTCAAAAGTATATTTTTCTCTTATTCAGATTATGTGAATACACTTGTGTGCTATTTAATTTGTCCAGATGGCAGATGTAAATGCTGCAATCTCTCAATGTAGCTTGCTTAGTTTTCTCCAAAGCAACTACCAAATGATGGCAAAGGAAAAGCACTTAAGAATTCTGTCAATGTCAGTGCTGATACTTCCCATCACGTTTTTCAGTCATGAGAGCCAGGAAGGAGTCTTCCAAATTCCCCTAGCCAGGTCCATAGAAGTACTGCCTTTGCAGAATGAAATCCAAGTTGCAAGTAGTACTCAAAGGACAAAAAAAGCAATTTGCTCCAGAGAAATCCTTATGACGAATTCCTGGAATAAGCATTGATCATCCACAGCACAATGAGCTAAACTTTCTGGACAGTAATGAGGAGTTTACCCAAGAGTTTCCTTGCGTCAGAGTCCTCCTGTAAGTCCTCCACTGTTTAACGACAAATCCCTAATGTACAAAGCTCTGCATGGCAGCTCACAGGTTTACAGCCTAGCTTGGAAACCTAATGGATGCCTCTCATCAAATTCTACCTTCTGAAAAGTACAGAAACCAACATGGCCTGGGCACAGCACCCAAAGTTCACATGTCAAAGAGAGCAACAGTATATTCTGAAAAGTCTACTTCATTTCGTTATTTTAACAGATATTTTTACCACCTAGAGTTGAGAAAGAAAATGAGGAGTCACAGAGAAGAATGGAAAGCCATGACATTTGGCACAAACTAAAAGACAATCCCTGTCAAAAACCCCCTATGCTCTGATGACCTAACATGGATGGGGACAGGATGGCTGGGCAGGTTCTATGTGGGATCCATCTTTTAGCACACATCAGCATGGTGATCTAACCACCACTGAAATCACTGAGACCACAGGCTGTAGGCATTTAAATGAGACTCCTAATGGCAAAGTTCAGATGGTCAGCTTCTGCTTTCACTAGAGAAAGCTGAAATAGGAGATATGGATTCTCTAGGCTAAGGTTGTGCAGAACAAAGCCAACTGAGTCCAAAGCCAAAGCGACAACATCTGAAATCAAAGTCAGGTCAACAAAATAATGTCTGCGCTAAGCAACCTCAGAGTGATCAGAAGAGCATGATGGGGGGAACATAATAATAAATGCTTGCCAAAGCTTTGTGGTGGTCCAAAATGTTCTAGTAATGCTGAAGCACGGTCCAAGCATTACCCAGTCTTCTCAAGGGAGGCATAGGGATCTGGGCCACTCCCCTTGAAGAAGCAAAGAAAACAGATTCATTTCTCTGTTCATATTACTTCTAGTTGATTAGTAAATGCTAGAATAAGCAGGTATACACCACACACACAAGAGCTATTGACAATCAGGTCAAAGGACTGCATGTCACTGCAAATGCCGATTCATGCCACTCAGTGCCAAATGACAGCTTTTGCTAAAGACTACAAACATATTTGTCAAGATGGTAAGCAAAGAACTGAAAAGTAAATTCTGACAGCCTACACAGAGCACATGTCCCCAGGTGTGAGGCAGATAATGACAGTAGATGTACATCCTGTTTCATCCACGACAAGGTAAGGCAATACTTCCTACAGACTTCCTACAGACACTGCAAAGGTGAAATATTAGCCTCAGTATCATGCATAGACATCTTTTAGGGAAATGTAGGCAGTAGCCTAGAATTAAAATAAATGCAACCAATAGTTCTAAACTTCACTTTATTTTCTGATGCAGACTTTCATTTACAAATGTCCAAAAATGGAATCTATTGTATAGAAGTACTCCACAATGTTTAAATAGCCTAACATATCTCCAAAGCAGGCAATCTTCCCATTTTGCAGCATCAAGAAACTGATGCTAAAGACTAATGGCCTGGGTTATCTCTACACTTTGGAATGGAGGATAAGCTAGAAGATGTTGAGCTAGCTAGTTCTGCGCAGGGAAGTGCATTTACCAGGGAGAGTGCTGTACTGAAAAGGATCACTGCACTGCTATTAATTTTGGAGTAAACAAGGTTGTATCTAGTTTAAGCAATATTCCTATGGCATTGCAGTGGAACAAAAGAAAACAAAAGGTGTGCAGAAACTTTGTGTTTGTCTCTTATGTCATTCCAGCATAGACCCTGAACCTAACAATAAGTACACAGGTTTCATCAGTTTTGCATCTTCTGAGATCAGGGACCCTTTTGGATAACTTGTTCTTACTTCATAACATGGTCTGTATGGTTCAGGCCAGTGGGTCACAGCTCACGGGGTAATGAGACAGGATACAGGAATGAGTGCCTGGGGATTCTGCAAGAATTAGTGCAAGATCTAATAGGATATGTGTAGGAGAGGAACCAAAAGCATTGAAAGGTAGTTTGGGGAAGAACACACATGGGAAAATAGAACAAAAAAGGCATCAAGGGGACCAGTTCCATCTGCACAAATGGCTGATTAGTACTGGCTTGGCCAAGCCCTGTGCTTGATCACCCCAGATGTATTGGGACTACATGCTCAGTCTTGCTACTGGCTGGAGCTGGGGCATTGGGCTAAAGCGCTCAGCGGTCCTCACAGCAAGACATAGAATAGTATTTAAAGTGGAAGAGCTAAGTACTTTCCAACAAATTTTGCTTTTACCCTCAGATTACAGAAGCAGAAAAATGTGCAAGAGCTGAGAAAAGACGAAGACTGTTTAGGAAGAACATACTGGCACTGGGGGGAAATGCCCACACAGCACAGTTATCATTTCTTTCTTCTGCTGCTCATAATCAAGACCTACAGTGTCCTCCAGAAATCTCAAGGAAACCTTGCTAGTAAATCAAATTATAGGTTGTGTAAAGACATAGTTAATGAGTTCCATAGCCCAGGAGTTCAGCAAGTAATAGAAAAATTCATGACTAAAACCAACATTTGCAGTTACATTAGCCAGGATGAAGTGAGTAAAACTATGAAACACTGCCAATGAAGCAGAAGTTCAGAAGGAATTCATTCCTGTGGCTTTGTCAAATACCTCACAGCACTCATTTCACACTGTCTAGTAATACTTACTGAAGCATCTGACATTAACTAAACAGACAAGTTAATAAATTAGATAATTAGTCTCTTTTGTTGAATAGTACCTTAATATACTTCTCTGTGGATTTTTCCTACTCTGCTTAAATGGTGCAATTCAACAGCTATAAATCTATGAAGGTCAAAGCTCATTTGCATCAAATGTAGTAGGAATGTTGAAAGAAGAATGCAAATCAGTATATTTTTTAAGCTAACTGCACCTCTCGTTTCTATCACTACCAGAAGACTGATTCCACCTCACTCTAAGAGCTATTAAAATGCAAACCTCAGACAAGTATACCATAGCTTTTTGAGGAAGGATATGCCTTTTTCATTTTCTAATAGGTGCATAGCACTGAATGAAAAACACATTATGAAAAAAAAAATTCAGAAATTTTCACACTGAAAGATTGTAGAAGTAATGTCAATAATAACATCACTAATAATGTACAACATATCAGGAAGTTTAAAAAAATTATCAAAAACTATCCCACCACAAAACATAACAACTTTGGATACATCTACACAGTTTTTACAGGCAACTGAGCACTGACAGATCACACCCATCTGAAAGAAACTGCAAAGTATACTTATTACTACTTAGCAGGTAGATATCAAATAACAGATGGCTTCAGGCCTCTTTTCAGAACACTTTATGATACTAAAACCTGAAAGTGCTCAAAACTCAAAATTCAGTATAATGTAATCAAAATCTCTTCTCTGTGCATCACTGAGTAGTGAAGAAAAAAAAGAGAGTGGAAACAGCATGTGTCAGAGGACTAAATGAACTATTCTTCACTGTATTTATAACTTGCATATGTATATATCTGTGTGCATAATCACAATCATAATAATAACATCAGTAACAATGATTACAGGTCACCAATAATATTCAATTCTTTCAAAGGAAAGAATTTCTTTGTTTCCCCTTACAGGTCATTTTTAACTCTTCCTCACTTTTTAATTTAAATTAATGTACAGTGCAGGACTATTGATCAAGGCACATGAAGTGCCTTAAATTCGCTGTTTTTAACATTAGTTCAGGTTATATTACTTACATACAGATAATGTAACCTGACATCTGCACCTAATGCCAAGATATGGCATTACACAGCTCGTTATATAGACCTTCTGCTTTTCTATCTCTAAAGCCCACTATGATTTCCATGCTCTCTTTCATTTACCTAGTACCTAAATTTTCCACTGCCAAGTTGTCCATTCTATAATTATGGACAATATATTAGTTATAAATTCTCTGTTCTAAATTTTTACCTGCTTGTCACAGTCTTCCACGATGTGAAACTCAGATCTAGCTTTTATTGTCAATCAATTTCTCCCAGAGCTTCCTCTATATTCCATTTGGGCAGGGAACTGCCAGGCAACACCAATTTTTTCAGAGCTTTCAGTTGGCTCCCCACCAGCCCAGAGAGTTCACCTGATGTTCTACCAGTTTGGCTCCTAGCATGTGATAAAGGCAACTCCCATCAGAAAGAGGCACTTGAAAATGCTGCAGTTCCCCCAGGTATTCTAACTCAACACCATGTAACTGGATTTTTATAGAAATTCATAAAAAAACCCACACCTGCCCCTAATGGACTTGCTCTGGGGTGAAACACAATTTTGATTTGGGAATGTTGAATAAACCACTGTGTTCTGTGCTGTGCAGTCAAGACCCCAGGCCTCCCTAACCAGTCAAACTTACTGTATGACCCTACAACACACACTTTACAATGAGAAAGTGACTAACATTGTGATAAACAAATCACAGTTTTTTATGGGAGCTTATTCCTCACTGTTTAATGTCTACAGACTATGTAAGCCTTATCCTGCAACACCTGATTCAGAAGAGAAATCGGATCCATATATGCTCCATGCTGTCCTAAATCATCTTGATTTGAGATCTGCGTAAGGGAATTTCCAAATGGGACAGGTTAAAGGCTGTGTAAATTCTTTACTCTAGTAAAGCACTGATGGAGTACCTTTGGTATTGGGTGTTTGTGGCCGGGTTTAGCAGGATGGAGGTTGCAGGGGTGGCCTTTTTGAAAAGAGGCCAAGCGTCCATGGACTGGTGGTGGCACTTCTGGGAAAATATATTTAGGAAAGGAAAAAAAAAATCCCCAGCAAAGAGTGAAGGAGAGTGAAAAAAAGTGAGAAACAGTAGAGAACCCCAAGGTCAGAGGAGAGTGCACTCCATGGCAGAGCAGATATTCTCTGGAGCCTGTGGACAATGTACATGGAGAAATAGGTATGAGAACAAAGGAATGGAAGAGAGAAACCACTACACCCTGATCAGAACCTCTTAACATCCCTTTTGCACCACTTGCTTCCTCTCTGAAGGGACTTGGATTGAGTGTAACTTGCAGTGATAACAAGGGAGGAGGAGAGGAGTCTGGGAGGAGGTCAAGCTGAGCCTGGGAAAATGGAAAGAAAAGCTGTTGTTTTAATGTTTGTCTCTTTTGTTTCCCACTACCCACATTAGCAAATTGTTTAACTGGCAATAAATTAAGTAACTCTTCCCCCACTTGACTTTGTTTGCCTGCCATGGTAACTGGTAAGCAGTCTCCCTGTCTTTATCTCAACCTATGAACTCTTTCATTCCTGTTCTTCCTCTTTTCTCTCCCATCCTGCAGGGGAGAGGAATGAGCAAGCAGCTAGGTGGGAGCTTGGCTGCTAGCCTACACTAAGCCAACCACACCTCTCAACTAAAATCCCCCACAATCAAGTCAACAGGCATGCAGATAAAACTGGCCTCAGTGTTTTGTTGCATATATTGAAATGGGTAGCTAAACCCAGTTCAGATACATACAGAAATACTCTGCAGAAAAAGATATAGTCATACATTTGCCAGAGGATATAGTCAAAACACTGATTCTCCCCCCACCCCCAAAGGGATTTGATTAGAGAATCAGTCATAGAAGCCCTCTGAGAAACTGTAAAACATCTGAGAAGGCACAGAATGTATTAACCCCTGTCGCTGTACAGAAAAGAGCTTTGTACATGAGGGAGTTGGAGAGAAGCCAGGGTACAAGCACTCAAATATCAGTGCATGCTGAAAGAAGCTGCATCTGTGAGCTTTTTCTCAACAGACAGAAAGAGAAAAGGCTTCTGACATTCACTCATTAATATGAGTGTGCACAGCAGTGATAAATCACTAAGCTGAAAACTGACAGGTTCTTAAAAACATAGAAAGGAAAGTCAAGACTTGAAAGTGGTCATGCAGAAGAATTACAGAGAGTTTCTAGAAATCAAACATAAAGTGAACATTTGATGGTTGAGTGCTAGACATTAAGCCTGAATTAATTTGGCACCATGACATTACTGGATATACACTGGAGGTTTGCCTGTGATAAGAGCACAGTACGAACAGCAAAGAACTAACAGAAAAGTAGCAAATCTTTTTAAACTACTTGAATGAGTAGGATAGAATAGATGGAAAATTTTAATCTAGTCGCTGAAGCTGCTTTACTAGCAAGCCGTACAAGTTGTTGACAGTTCCATAAACACAAAGGAAAACCCTCATAACAATTTAATTTAAGGACAGAAGAAAAAAGTAGATTTGGGGGTTCAGGAGAAGGCATTTACAACTCCCAGAACTGCTCAGAGCCGTAGACAGTTAGTAATTAAATAGCAGACAGTACTACATAAAGAGTCCTCCAAACCACAAGTGAAAATAAGAGGGAAATGCTCTGGAACTACCTAGAATCATGACTACAGGTATTTACATGTCACATTTCTTAGCAAAGATCTGGTTTCTAGGAGTAGAAAGGTTATGGTGAAATCTTTGTCCCATTGAAATTGAAAGAGGAATTTCTAGGGTTTATTGTGTGACCCTGAAGAAGCTGTATTAGCTAAGCATTTATAAACAACAAGTTTATATTATTATGCACCTGTAGAGACTTTAAGGAAATTCAGCAGGATACATGACTTATCATAATGTACAAATTGGAGCTTGTAATATTGAAAGTTTTTCATACTTACTGACAAGTACATTGATGCACTTTTATTTTGTCCCAAAACAATTATTTTGGATTTTCTGGTTTACTAATGCCAGTAAGCATCATTCTGTAACAAGTGATGCAGATGTTCACAGAAAGCACCTCTTAACATCAAAACTTGACACTTATAACTGGAGAATTATGCTCCTACTTCACTCAAGAGCAAAAAACCACAACCAGTGACAACAACAGTCTGGACAATGGTTGTTTTCAATTTGTCTTATGGGCAAAGATTGCTCTTGTTCTCAGGTAAGATATTATTCTACCCCTGGCTACCATCATAAAAGATTTTTTAAAGTTTATACAAACAGAGTAAGTACAGAGACAACACCAAGGTGGGCATCAGTGTTGATCTGCTGGAGTCTGGGAAGGCTCTGCAGAGGAATCTGGACAGTCTGGAGTGATAGCCCAAGGCCAGTGGTGTGAGGTTAAACAAAGCCAGGTCCTGGGTCCTGCACTTGGGTCACAACAACCTCATGCAATCCTACAGGCTGGGGAAAAGTGGCTGGAAAGCTGCCCTTGGAAAGGACCTGGGGTGCTGCTCAACAGTGACTGAACTGAGCCAGTTTGTGCCCAGGTGGCCAAGAAGGCCAATGGCATCCGGGCCTGGATCAGAGTGTGGCCAGCAGGGCCAGGGCAGGGATTGTCCCCTGTACTCAGCACTGGTGAGGCTGCACCTCGAGTGCTGTGTCCAGTTCTGGGCCCTTCAGTACAAGAAGGACATTGAGATTCTGGAGCATGTCCAGAGAAGAGCAATGAAGTCAGTGAAGGGTCTGGAGCACAGGTGTGATGAGGAACACCTGAGGGAACTGGGGGTGTTTAGCCTGGAGAAAAGGAGGCTTGGGGAGACCTCATCCCTCTCTACAGCTCCCTGAAAGGAGGCTGTAGCCAGGTGCGGGTCGGTCTCTTCTGCCAGGTACCAAGGGACAGGACAAGGAGAAATGGCCTCAGGTTGAACTGGGGGAGATTGAGATTGGATATTATGAAAAATTTCATCCCGGCGTGAGAGGGTAAACATTGAACAGGCTGCCCAGGGAACTGGTGCAGTCACCATCCATGGAAGCGATCAACAACTGAATGGATGTGGCACTTCATGAGGTCCTTGTGGACATGGTCAAAGATTGGACTTGATCTTGCAGGTTTTATTTCAACCTTAATGATTTTAAAGTTCTAATAATTTCTTCTGTATTGTTAACTCCCAAGATCTAACCAACTTGACCAAAGATAAACACAGACACAGAATGTATCAGGGTTGCTATTAAATCCATCAAACTTAGCTGTACACTAAATGGTTATAAAACCAATTAACTGCTGGCCTGAATTCATTTGGTTGTACTCAAATCATTTCCTGTTAAACATCTGCAGAGGATCAAGTTATTATGCATGGTTTTGCCATAAAATTTTGCACTTATTTCTTTAATCCATTTCTTTCAGACTTTTCCTTATTTCTTTGATCCGATTTCAATTTGAGGTGGCACGGTCTTTATATATTAAACCAGGAAAGTTTTGATACCATTATTGTCTGTGTATCAGATCTGAATTCACTTCTACCCCAGCTACACATTTTTTGCTGAGGCTGTTATTTTTGCCCACTGTTTTCACTTGGAATCTCACCCTACTCCCACTGAAGTCATTCAGTTGGAATCTCCATCACTTTGAATAATCATTATACTGCACAAACCAGAGAAATATGCAAGTGTAAGACTAGAGGGAAAAGACCTGTTACTTTACAATAATATAAAGCTGAGGTGGAAATAGGGCTAAACAAATTCAAGAATTCATAAAAATTAGCATAATATTTTTTCTTTATGATCAGGTTTGCTGATCGAGAAGTTTGTAAGTTTTGCCTTAGCTTTAAATGTGTACCTCGGTTCTCTAGTAAAACCTGCTACAAAAAGTGTAAGACAGTATCTTTTCACAAGTGCTGGATGGAGATGTATTTTGTACAAATTACCCTGACGCAACTGAAAAAGTTCAGATGAGTAAAACGTGGTGCAGGAATGAGAAAAGTGACTCGACTAAAGACTTCAAAAGTAAACATAAATCCTAAAAAAGGAGAGACTGCAGATCCAAGCTCCTCTTGCCAATTGTATTTTCGCCCTTACTCCATGAAAAAAAAGCATAAATTCTCTCCTGCAGTCTGGCAGACACTTTCCTCTGTCTGTATTTAATCAACATTTTCCAAGTACAGGCCCAGTTTTCCCTCCTTCAACTTTTATCACTTGTCCTTCATTAAGAAAGCAAATCACATTTTCCTTCTCAGTACTGTCATTTCTTCCAACTCAGCCTTCCTCTAGATATGATGTAGGAAAGATCACCTATCCACTACCCTGTCATGCACTAGCAGGTACAACTTGTCTCTTTAGTGCTGCAAACACTAGCTAACATTCTTCCAATGCTAACCATGGAATACAAGAGTGTTTTGGTTTGAGAAAAGCTGTATGGAAACAAACTTGCACAGTGTTAATAAATACAACATGACACAAAAAAGTGTGGTGAGAATAAAAACCCACCAAAGAAAAATTTGCATGGGCTTCAAGGAGCTTTGGGTGAGGTCTTTGATTCTTGTATCACTGGAGAGAGATTTATATGGAAGGCGGAAATGGGATCCCTGAAACTGTCCAGTTTATTCACAGAGAGACTATTTAAGGTCATCTTGTTCTGTATACCATAAATAACCACTGAAGGGAATAATTACTGTTGGGGTTACTTCATAAAGAAGATGCTATTTGAATTTTCAAATAACAGGAAATAGAGCTGTATATTAAGCTTGAAATAGGTTTTCATCCATACTAGATAAACTTTTCATGGCAAGCAGTATCACATTACACCAGAAGATTGGCCCCTTGCAACAGGACAAAATTAACTCCTTCTTTTTCCCCTCTCTCAAAATGTTTCAAATGTTTTCATATATACAAACTACACTAAGACAGACTTATCAAGTTATTATGTGGCTAATTATACAACAGTATTAATTTGACTTTATGTGGGAATTAATACTGTCAGTCTGCCTTACAGCCAAGATAAATGGAAGTTATTACATACACACACATCTGCATGATTCTTCCACTACTCAAAGTGCACCCAGTGGGGAAGTACAAGCAGCTTTTAACAACTTTAATATTAACTAAAATTATTTTTAATAATTTTCAACTATTCATAATGGCATTTAGGACTTTATAAAAAAGCAAAGCAAAACACAGAACTAAAAGCAATATCTCTGTAGCAACTCTACGATATTTCTGAAAATACTGGGTTTTCCCCTCTATTTAATTTAACCCTGGGAATCAGATTAAAATACTGACTTACAGAAAATCTCTGTAATGGCCAAGTTAAATAAAGAAGCTGATTATGTTCAAAATATCGCATAAGTCATATGTGTTATGATCTGACCTTCCGGAGCTGGTTTACTCGCATTTGTTTTTTCTGGATCCTTCACCTTGGATTTATTTGTGTCTTTTCTTCTCTCTATGTCTTTAACTGTAAAGCAAGGGGGGAAATCAGTTAATCTAGAAACAAGCATGTAATTTTCTTCTTCCTGATAAAGTAGTTGCACAGAGCATCTGAAGATATGCTTAGGTAATGAGTTACTGTTTCTCTGTTTTCCCTCCCTCCCTCTGCATTTATTATTTTTATGGCTCTTTCCCCATTTTATCATCATTAAAGCTCTCAAAACTGACTCTCTTCACACAGAAGAGTCCAAATAGTGACATAAGCATCTAAACCCATGCAGACAAGATCCCACACTGGAAATACAGTCCAGAAAATTGGCAAAGCTAGTTGGGAAAATTCCAGCATTGCAAAGTTCCACTCCAAGTCAGTCAATGCAAAAGCACATAGACCAGCTGTTACACTGTCCTCTTTACAGAATCAGCTTAGATGCCATGCCCAAATCTGTATTCAGGGCACCAAATACTTCCAGGAGTTCAAGGCTGCTCCAGGGCTGAGACTTTGACAGTTTCCATTTCCACAAGTGGGTGGGATATCTCCCTTACTATGTCCCCAAATCTCTCACAACAGCCAAGTAGAGCCCAACTTGGTTAGCAATTCCCAATATTGCATTAGTAGCCAGTATTGCTCTACTACTAATCTGAAGGTTCTGACAAAGTCATTGCTAAAGTCACATACTGGAAGAAAAAGCCCTTCCAGAATTTTCTCGGAATGCTAATTGTTATCCACACTCCAGCTGTCTGCAACAGCCAGGAAAAGCTTAAAACAATGAAGCTGAGAATGAATATCTTCCACAGGAAATAAAATTCTACTCCAATTAAACTTCTTAGTTTATTTAAAATTGGATTATGACTGACATTCACCCAAGCAGGCAGTCATCCTCAGCCAGGACCCGTCTCTCTCTGCTTCATCATTCAAAAATCCACTGTGATGGCACGAAAGGAGGTTATGTGTCTCTTAACTACGTAAGAGAGACAGTGCAAATAGTCTGTTGTACATTAGTGGAACCAAAGTCAAATGGATTTCACTAATTTGCCCAATAGTAAGTGGAATATCTGAATCAACCAGGAGTGTTCTGAGTTCCAATCAAAAATATTGGATTTTAAGGAAGACAACGAGCCACTGTCAAACATCTGAATTTGATTTTCTCAGTATGACAACCCTTAACAGAAACAACAGTGCTCACAGTCTAGGTAGAGAGGTGAGAACAAAAACCTGAAATTTTGACTCCTCTTCTTACTAAGACAGCCCATATGACTGTGTATCACCTCTGCCTTTAGCAAAAAATTGTGAAACTGATTTGGGAGGAAATTTAAGTCCACAAGCTTGCTGAGGAGCCAGTTTTTACCAAGGCAGATCTTGGTTATTAGCTGGGTTACAGATGATGTCACAATGACACCAGGTCTTAGTCAGAAGCCTGGGTTTAATCCTTAACTGAACAAGACTCTGGCTAAAACAAGAGGTGAAGTACCAGAATAATATTGGCCAAAAAGAACGCTGTTTCGTATTCTTCTAGGAACATTCCTTTAAAAAAAGGCCAAGAGCAAGGCCAGTTAGCTGGCCTCCTCTTATGCTAGTGCTATTGAGGGGCAAGTCTCCAGAAAAAATGGTACAAAAGTCTGAAAATGTTCAAAGGAGACAAGTTGGTCACATCCTGACAGAGACTTATGCATTTGGGAACTGTCAAAATTCTAACCACATAGGAAGAGCCAAGAGAGCAGTTTTACTCAAATATTTACACAGACAAAGATTTTATCTAACATGTGTTTTTACATCTGCATTTTCAAAGGAAAAAAAAAATCCCCATTGATCTTAGTTCATTAAACACTATGTATTAGAATAAGAATGTATAGCTCGCTATATAAAGAGAAATACTCTTTTAACAATAACATTTTATTGTAAGCTTGAGAATTCTTAGTACATCAGTAATAACTCCACAACATTAAAACCATACTTCCAATGCACTAAACCAGATTATATTCTCAAAGCTCTTTATATATTTGACCTTTTTTCATCTCAAGAATTAGTGGCCACATGTCAGAGAACAGGGAAAAAACCCCTACAATACAAGAGAGCAAAAAAAGGATTTGTATATATGCTGTATCTGGTTTTACTCATGAAAGGCATCATGTTTTTAAATGAAAATCCAGTCTTAAGTGCACAAAGAGTATACTAAAGAACACAGTACCCATATTCTTAAATCAGGTTGCCAGCTCTACTTTTCCTAAATGCCATTTCAAAAAAAGCTACACCTGATACTACAGAATTGGCTGTAGCCTTCTGTGGGCTTCTCTTTGATGCTAAAGTAATTTGTGGTTTGTGGGTTTCCTAACCAGGACAGAACTTAAGGTAGTAAATACATAGTTGTAGTGATGAAAAGCTAAAAGGACTTGGATACATACCACATCAAGTACTCAGCATATTTTATCTTGTGTTGGTTTTAAGAGAAAGTTAGTTTTGCAAAGACAGTGAGAAAAATTTAGTGTCAGAGAATTAATTAGGCTTTCAACTGTACTCCTATACTGCCACATTATCAACCAAATCACCACTAATCATATTTAACATGTTTAACATGAAGACCAAGATAAATCAGATATATCACTATGATATAGACAATAAGAGCATGTCTTGATCATATAAAAAATTAAATTTGCAAACATATTTGACCACTGACGACATTAAGAAATCAACCTTTCATACTACCAAACTAGCATCTAGTTGCCAGTTGGCATAGCAATAACATTGTTTTAATAAAAAGAAATTTTTTTTAATGTACCAGAATATAACACTTTCTTCTACACATTGAAGAGTCTTTCCATGAAATACCAGCTAATTTCCTAATGAAATGAGGAAGAAAGGGATGCCAATCCAATGGAAATAAAGCCCAATGTAAGAATATACTATGCAATCAATTCAGGCCTCTACCTGTACTTACATCAATTAAAATACATGGCTTTGATTTTCCTTCCACCACAGAAAACACTGGTTTTCCATCATTCCCCTTTGTGTAAGACTTGTTACCATTTCAAAAGTTATGTTAAATATCTGATACATTCTGTATGTCAGCCATAAAGAGACACCTACTTCTGAACTGGCCTTGTGCTGGCTTACTCTCCTTGTCTTCACTGAATGCAATGATCTGAAGGGCATAATTTTGATCTGGAATGAGACCTTGAATAATTGCTTTGGTTGCAGTATTTTGAAGAATTAATTGATTTGTTTTTCCACCTATAGAAAAAAAAAGACAAAAAAAATTCCAGCAAATACATAACTTTGTTTGCTTTTCTTATAACACAGTGAACTTAATGACTTAAAAATACCTCAACCTCCACCTTGACCTAAGCATTCCCACTTTTTCCATTTTTGGGGTTACCCATACAGCCAGGCCATAAACAGAAACACTTTTACGACATGCCATGGTGTCCAGCAAAATCATTAAATAAAAAAGAAACATTTTACAAGAATCTGTCAAGTTTGGTAATCTCATACTGACAGGCTTTCACTCTGTGATTGGCTGCCAAGTTCTGGTCCTACCGTACCCACATCACCTCTGAATACTCACCTTGCTGACTTTCTTTAGGCCAGGAAATTCTTGTGTATAAATACAAACATTAAACATTTATGTGTCCATTTACATATAAAGATTGCATGCCATTATGTACAAAGATGTATTTTACCTCTATGTTAAAACTGTTACTGTACCTAAATTTAATTTTAAATATACAGAAGTAGGACCTTTCTGGCTCTATACAGATGCTTTGTTGTCTACCTTTTCAAGTTTTCATCCAAAAAACTTAAAGATTGCTTGTTTTTGTTAATTCTTTCTGATCTTTTCCAGAGAGTTCACTAAGGGATAAGGGACAATGAGCTCCACCTTAAAGGTTGACTGAATTAGGATTCCAATGCTTTCCCTTGAACACTTCCCAGACTTCCTTACACCCCATTCAAAGAAAGGTAAAGACAGATGATCAGTGACAATTCCCAAATACTACACATGAAGCATAACTAACATTGACCCACTTCTGCTACCTTAAGGATTTGATTCCCATTTTCTGTGTCTGACCACCCACTAATGAAATCAATCTCTCTTCTGTTGATCAGCCAGTACTTCATTATCCAAAGCTTGCTCACAATTTCTTCCTTGTGGAAGATGACACTAAAGTCTGAAGAGCTTTTATGCCTTAGGAAGACAGTTATTTCACCTTAGAAGAGAACATACAGACTTTTACCTGAACTTGGAGTGACAAGAAGTTTATATCCAGTGAATTGCCCTTTGGGGGCTTTCCAAGAGATCTGTACACTGTCAGGACTGACTACATTATATCTTAGTCTTGTTGGTGGGGAAACTGCAAGTTCGGAAAGAAAACAACATTTTAAATTCAAATAAAGACTAACCAATTTTAAACAAACAAACAAAGAAACATATAGGAGACAACAAAAAAATTTAATAGTAAAGGATGCAAGTTATTTAAAATGTCACATACATCAGTTTATTAGTTTGTAAAATGACATCCCCAAGTGCACTACTTCCCTCAGACAGACCTTGTATTTATCTCTTACAAAACAAACTAAACAACCAAACAGCAGAGGACAGAAAGACAAACAATGTTAGATGTTAAGACACTAGTTTAGCAGGCAAAGCTGATAATAAAAATGCTCTTTGTTAATATATGGGAATTAAAATTGCTCTCTTGCTTACACTGACAATATGCATGACCTACACTCCTTTACCTCCCATTACTGTGGGCATTTCCCCACATTTAATGTCACTCAGGGCCAAATTTTCAAATCCTTGTGAGGAGAGAATAACCAAGAGAAAAGACAGGCATGCACAAGGCAAAGGGAACATCAGCTGCCCAATTTGCAAACCTGGCTTAAGCAGCAACACGCTTTGCAGCTGCAAACTCTGCTCCAGTCTCATCAAGACTGGAAGGCATGCACAGGCAAGTCAAGACTTAGGGGCAATCTGGATGGTAAGTAAAAATTGGTGGTTTGTATTTATATTGTGCCATCACCTAGGTTTCAAACTGAAAAAGCAGGTGAAACAAATAAAACCATGAAATGATTGAAAAAGAGACAATATATCAGTGAAGCAACCCACACAAGAACAAATCAGAAATCTGCCCCTTGTTACCATCATATCAGCAACTTTGTGTCTCTGCACATAAACTAGTTTTTCACAGTTTTGCATCCCACTGCTCAGTCAAACTCCACTGATGCTGGACCACACTCTACAAAACCTTTCCACTCTGCTTCAGGGAGACACATCCCATCTTCACTGAAGAACTGCAGCAGATCAGCTGGCGTGCAGCCTGGAACATCCAAGGCTGTCAACAAGGAGAAACCTTCATACCTTTGAACAGAATTTGGCTCGCAGAGAACAAACTGATCTACAGGGAAAGGCAGCCAGGGAAGCTACCCAGAGGCTGGACAACAGGACTAGAAAACCTTTGATACCTCTGAATGTACTCTTCCTCTTCCCATTGTCTCCACAGCCCCCTGAACAGGCTCCTTCATTTTCCAAACCCTTGGTGCCCTTGCCACTACATCCTTAAGGTTCCCGTTAGTAAGTCTAAGAAATCTGGGAAATTAATCTGGACTTAGCAAGTGGCATTTCTTTACCCAGGGCTAAGATTACTCTTAATTCACTAGACTCATGCCCACAGTTTGTTGGTCCTTCAGATATATTAAACCAACAGTCTCATGATATTTCTGAGCTTTACGGATTACAGCACATGGAGCATCTGAGTCAACAGGCAGAAAGTTCTGGCCAACAATCTCTGGCCTCTCCATTTGACCTGCTACAGCCAATGCAGCTCTGGCACCAGCAGTGGCCAAAGGCCTGTCTTGAGGCAATAACTTTTTCCTATGTGCTACTTTTTCCAGCACCATGGGAGAAGAAAGAAGGAAAAAGGCAGGTAGTAGTTTTTTGAGATTCAGGGGTGCATGTTTTTTCATGTCATCTTCTATAAAATACATTTTGGATTTTAGAGGTAAGAATCTGGAGGTTTAATACAAGAGATAATATTCCCTTGCATTCAGCCTCTCATTCTGTAAGTGATAGTTTTGTCAGACCAAGGGCAGGTTCTGAAGTTCTCTTCCTTGAGGGACTTAACACCAGAACACAGAAAAGAGAGTACGTAAGTACCAAGAACAGCTTAGCAACACCTATGTATTCTCAAAGAGTTCAGAGAACAAGCTCAAGAAGAGAAGCAAGGGGACAGAAACAGCAAGAAGCACATGAACTCCACACACTCAAAGCTGTTCTGATTTGCAGCACTGGGTTCACACCCAACCCATGCATTTCCTTAGTTGCTGGGCACAATCTTGTCAGACCTCATCTTCAGCCTGCTTGTCACCTCCCTGAAGTTTAGAAAGAAAGGCTTTGAGCAAGATTGTGTTCAGGAATCGCTGCAAATACACCCTCAGCTCTTTGAAAATTTGGCCCTTGTACTGCAAAATGCTTTGCTAGGCAGGTTTCTGCAAGAACATTCAGCACGCTGTAATTGCAAAAACATGACAGAGAGCACGGCAAAAAGTTTTTAAAGCCAAGCAGACTGTAATTATGAATTAGAGCTTTTAATTCATTCTTAGACTCATTGTGTCTTTGAGCTATACATAAATCTCAATAAATTTGGGCTGAATGAACAAGAGTGACAAATCACATCTAGAAGTTTGCAAAAATACAATTCCTTTTATTGTTTTGCCTCAGGAATAGAAAATAAACTTTGAAATAATGGCTGTATGCAAGTGTGAAAATGCTGCAGATTTTGCTGGGATTAAGAGGTAAATTTGTATGGGGATTAAGAAGCAGAGCAGAGAGCAACAAAGTAACATCAAGGATTGACAAAAAAAAATCTTAGAATTTCAGAGTTCACTTTCTCTGCCTTCTCCTTCCTTTCCCATCATTTCTTCCCATCCTACTTTCGACTTCACAGTTTTGAAAGCACCTTCTAACAAAGAAGCATAGTTCTGCCTAACTGCTATTAGCCATCACCAAAACAGGTAAATATTTGAGCCCCTAAAAACAATCACAGACCTTACAAGCAAAGAAGGACACAATCACCAGAAATTTTTTTGTATACTACAGAGTTACAATGTGAAAGACTAGAAAAGTTGTGCCAGAATAGTCTTTACATAACTGGTAAATTTTCACTGGGTACTTATTGTATTAAAAACAGCAGTGTAGCAGGGACATCCCCACACAGCAATAAACTATAAGATGGAAAATAATTATTCGCTAGGTAGATAATCAATTCTGTCTTAGTTGTGCAAAGACTAATGTTCTGGCATAGAAAAGTACATATAGCTAAGGAAGTTAAAAATCTAGCACTCGAACAGACAACAAAATATTGATGGGAATTACTATGCATTCACCAACCTGAAGAGGGTATCTTTATTTCTTTGGACCTTTATTGTCTGTGGAACAAAATCTCACTTCTTGCAGAAAGGGAAAAAAATTAATCCAAGCGGAGTCAGTTAACTGATAAAAATCAGTAGCTAGATCTCATTAAGTGGTTTTACAGGAATGCAAAAGAGAATGGCTGTCAGCAACATTAGAGCAGTCACCCAAAAGAAAACTGACAAGTTCAAGGCTTTGGTTTATGCCACCAGGTAAATTAGCACTCCAAACACGTAACTCTTATGGACAACTAGGGAAAGAATGTTTTCAACTCTTACTGGAAAGGAAAATACAATAAATTGCTTATGGATAATTCTCCAAGACATCCAATAGTCTAAGTTTGGATACTAAGCAAATATCGTGGCATTCAATTTACTGCTGTCATAAGAATTGAACAAGTTAATATGCACCACAATTACTTAGCAATTACAGTACTAACACATGAAAATTATTGCTACACAAAGAAAAGATTTCATCTTTAAATACAGAAAAACTCTCAATGCAAGCTACGTTATGAATAAATGAAAAAATCTCAAGTGTTTCTTGCCCAGCACTATTTTCATGTACTATAAAAGAACACAAGTAAACAAATGCTGTTATTTATACCTTATACTGAAAGGGGAAGAAACAGCAGTACTGAAAAAATAATTGTTGTTGAGTAAAAACTGAACAGCACTATGTGGTTTATAAGGCAAAAAATGAGATTGAACCACATTGCTGCTCTGAAGGGATAATTTGTAGCTTCAGGCATGTTGGCTTCAGTCTCACAAACATATTCTCCTTTTCAAAACATCACATTACACACCTTTACCTGAGCATCTTTGCCAAAGGAAGGAAACACAAGCTGGAACTAATGCCAGCACTTCCTACACCTTGGCAGTGTACAGTTGATTAAAACAGACAAACAAACTTATTAAATTGGAAATAGTTAGCTAGCTGCATGAAGTGCTTACTTCAGGAGGTGGCAACCTCAAGAGAAGAAAGAATTTGAGAAACATCTTATTACTTTGAGTGTACCAAGAGATATTTTTTTCTGTGAACATAGAATAGAGACTTCATATCACCTAATTCAATAGAATAACAGCCATTTTGGGCTAAGGCAATGGTCCATTTAGCTTAATATCACACTGCTGACAGCATTCCATAGCTGATGCTTGCTCAAAGAGTCTAAGAACAAGGGAAGTACTGTTCTTTATTCATCAAGTACACCAACTCTAGCTGCTGGTGGTGTGATTACTGTGGAAAAAAAAAAAACTCTCTGACCTTCATTTCATTGTACTAGTATTAAAGGGAGAAAACTCTCCAACTAAAACGGATTGAATCAAATTTTTAAAAAAGCAGAGAATAATATAGTTTTTCAAGATCAAGGAATTTCACAAAATTTTCTGGAGATGGATCTCAATCCACAGTCCTGTTTTTCAAATCTTAACCATATGTATTAGGACTGAAATACAGAGAAAAGACTAACCATATGCTTTGCTTTATTGGCTCATTAAGTCACAAACATTCTGGACCTAATTTCTGACCAGAATGATGCACTGAACATTGGGAACATACATTTCTTGATTCACCTCACATCGCCGACATCAAATATTACAGCTTACATGTGTCCCTAAGTTCTGGAAGAGGCTTGTAAAATGCTCACAGATTTCCAAACATCCAAGATGGTATGCTTCCCCAGCACTCAAGTGCCACGCAGACTGGACAACACTGCTACTTGCATTATCAGGATTGTGAGAACCTCACGGTTCCAATAGTCTCCAAATGTGCTCATGAATAATACATTATACAAAACGCTTTAAAAGACCCCAGGATCCAATTCTGCTCCCGGTTATGCCCATGCAATCTCATATCAAAGGGATTACATAAATCTAAAATTGAGAGAAATGCCTTTCTTTAGAAATCATAAAAACTCATTGGTATTCTTCCTCCCTCCTTCCCCAAGCAACAGGATAAATTTTCTCTAGCAGTCAAGACACTGTCAATACAATCAAACAAGTATGTAAGCCTAACAATCCCAGCAGTAACCTTTGATACTCACAAAGGAGATTTTCATTTTAAAAGCTGCAGAAGTAGTCTGTGACATTTAACAGATCTGTGCAATATGGAATGATATAAGCAGTACAACAGCTACTGTTCCAAGAGAGAAAAAATACATATTCCATACAAGTTTCACATCATAGCTGATCCTTCAAACTTACTTGATTATGTAGAGGACAATAAGAGCAACTTCTGATAAGTACTTTCATGTAAAACCTGTTGTGTAGAAGTCATTTTGAGACACATGAACTTGCACAAATATTTATGCTATTTGAGATACTGAGTTCAAAGATCACACATGAAGATGTAATTCTACTACCACCTGCTCCCTGAGCTCAGCAGCAAAATTCCTGCTTCATTCCAGTATTATTGGATTCATATTGTACTAAGGAGGAAGTAACACTTGCATTTGGAATAAAAGGTCTATTTCTGCACATCAGAGTAAAAAGCTTCATCTTCTTATTTATGACTTACCTTGACCCTGGACATCACTGATGAAAAAAGCTGTGACAGCTAGAAAAGCCAAGAGAGAACAGCTCTGTATCTTGTATTGACAAAGCATCTTCTTCCCCTCAATACACGCAGTCTCAGCAGGTCTGAAAACACAAGGAACAAAAAGACTTATCAAACAGGCAAAGACAAGGCATCCACTTTAATGAAAATTGTGGGGAAAATCTGGATTTGATTAAAACAAACAAATAAAACACCAAGCAAACAAAACAAACAAACAACAAGGAATTTACCACAGACATCAGTGTAGACAAATTCTCCTGCCAGAAGTTTTATGGCCAAAGCACATTTTACCTGAAAGGGACAAAGAACCCTACTTGTACTACTCAACAGTTTTGAAAACTTGGCCCACATAAAAAGAAATTGTATATTCTTTGCTAATCATACACAAGCATTGGAAATAGAGTAAGCTGTAGATAACAAAGTACAACATGTATTTCTATACAATCCAGTTTGGTAAGAACATTATCAAGGTATCTGTAGCAAAGAATTCTGAAGCTTTTCTAAAAAGGTAGAACTTTGTTCTGAAGGAACTTGCATCCTCTTCCCATTGTCCATTTTCCTTTTTCTACTTTATTCAGCTTATCCTGTGCTCTCTGATGTACTATCTGCACCTACAGTAGGTAATATCATGCTTAAAGCCATTTACACTAACTTAACCAGTTAGGAGAAATCAACACTTTAGAATGCAGGAGTATATGAACACTAAAGGTAGTCCTAGGTGAATTAACTGGGTTACAGGAAACAATTCTGGTGTCAAAGAGCAAGTTTCAGAATGGGTAATCTACCTGACCACAGAAGTTAGCTGAACAGCAGTACCAATCTCAAGATACATCAACATGTGTCTAACAACATACTTAAAAAGATTTCTCTTTCATTCAACTTTTCTGCACTAGTTTTAGTCAATTTTCTGGGCCAAGAATAAGATACTTTAGCTGTAATTTCCTATTAGATGGAGAAACAAGGAGAAACAAGATAATACTAAATTTCTTGCTGTCAGCAAAGAGCATTTAGAAGCCTACTTGGATAAATTTTGGTTTATGTATTTCTGCTTTGCAGGTTTCTCCCATTTACCTCCTCTGTCATTTTCTCTACTATTCCTGGCATACCATTACTGTATTTGCCTTCCACATTTTCATTGCCTTGAAGGCACATAGCAAGTGGTTCATCCACTATCTAATATAAAAAGCAGACAGAAGTACTTCCATTATTATTAAACATATGAGGATAAGACCTACATCCCCTTCTCTCCTTGAGTATTTGCAACCTGCTATACTTGTCCCAGGACTCGGTAGGTTTACTGTCATAAATCCCAGACATGAATGCTTGATACAACTCCTAGTAATATATAAGGGGGGGTTGTACATTGTATATTCCATCTCCACAGGAGCTTATCAAAGTTTTAACCAAATTATCAACAAATTTCACACTACTTGAACATATATTTTGAATCAATCTCTTATAGTATAACTATATCAAGACAGAGTAAAATAACCTAGATCACAAATCAAAATGTGCACCAGGAACTTATATATTGCTACACAGAGTTCTTAGACCCATCCTCCAGACAGAATTCAGAAACCTGTGAAAATCTCCCACACTCCTGCTACATGAACCAAAGCATCAAACACCCAAGGACCACAGTCAGCAGACAGCTGGCTGGTGACAGGTAATAGAAAGAACTGAGAATAGCTCAAAACAGGCTGAAATCCACCTCTTGTGTATCTCATGTTGGGTACTGATGCTTCTCCCCCACACCAGAATACAACCTGGATCAATAAATATAGACTCCTCAAACAACAGCAAACAACTCATTCTTCCAGGCAGTTACCACTGATGATGTGTGGACTGCCTCCTATAATAACCCAGACATTAAAATATTCATTCACAGTGGTGGCTAAATTCCCCATCTGCTACATTTGATATAAACCCTCCTCCAAAGCAAGAGCTATAAATACTAACTGACAGGTAATCCTGTGTTAGAAACATTCTCTACTGTTGCTTTTAGAGAAAAGCCAAAGAAATGAGATTTACTGGAATAGACACAGCTGGTGCTGGATCAACTACACACTAGTTCACTTCTGCAGTGATCCACACGTCAGGGTTCACTTAACTGGGAAAGGAAACCCCCGTCTGCAGCCACCTTGTGGCTGACATCGTCTGGGACTGAAAACAAATATCCTATTCCTTCTGCTTTTTACACATTTCACCGTTTAGTAAGTATGTGGTAAATTAGTTATCTGCCAGGCTAGCGCTAGGAGCAGACACCAACCAAGTCAAGAACCCTGCAATGAGGTGAGCCCCCCTCCTCGCAGCATCTCTCCTAGCTGGGCTCCAGGACTCCTGGCACGGGCCTGGCGACAGGGCACCGTCTCCTGAGTGAAGGACCCGCCCTCGAGAGCTCCCGGAGCGACAAACGCGGCACACACCTTGGTGCTCCGCGCTGCCCCGGCTCGGCGCACCCAGCCCGGGGGAGGAGGCTGAGCCGCCTCCGCGCAGCCCCGGCGGGACGGGCGGTCAGTCGGGGTTTTTCCCTATCTCAGTGTCTCGTTGCGGCGCGGCGCTGCCGCGCTGCCCGAGCACACGCTCACGTCCCTCGGGTCGACGTCCCGCTGGGCAAAGCCGGAGCGCGACCTGCCCCGGCCCCGCAGAGGGAGGCGGCGGAGGGGACGGGGACTGAGCTCTCCCGTTTGCCCCTCCACAGCCCCGCAGCGCGGCCCCAGCTCGGCCAGGGGGCCGCGGATCACAGGCTCCGCTCCTGACCCCCGACTCCTCTTCGGGGCTCCACCACCAGCACCCACCCGTGTGAAACCGAGTGCCCCCCGCCCCGGGTAAGGGAGGGACAGCGGGCAGCTCGCTGTCTCCGCCGAGCTGAGGCGGGAATGGGCCCCGTGAGAGTCAGAAGCTGCCGGCAGGGAACGGGGACGCGGCGGGAACACCCTCGCCAGCCCGGGCAGCTGCCCGAAGGGAGCAGCGAGCGGGGCCGGGGCGGAGCGACTCCCCGACACAGCGCGGAGGGAGGGAGGAGGCACCGCGGCGGGACGCGAGCAGCAGCCAGAGCCTCCGCCACACCAACAGTGTGGTTGGGTTTTAGTTACTATCAGCTATAAAAGTAAGGCTTTTTCAAGGGGCTTTTTAAAGGGGTTTCTCCGTCCTAGTCCGAGCTCGCCAAATTCCACTCCTCTATCTCCTCCTCCCTCGCCCCATTCTCCCTCCGGGGCTCCGGTCCTGCAGCCGCGGAGGTGGCCGGGCAGGTGGATGGGAAGCGCTCCGGTCCTGCCCCGACCCCCGCCCGCCTCGCCCCTGCCCTCGAGGTGGAAGAAGCGCAGCGCACACCGACCTGTGCGGGCATCAGCCGGGGAGCGGCCGGCGGGGCGCGGCCGCTCCTTTTCTCGCGGGGCTGCGGGTGCTGAGCCGGCTGCGGGAGAGGCGCTTCCCTCCCCGCTGGCCGCTGCGCATCTGATAAGGCGAAAGGGTAGAGAAAGGAGGCGGGCAATTATAGAGCAGAAGGTGGAAAGAAGGGGAGGAGGAGGGAAGAGGCATAAACGATGCCTGAGATCCCACCCTCCCCGCTGAGCCCGACCCCCACGGCGGAGGCGCGGCCAGGTGCGCAGGAGGCAGGGCCGGGGGGCGCGGGCCGCGTTCCACGGGCAGGTGTTGGGCTTGCCAGTGTCCTCTGTCTTCTGGGTTTGCTATCTGTTAACTCATTTTCCTCTCTCCAAAGTTCTTTATTTATTTCGTTTATGAATGATTTAGAAGCTGCCTACTCCACAGTATAACTTGGAATGCAAGTATTCCTCATGCCAGCTATTGAGATGTGTGGATTAGTGACTCATTGGGGAAATATTTATGTAAAAGTGTTCCAACGCTTTTCTGGCTTAGTATAAACCTTGATTAAAAGTGGTGTAGTACACACCTACATTTTTTTGCCATATGGATAGACACTGCAATGGTACTTGGAATTGCAGAATCTCTATTCTATATTTCCATAGAAATATGAGTTGCCCTGTGGGATATCCTATTGAATTTACAATTAAGGCTACTATTCACAAAGTCTGAGTCCTGAGAATTTAAGAAGTGAATGAAAATATTCATTACAATATGCCTGGTCATCTGTATAAAATTACAAATGAAATCACTGAAGGACTGAAGAATCAGTCATAGCTGATACTGATAAGGCAAAGTGTATGCTTTCAAGTGTAACTTGGTTGATTTTATTGTTATCATTTTCTTTTCCTCATTAATGTAAGTAGGAGCCCCTTCTAGGGAAGGAGAAGGCCGTGAGTAACAGGGAGATGACTGTGACTAAGTGTAAAGCAGGACCTTCTGTTGCTGAGTAGGATTCCCAGTCCTGCAGATTCTTGTCCAAATTCATGAATGTCTTTCCAGTTGAGCTGCAGAAGTGTTTGAGCTTTAAAGGAACTCTTTAAGTCAAGTTGTTTTCTATGGTAAAGGTTCAAAACCATTCCTAGATCTAAAAAGCATCTACCAGATTCCTAGATCTTGTCACCTGCAGTTATTGTACTGCACTGCCAGCTGTGTGCAACAGCCAACACACATACCAGTCAAGAAGAGTAGCTTGCAAGATAACAATTCCTCTGAAAAAAAAAAAAAAAAAGAGATGTTCAGGTTAGGTTCAGATGTTAAATATGATATCGTTTGTACCTCTTTCAGTCCCTAATTTACGTATTTAGCTAAACAGTAAGACCCAGAAGAACAAGAAACAGCTCATAGAATAACAGAATTATAGAATATCCTGAGATGGAAGGGGCTCATCAGGATCATCGAGTCCATCTCCTGGCCCTGTGCAGGACTCCTCAAGACTCCCACCATGTGCCCAAGAGCATTGTCCGAATGCTTCTTGAACTCTGTCAGATTTGGTGCTGCGATGACTTCCTTGAAGAGCGTGTTCCAGTGCCCAAACACCCTCCAGGTATCCACCCTGATAACCAATTTAAACCTCTCCTGACTCAGCTCCAGGCCATTCCCTTGGTCACTGGTCACAAGAGTGAAAACATCATTTCTTGACCCTCCACTTACGCTCTCAAGGAAGTTGTAACTGCAATAAGGTCTCCCCTCAGTCTCTTTTGCTCCAGACAGAGCAAACCAAGTGACCTCAGCTGCTCATATACGAGGATATGGCATTCCCTCCAGATCCTTCACGATCTTCATGACCCTCCTTTATGACACTCTCTAAGAGCTTAGTATCTTTTTTATATTGTGGTGACCAAAACTGCACACAGGACTTGAGGTGAGGCTGCCCCAGAGCAGAGCAGGACAATCCCCTCCCTTGCCTGGCTGGCAATGCTGGGCCTGACGCCCCCCAGGACAGGCTTGGCCCTCTTGGCTGCCAGGGCACTGCTGACTCATGTTCATGTCTTTCCATCGACCAGGACCCCTAGGTCCCTTTCTATGGCACTGTTCTTCAGCCTCTCATTCCCCAGTCTATACACACAGCCAGGGCTGACCCATCCCAGATGCAGAATCCAGCACTTGCCCTTGTTAAACTTCACTGTTGGTGACTGCCCAGTCCTCTGTTTTGTCAAGGTCTTTCTGCAGGGCCTTTCTGCCCTCGAGGGAGTCAACAGCTCCTCCCAATTCAGTGACTTCAGCAAATTTACTTAGTATTTCCTCGAGTCCTGTGTCCAGGTTGTTAGTAAAGATGTTGAAGAGAACTGGGCCCAGGATGGAGCCCCATTGAGCCCCACTAGTGACCAGTCTGATGTCGCCCCATTCATTTTCCTGACCTGTGAGCCAGTTGCTTATTTATTACATAACTCAGTTATCCAGCTGTGTGCTGGACAATCCAGAAGGATTCTGTGAGAGATAGTATCAAAGCTTTGATAGTCCAGAAAGATTACATTGAGTGACTTACCTTGATGGATCAGTCTATTTGCAGTGTCCTCTCTTTCTCTTTTTTCCCCCCTTCTCCCAGATTTGTAATCTAGTATCCAAAGCCCATGAGCACCATCCTGTGGCTGCAGCTAGTTGGAGTATTGTGATTCAAACAAGAAAGGTCTTGAAGATCGCACTGATGGGTAAATAGATTCTGTATTTCTTTGTAGCCTTAAAATGTCTTCATACTTCTGTTTGCTACAGAATTGAAATTAATATTTTAAGATTATGCAAAGTGTATGCTTTCAAGTGTAACTTGGTTGATTTTATTGTTATCATTTTCTTTTCCTCATTTATAATTCTATTTTAACATAATTTGACCACTTTTAGAGATAATGATACTTTTTACCATTGAGCTTACACAGCTTTCTCTGGAAGGCACAATAGATCTCTTTGCATTATTCCAAGGAAGAATTATTGTTCACAAGTTCAAGGTAAAAAGGTAAGGTTCCTTGAAAGAGTTTGTATAAAGGTGCACATCTGGAAACAGAGTGAGAGCACAATATGCTTAATATTAATGTACAAATGATTTATCAATGTTTCCTTCTTGTCTTCCATTAAAAGCAAGCAAGCAAACAAACAAAAAACCTTTGAATTTTAAGAATTAATTTACTGATTGTTGATTTGCCCCATAAATTTACTTTCCACTAATTTGAATTGGCCAAGCCTTAGTGATTTCAAAAGAACAACTATTTATAGCCACCACATTTTAAAAGTATTGACATCAGCAAGATACGGACTATCTTTTGCTTGCCTAGTGTAGATTCCACAAAATTTCTATAAATAGGATTACATGGCAATGATGTTGGAAATACAGCTGGAAACAAGTTCATTAATCCATCACAAGAAAAGAATTAGTGCAGGCTCACAACCTCAGAGTGAGCTGGCTGAATATCTAATGGTATGATTAAACCAAGCAATGGGCCAGCAGCAGCAGCACTTGTGCAAACAGCAGAAACCAAAATAATGGACTTTTTGGTTGTTGTGGGGTAGAATTGCACTGCAATCATCAATACTTATCTTGTTTTACATGGCTCCTGTTTTTTAGGATAAACTTAGAATATTTCTCTGACTTTTTCATATACTAATAAATGTAATACCATTGTATACCATTTTCCACAAGATTTAGAAATGAGAGTATCAAGTTTGGGGGATATTTTAAAATGGCAAATAATCAAAAATAAATCAGGATTTGTATTCTTTTAATAAAATTATACTTGTATTCTTTTATTAAAATGATGGTTTTAAAGCTAACTAGCATTTTAATTCCTAAACTAAAATACAGTATCCTTTCATTTCCTTACAAAAAAATGTACAATTTTAAATGCCATTTCTCTTCCAGCATGCAAAAGTTCCAGTCACATTCAAAGATCTTGACTATGGTACATCTATTTTAATGTCTCAAACTAGTCCCTAGGCCTAAAAACAATTTGTAGATTTTTCTTTTTTTGCTATTAAAATAACTCCATAACACAGAGGTAATACTTGAGGTGAAGTATAACTGACTTTCACCTCACATTTTGTTAAATATAGTGGAACACACAATACTCTTTGAAAAGTGATTTGCCAAGATCAGTCTGTCAACACTTGGAGTAATTAGGTGATCCATGAAGTAAGTTATGTACTGAGAGAATTGAGAAGTACTTAGGACTGTATTCTGCCCAAATTAAAATAGAGAAAAAATATTTTAATTGTGACACACCTTCTGTAACATATTAGCCATGCATGCTTACTTTTTAATTTTTCTCTTCATTAGTTAAGACAATTATTTTGTGATATGAATAAACAGTGAAATAACTTTTGAAAAGGGTAGCTATCTTTTGTGAGTATTTTTTCCTAGTGTTGGGGTTTTATTGTGCTACGACTGTTTCTCTGATCAACCCCACAAATGTGGCTTTTTACATCTCTGTTTTTAGGCAGTAACTCTCAAATTAGTCCAGCTTTGCTTCATTATTTGTTGACATGTCTAATGAGTCATTTTTATTTCCTTGATACTTTTTTCCCTTGATACTTCCAGTGCTGTCATCACTTTAGTGAGCTGCTAGGTCTATTCATCTGAAGCTTTTTGCACATAATGAGGTAAGTGAAAGGGATGCAGAAGAAACCAGATCGATGCCATGGCCATCAAAGTGTAAAAGTTCATGTTTAGATGTGGTCCTGCTCTTCCAAACATGCAGGAAAGAGAGCAAAACTGGGCAAAAGAACCATAGGGAAATGGAAGAAAACTTAAATATTATTCAATCATGTATTTTTCTGTTTTCTTCTCAGTATGAAGGAGGTATGGCAGGAATGACCAGGTTAGTGTTTTGTAAAGTTGGCTTTTCATTCTGCAGTCAAATTAAATCTCTTTAGACTTCGGAGGTGAGATTATCTACCATGTGTTTACACTTTCACATCTCAGCTAGTTTCTGAGCCTTTCTCTGGCCAGGTCTGAGGAATAAATACAGATGTATGAGCCTGGCAACATGGTCAGGAGCTGCTTTCATTCTTCTGAGCCTCTGACAAGTGCAGCTTGTCCAGATCCTTTTATGGAAGGAGCTCAGCCACTTAGTAAAATCTGTGAGCAGCAGGGGGGCTGAGTTCAGCTTGCTGAGATACTGGAGGTGCAACTTCCTGCACCCACAGCCTCCTCATAGCTGCAATGAAAGGGCAGAGCATCAGAGAAGTGATATTATCCTCTCTGACATGCTCACAGGGCAAGAGCACATCTTACCTCACTGCACAGGCAGATCTCGTGTGTGCTCTTTCTCCCTCAAACTGCAACAAGAATGAGGGGTTTCCTTATCTGTTGCTGGCAATATTCTGGACCCATCAGCATTATACAGCATCACAGAGTCTTTGGAAGCATCTCTGGAGACCATCAAGTCCAACTCCACCCTGTTAAAGGAAGGTCACATAGAGTGGATTCCCAGGGCCATGTCAAGTTGTAAGTATCTCCAAGAATGGAGACTCCACATCCTCCCTGGGTGACCTACTCCAGTGTTTGTCCAACTTCACAATGAAGGGAAAAAAACTTAGCACAACACAAATGTTTTCTTGTATTCAGATGGAATCAGCTTAGTGCCTGCCACTCTAGGGCCTTTTCTGCAAAGTCAGTCAGCCACCAGTGTATACTGGTGTCTGAGGTTATTCCTCCTCAAGAGCAGGAGCTTGTACATCCTTTTGCTGAACTTCAGAATGTTCCTATTTTGCATTTCTCCAGCCTGGTGAGGGTACTATAAATGGTAGCAGAACTGTCTTATGATTCAGTCACTCCTTCCAGCTTTTTTGCTATAAGCAGACTTGTTCAAGGTTCACTTTCCAGCATTGACCAGTCCAGTAATGAAAAGTCAAAGCAGTATTGGCTCTAGTATCAGCTCCTGAGGTACATCTGGTGATTGAGGTCTAGCTGGACTTCTCGCTCCAAATCAGAACCCCTTGAGCCCAGAAATTCAGCCAATTTTTAATTCATCTCACTGTCCACTCATCTAGTTAGTCCATGCCTCAGCAGTGTGTCTGTGAGGAAGTTATGGGAGAAAGCATCACTAAAGTTAAAATAAATACATTGCAGTCATAATGTGAGCACTGCTCCCATTTGCTCCCAGGCTACCTGCTGAGACTTCATCAACTCTCCCAAGAGAGCACTGCATCTGGTGGGTAGGTCCTGGGACACCACCAGCATGGAGGAAGGGTGCCCTGAATAAAGACGAATAACCAGACTTTGTGAAGTTGGATCTACCAGCAGCTGGAAACGAGTAGGTAAAAATAGCCATTTTGTTTTACAAATACCCTAGCCTGGCAAAAGGTCTCACTGGATTAAGCTGCAGTACAGATTAATTTGCAGCCCATCAATGGTACAACTTAACACAGTGAGGGAAGGATTCCCCCATATTTTACTTAATAAGCATAAAAGTTGCAGATTCTGGCTGTCTGTGGAAGAAATAATTTTCTTTGGAATGGAATTCTGGCTGAAATGAATATTTAAACCAGTAAGAGCTGGAAGCAATACTGTGGTGGTCTCTGTAATAAATACCATAAGTAATGAATGCAAGGGATGTATGAACAAGAAAGAATTCCTTTCCAAATAACACATATCTTAAGCTATTACCTAAAAGAAGCAGAGCTTCTTGTCTTTCTCCTACTGGGCTTCTGCACTAAGTTTCTACACTGAACACCCTTGAACACTGTAATTATTTATGCACCTTTTGTTTGCCTCACTCTACTCTAAGCACTTTTCTAGCAAGCATTTGACATGAGGAACAAGATTTATTAAATGTTGTCTACATGATGATCTGGTTTTGCATCTTGTAGATTACTGAAAAACTTAATTTTCAGTTTTTCTTTATTTGCAATTTTAAGAAAAGCATTTGTTCATTAGACTCTAGAAATAATTATAGTTGTCTCCTAGAATAATATCACAGAGCATTTTTTATGCCATTGAATAAACATACAAACCAAATTCGCCTTTAAGATAGTACTTAATATTTTGCAAAATTTTTATTCATTTAACTGTTTTATTTGTTCAGTTTACTTGTTCTTGTTCTCTTTGCTGCTTTTAAGGGGTTTGAAGTGGATGATGAGATTCAGATGTGGGTACTTTGTTCCCCTACTCATCTTTAAGCAATACGGTTGGAATTTTCAGGAATAGACTTAATTTTCCAATATTTATGTAAGCATATGTTAAGCATATGAAGTTATATTTCCATGAATAAAATACTGAATTGACATTAGCAGAAACTCTATGAAAGAGAAGTAGTCCTGAGATTTGTCTTTGCCAAAGAAAAAGAAAAAAAAAATTGTAAATTTTTTGGTAAAAAATCATAGCCTGTATTTTGGAGTAATTTTATACAACATGTGAACAGAGAAAAACGAAGAGAAATATTAATATTTTTATTTGCTACAAACAGCTCCATAAAATCACCCCTACTCAAATACTCACTGAAGAAATTCAGTATGCTTTCCATATTTATATTTCAGGAGTATTTAACTTTTTATTTATGCTTTTTTTAATTTGCATTTTATTTTTCCAATAAATACCAAACTAAAAATCAGTATACTGGAAATCACACTTTATCAGATATGAGAAGAATTTACAGCAGTTTGAAACATTTTTCTTTTTTTAGCTGTGAAGCCATAACAGAGGGGGGCAGTCTTGGATAAACATCTCTTCTGTGTGTTCATAAACCTCTATCTTTTGTGCTTCTGCAGATCCAAATTCAAGTACTGTGTCTGTTAAAACACAACTCTCTGATTTACATTATAAGAGTCAAGAAATTATCAGCTGTACAGACCTGGATTACTCCCCTTCTATGCAGAGAGGGTCCACTCAGCCAAAGGCAACCCTCTGAAGCTCCTCTGTGGAGGAAAAGCTGCTGTCCTGGGATGGACTGTGGTGCTGCTCAGGGTGACAGCTGAGGTCAGACAGTGGTACCTGTACTACAAGAGTTCTGTTCCTGTGGTCTCTGAGCTCTCCCTGAGACTGAGATGGCCAATTGCTGTGCTAAAGAGGAGGCTGTTTCCTTTCTGCTCTGCATCTGGCAGAATTAGCTCTGCACCCAGGAAGTGCATACACTTCCCACTGAACATGATTAAACACCTAAAATACAAAGTCAAAAATAACAGGAAATTACACAGGAGGAAAGCAAGTGTATGCTCTAGCCTTAAACAAAGAGCCAGGAGAAACTGTGCTCCAAAGTGATGTGATGACTTAAAGAATTATAGGGTATTGTGACAAAGAATGAGAAAGAGGAAAAAAAGGAGAGGCAATAGTCTAAAACCACAAAACGCAGATAACATCTCAAAAGCTTTTGAGTTAGCCTTTTTTTTTTTTTTTGTTCTTATTCCTTCACTCACTTTCAACAGTAAGATTGTATTTTATGCTGCTGTAAAAACTTTTTGCAGTATCTGGTTCTTGCCCTGAACATCACCTCCATCCATGTTCTCCACAAAAATAGATAAAAATAGGATATTCCATCCATGTCTCTATATAATTTTCTAGTATTTCTTTGTTAAACTCTAGTGACGGACTTCTCACCTCAGGCTTCTTGACCAAGTACCATAATCCCCATATCATTACTTTTTTTCTGTTTCTTTTTCATTATTACTGTTTGGACCCTATTGTAATCTTTAATTTATTGGTAGCATCTTTCATAAATGATAGTTTAAATGTTCTTGTAATATTGGCATTGGCCACAGTAATGTTCTTTGTTTCACAGTGCACAGAAAAAGTTTATCTGTGGCCTGCTTAACACAGTGTTTGAGGTCAGACTGGTTACAAAAAATAATAAAAATAATGTCTTGTTTCTTACACAGTGTTTCTTACAGCATAATCTTTGGAGATAATGGTGGGATAGTAGATGTTCTTCACTGTATCACACAACCAGAATCTATGTCCTGAGGTCTGCAGTCTTGGAAGAACAGTCAAAACACCTACTTTAGACCTCTGGACATTTCACAATGTTGTTATTTTGTAATAATAAAAATAGTAATCATAAATCTACATCAATTTAATTGATCATAATATATTATTATTATTGTCCAGCACATGGAAAAGAGTTACTGCTGTTTGACCCATCAGCCAGTTTGTCCCTTCAAATAAAAAGGTGTCGCATTGCTTTTCAGCCTTCTAGTTCTTGGAGTCAGAACTTTCATGTAAACAAAGCAATGTTTTCAGAATTCTTTATCTTGTTTACATTCCGACAATTGATGGACACTTTCTAAGACCAGTGGAATTGAAGAGGCTGAACCTCAGTCTTCCAATGTGGTCTCTTCTCTGGAAATCTATATAAGCTGTAAGAAAAATTAAACTTCCTCTTTTCTCGCTTCGACTCCGTGGTGATCACTGCGTCTCCCTCATGGCGGCATTGTGCCACAACAAGGTTTAACCCAACAAATTAAAATCTGAACATCCTAAATACTTTTGCACTGGGAAGTTGGTGTGTGAGTCATTGTAGTAACAGACTCTATGCTCACATTGCTTTTGCATATGCTGGCTTGCTGGAGCTAACATTAGCCTGTGTAAGAGACTGAGAACACAGACAATTAGACAGCAGTTCAACTACATCAGGATGCACCACAATCCTATTTCATCCTGATCAATTATTTTTTCCCAAACCCAGCTGAAGGAATAACTTGCCTTCCTGTCTCCCATGTCACAGAGGTAGCTCTCCAGGGGGGAATCAGGCTGTTATTTGACTGATACTAGTTTTTGGAGGACTCCCCCTCTTGTCTCCCCTGTGCTCTGTCACTGTTTAGGCCTCCAGCCTGGAAAGTCTGGGAAGCTGAACAGGAGAATGTGGGTTTGGACAATGAGACTTCCTCAGTAAAATAGTTCTGCATTGGACCTAAAATATGCAAATCGTGGAAGTCTACAATAGGGATTTGAATCTGTGCACTGATAAAAGCAGCTTGGTTGGGATTTGACTGTGTTCCATTACAATGAAGAGCAAAACTCCCTGAAAAGGGAAGAGGGAGGATAGGGTTGGCTAATTTCAAAGCGAGCTATAAGCACCTTTGAAATTCTGTAATCTTCAGGTTCAACTCACACTCTGAAGCTCTCCTTAAGCAGTTCTCCACCAGGTGAGGCAGAACCATCCAGATGCCTGTCCATCAGCTGCTTCTGTACTGTATCAGAGAAGGAACAGGCAGTAATGAGGCATTTTGTTACTGACATCAACTGTGAATGCATAAAGATGGCCCTTCTCTACAGTCTGGACTTCATTTTCTTTGCATTATATCTGCTGATATTTTTAAAAACTTGGGTATTTGTTGCCTGCACACTATTGAAAAAATAAATAACTGGAAAGATGTGAAGAACAGCTTTGTTTCTCCAGTGTAGTACATTCTTACTATGTTATCTTTTTGTTAAAAAATCCACCTATGGCCATGTCCAGAAAGTACAATCATAAGACAAGTTCAAATTGCTATGTGTATTCTGTTAATATTAAAAACTTTTCATCATAAATCTTGCAGCATGTAAAGATTCCTCAGCAGAGGAACACAGTAAGAATGCAATGCTGTGGCTTGTTTCTGGGTTCACAGGTTTAGGTGAGATCTTAGTGTGCCACACTGAAAGTGATCCAATAAAACAAGGGCCTGAATGACACCCAGTGCTTTAGCGATGCTGAATCACTACCCTGAGTATCAGTGAACAGGTTAATTCTTTACTGGCACAAGAAGCATTCAGTCTCCTTTTTGTTGGCCCTTTTTTTTTTTTTTTTTTTTTTTTTTGGTTGTTTTGTTGGCCCTTTTTTTTTTTTTTTTTTTTTTTTGGTTGTTGGATTAGAGAATCATCACAGTCAAACTGTGCTTCTCATGCTAAGTAGCATTTATTTTTAAACCAAGGCTGCATTTGGTGGTCAAGTCCACTTCCTAAATATGAGCTGGGTAATCTTTCTGCTGTTAAAATCAGCCTGCCAATAAGAAGTCAGACTGTGATTTTTCTTCTCATCTTATAGTCAGGTGGTATTTTTGTACACTTGATTGAATTATTTCTGATTTTCCAGTAGGTAAATAAAACAGAAGGTCACAAGAAATATTTATAATCACTATGGTCATTTGCCTAACTGCATCCTTGAGGAATTTTCAACACTATTTGTTAAGCTAACATTAATTTTCCTCATTTGCTTAGTGAGTGTGTAAGATTTATAGGGCTTTCAGTGTGTGATTAAAGTCAGCAACAAAATCAGAATTATTAATGGAGGTAAAATTAAACATCTAAACTCTTCATAATTCTCCATCTTTTTGCAAGAAAGAAACCCACATTTTACAGCTGTCATAATTCAAAATACATTAACCTGTCATATTTACTTACAAAATTCCACATTATTATACTGAAGATACTGTGCGAACCATAGCAATACTCATTACTTGGCTATGCAGTTATTCCTTTGAAAACCTGTGGGCTTCTCAATATTTGTTTTTAGCAACAGGCAGGAATGTGCTGGACGAACCCTGAACTGCTGAGAGTGTTCTGTATTTGCCCCAGGTTCTGGCAGACTGCAGAGCGTTCTTGTGGCCTTGCCCGGGTAAACACAGCACTGGTGGCACGAGGGACGCTCAGCCTCCACAGCCTCCACAGCCTCCACAGCCTCCCACAGCCTCCCACAGCCTCCACAGCCTCCACAGCCTCCCACAGCCTCCACAGCCTCCCACAGCCTCCACAGCCTCCCATAGCCTCCACAGCCTCCCATAGCCTCCACAGCCTCCACAGCCTCCACAGCCTCCCATAGCCTCCACAGCCTCCCATAGCCTCCACAGCCTCCACAGCCTCCACAGCCTCCCACAGCCTCCCACAGCCGTGAGCACCGGGCCAGGGCCAGGGCCAGCCCGCAGCGAGCTCAGCCTGGCACCGGGGCTGCCTCAGGCAGAGCCTCTCGCCGGGATAGCCTGAGAGGAAGAGGAGCTTGGAGAGGACCTGGAAGACGACTGTGGAGCTGAGGAGGTGGTAGGCTGACCACACACGATGGGTACCAGGCACAGGGGTGACAAGAGTCTGCCCAAACTGAAATACAAAGTTGCAAATAACACATTTATGGCTACAGAAGATTGAAAATAAGTAAAGAGAAATACTTTTCCACAGCCATGGAGCCTGTGGGGTCCGGTCAATATGGGGCACTGCTTTCTTTGCATTAGGGGATGTGTGCCTTGCTTGCTAACTGAACGGCTGCCCTGCAGGCTGCACATTGGCTGAGGTTTTAAGAGAATGAGTTTCAGCTCTGCAGGCTTCCTTGATGGGCTTAGACATCCGGGACATGGATTTTACATCGTGTACATTGAATCTAGGAGCTCATGTGGTAACATTTGGAAAGTGGTGGACATGGGAGTGGGGGAGTCTGAGGATGACCTGTAAAACCATGAAGAACATGAACATGATGAAGAGATATAAGCCAGCTAGTAATGCAAGAGTCACATGTTAGGTAACAAATGGTGAAATCTTCAGTCCCAATAGCCTTCTAAACACCTGTGTGAGTTAACAGGGGTTTTGATTTTTTTTAATATCAGCACCAAAGTTCTCTATAAATTTCAGTTTTATTTCCTCACTTGTGTTTGGATGCTGCCTGTACCCCCTTCTGCCACAGGGATGAGCAGAAACTCCCCTTGTAGCAAAGGCTGAGATGTGACTGACTGTGTCAAACACTGAGATGTGACTGATGCAAGGGACATAGAAGAGAGAGAGCCATCTCTGAAGTGTAGGGTGGTATATAAATACCTCAAGATTCCCAAGAGCTACAATACCTGTCATTTTGTAGGCAATGCAATAAAACTCAGTTTTATGTGGAAACAGCTGCTGCTGTCTCTGTTCTCATTTGCTGGGTCTGCAGTAGGTGCTACTCCTTCTGAGGATCCCATTTCTCTAATGGGAACAGTTGCTGCCTTGCTGTTGCTCCTTGGCTGAAATTAGTACTTTTCAGGACAACTTAAAAACAGTAACCCCCAAAAAGCAGGAAAATCTGTTGAAACATGAAGGAAGTAATTACACATGATCATTTACATACACAGATTACAGTTCAGCTGACAAACGGCTCTGGTCCCCTTGTCTGGCAATAGACAATTCAGAAGTAAAGGGATCTTTGGATGAGAGGCCACTTTGTATCTTGACTAAAATCGTGAAGAAAACAAAAGGAGACATATTTCTTGAGACATTTGATAATAGCACATCATCACAGTAAGTTCTGCATGATACAAGTGTGCAGCAGCTTCTCTGAGAATTGGCTGGATAGTCAGGATGTTCTTTTCCATCAACAGTGCTAATTGAATATACAGCTGGGTAACTCCAAAAAAATTACCAGCAATGACACAATTGAATTAGCAGATGTTAAGTGGCGATTATTAGGGATGTCATTCAGTTGTTCACATGTAGGTGTCTAACACATTTTGAAGTATCCTACAATATATCTTAAAAAATGTCCTTTGGGACTTAATCTCTAGATGTGATTTTGAGGGGTCACAGACTTCCCTGAAGCTGCTCTCTGCTACAGAAGAATGTCTCAAATACCCAAAAAGCATCTTCATTGGCACTTGACATTTTTGTGTATGCAACAGAACCAAGCCCCTCATTTTTGAGCTCTGATTCCAATTAGGTAAGCAGAAGTAGATGCCATCACCCTGCTGTGATGTTTTTTCAGACTATCTGCAGTGCTGGGAAAAGAGCACTGCATTAACCTGTGTGCCAAAGGTCATCTTTGCAATCATAAGCCCATTGTTAGGAGTTAATCATGATTACTACTGGAAAAGGGTATCATCAAAGAGCCTTTAAAATGTGGACAATTTGATCCTAATCATGAAGTTTTTATTCTAGTATTACATGACTTCCTGGAGCTCTGCACATTTAGACAGCATTGTCTGGGGTTTTTTTGAGAAAGAAGTCGTAATCAGCAAGAGTTAAGGTAAATGTTTTTTATGCCTTTGTCTTCCAAATTAAAATTTCTGAACCAGAAGAGATTTTTTTCTTTCTCTAATTATAGTAGATAAGGTCCAGGGGATTTGTTTTTAAATGGAATGCTGAATACTATAAGGAATATGAATCAATAACCTCCAGAAAATCATTTCTTAGGAGAACAAACAATGATACAATCATGTACAGTGGGAAATGAAACAAAAATGTAACACACAATAATACACATCTTATCATGAAAATCAAACATTAAGAGGGTAACTGAGCACTCTTTTGTAAAGGCATCTTTTAAGCATTTAATAGGCCATTTGTCTGACAAAGTGTAATAGAAAATGAAATATTGAATATTTTAATATTCAACAGAATCTTGTTTATTCTGGCAAAACAAAAAAAAACACACACACTTCCCAGTTGCAGTAACAAACAAAGGGTGCATAACATTATCTTTAGAAAGCAGTTGAGCTGAAAATGCTTATAAAACAAAACAGGCACAAGGAAAATGTAACCTTAAGATCTTAAATACTTTCATGTTTCTTCCTTTCCAAGTTAAGCCATAAAAGATACAACATTCCACCTACAATTTTTAAATGAGTTTTAAGAAAATCTTGTCATGGTTCTAGAAATATTTTGCAGGCAAAACAAGGCTGTTAGGGCACTTTGAGAAATCAAATGGGTTCCTGATCCTGCAAATTACTAAGCACTTCTGAGTGTAATAACTTAATATTTCCCAGGCTTTGTTCAACATTATGCTTAATTAAACTTTTGCTAATAAACCTGAAGCACTCAGTTTAGCCCCATTGCTGGACTCGATTGACAAAACAGTTGTTCAGTCAAGCCTGCATGCGTATTTATTTTTAGTTGAAACATGCAGTGTTTGCATTCTACTTTATAAATAAAAGATTTGAAAAAAAGTTTAAATTACTTCATAATGTAAATGAAACTTATTTTGTTAAAGGATATATTTTGTTTGGGTCGTTCGCTATATTTGAAAGGGAGACATTTCCCAAACAAACATATCTTTACTATATTCTTATGTACTGCATTTTAGGATTGGATGTTCATAAATGTAAAAGCATTAATTACAACTTTGTTCTTATTGAAAAGGCAGGGATAAGAACATAAATTGTCAATTTAGCCATAAAAGCACAACACTTTTTCTCTCTGTGATGTTATTAAGAAACTTAGTAGGACACTATGGGACTGTCTCATCTCTAGCAGTGCCCAAGGCTGGGTTCGACGGGGCTCTGAGCAACCTGGCCTAGTGGAAGTTGTTCCTGCCCATGGCAGAGGAATGGAACTAGATGATCTTTAAGGTCCCTTCCAACCCAAACACTTCCATCATTCTATGACAGAAACTTTCCATATGACACCCCTTCACTGCACCTGTTTGATGGATTCTCTTCTGTGGTCTATATTAATTTTGCTTATACTTCAAAATTGTCAACAAGAATTTTAACTCGAGCTAACTTATCTTCATTTTTCTTCTTTTTTTTAATAGTTATTTGAACATACTATGTATTTTTCAGGTATTATCTATTAATAGGCATTATATTGCGGGTTTTGCTCAGGTTTTCATGAAACTTTCATGAAATTTTGGCAGAGGAAGTTTGCCTTGAGAAGGGCACATAAGAACAAGTATTCCTTGCGTCAGGCTTGAGTACAAACTGAAAAATATTTTTGTTCATCACACGTCCCACTGCAAACACATTGGAGGAAAATATAGCACTTCTTTATCAGATAGATGGAGAAATTATTTGTTTTTCTAAGAGAAAATTGTTTAATAAGAGAAACTGTAAAATCTGAACTGGAAAACAAAATGTGACACGATGCTGGAGAGACCCAGCTAGCCCACACTCCCCGGCTCACGCCGTCAGCGGCTGCTCCCGTGCTGGATCAGGCTCAGGTGGCGCTGGAGCAGAGCTGCTGAACCTGGCAGAAGCAGGGCTGCTCTCAAACAGCTCTCAGGTTGTGCTGCACCCTGGATCGGGGCAAAGAACAGGGAGAGGGTCTCTCATGTGCTTCTCAAAGGACTTACTCCCGAAGGAGTCAGCGATGAGAAAACTGAAAAAGCCGCGAATGCACAGGCTTTTAAATAGGGGAGGAGGAACAGGGGGAGGATACAATTCTTCAACCAATCGGAGCTAAACCTGGGAGGGGATTGAGGAGGGACTCACAATATGACAACCTATAGGGAAGGCAATGGGAGTGGAAAGGGTCACATGGGCCAACAGGGGAGTGTCGAGGATTAAGGGAATTCCAGGGTGGAAATTAGGCAGGGGGTAGGGACAGAAAGGATTGACAGGGAACTCTCTGGAACTAAGGGCAGGGATTTAGGGAAGATTGACATTATGTGATGAGGTAACAGGTGGGTCTAGGGAGTGAATGACAGCTGGGCAAGGGAGGAGAAAACTTGGGGTGAAACCAAACATATCAGGGGGAAAACAGGAATGAACCATTCAAAAAGGTTTACAAAAATATGCATAAAGAAAAACACACAACCACAAAAATGTAGTTATAAAAATCTGCTGTCTTTTACAGCCAGCAGTGAAGATAAGAGTTTATGTGGTTCCAAGCCCAGCTATGGTTGGGAGGCTGTGCTCCAGCTGGTTCAGCAGGGAGGGAAGTCATGGGTAGCTCATCCAGAGGCCCAAAAGAAAACACTGCTCTTTGGAGGTCTCTCTTCTTTTGTGTCCATAACCTGAGAAAGTCCATGAAAGCTGTGGCCCGTCTGTGTTATGAATCATACACAGCTTTGTTAAGAGTAGATGTGATGTCATTTTGTATCTAAAATGGATTTCATTCCATTATGTATGGTAGCTTTTTCTTACTTTGTTCTCTTGCCTCAAGACTTTGTTTATATGTAAGCTAACATTTGATTGTAAAGCAGCAGCCAATTAATCTGTTTTCCTGAAATATTAAGCTTGCTAAATAAGCACTGCTAATTTATTAAAAGCTAGTGATGGTAATAATGGTAAAGAGACACTCAAAAACAGACTAGCAAAAATACAAAGAAAGCAGGACCATCAAGATCTTCCAGAAATGATTTTTGATCTAGAAGAATAAAGTAGGACCACTGTAAACTATGCAGCAAAATAAGTAGAATAGGAAAGAAAATTAAATATATCCATAAATCACTAGTAATGTTAAAACAGTCTGGTGGGTGTGGGCTGTCCTTTTTACCAGCGTTCCCCAGCTTGCCCTGCTTGGGCACATGCAGCAGCAGGAGCAATGGGAGCATTTGGGAGAGGAGGAATTCAGCTGCTCAGGCATGATGAAAATCACTATTTGAAGTGGTCAGAATACCACTAGCTGTCTATGTACTGTAATCTAGGGAGCAGTTTGTAGACATCTCTATGTAGAAGCACCTTAGGATTGGAAGCAAGAAGTTGCACACAAAAAAGAGAGTTTTCCTCTGCAAATCACCTGCAAATTCTGGAAAGAAACTATGATTATTATTTGACAAGGCCATACAAGAGCCAGTAGGAGACTGTTGTACTGTAAGTTCAAGAACAGTTATGGTGACACAGGATGGAAAACCTATGGGTATATGGCAACAACTTTGTAGAAGAGGCATTACAACAATTTGTGCTACCTAAAGTACAGTGTCTGCTTCAAACCCCTGCTCTTAAAGCTAAGCATTGCATTTTAAGTGTGTGCTTATAAAACCTGAGTTTCAGCAGTACAGGAAATTCACAGCTCCCATGGCTGATACGAGAGTGAATCCATAACTGCAGAACAACAGCCATTTTCCCAGAGGACATTCAGTTTGACAGTTATGACTACTCCCTTCTGAATATTTCAGAATTTTCCTGAAGGAATTGCAGTACAATGATTAGGTAGCTATACATGAAACACTACCTTTATAGTATAAATTGATTGTATCAATTCCTGTGACATCCTTTGACATTCTTGTCTCTTGCATTAATGGCTCCTTTTAAAAATGTATAAAAGCTATAAATATTTATTTATGTACAAGTTTGTAGAGTAATCTAATGGTTTAAAATCACTCAGCCTCTCTGGAACATTAATGATATTTTTATCTGCACTGTGAGTGTACAAAGGGAATTACTGAATTGGCAGGTACTATTTCTGTTTTTTGTAAGCTACACATATAAGTGAGAAATACAAGCCACATCACTCACCAGATAAAGACATTTAAAAAGGAAAAAAATGAAAACCTTTAATGACAATTTTATTGTAAAAGGGTAGAATTTGTCTCACTTTATTTGAAGAGGTGTGGTCTAACTGTACCTACATATGTGACATACACATTTCTTCACTTACACAAGCCATCCAGTTCCAATTACACTGGGAAGAAAATACTTATAATTACAACAATTGATTTCTCAGTCTGTCTTGCATTAGACAAACACTTTTGCAAAATATGTTGTTTCAGTTTCTCCTGTCTCTAAAATTAGAATAATACTTATCTAAAAAAAAAATTAAAATTTAGTATTTAATTCCCAGAATTATCTGAAATTATTGGAGCATTACGCTATAATTTGGTAAGAAAAAGGAAATCTCCATGCATTATAGCTGCCAGCACAGAAGAAGAAAGGAGTCAGTTGCTGCTTCTTCTTAATCCTCAGACCATTCTCATTTGTTTATGTCTATGTTAGTACATCAAGTCAGTGAAGAGACTCTCTCTGGTCTGAAGGCCAAGAGGCACCAAATTCACATCTCATTTTATTCTCTGAACTACACTGGGACAATTTTCTCAGAGATCTAGACCATGCTAAGGGAACTAGCTAACCATTAAATGAGTAATTCCGGGACAGCACTAGGCACATCCCTAGCATTATAGTCATCAGTGACAGTATGAGCAGAAAATGAAGAAAAAGTTAAGAATAACACCTGAAAAAACAGTCCTACTGCACAACCTTTTCATTCCAAACCTCCTCCTGAACGTAATCTCATAGAAGGTACAGCAAGCCACACCCACTTGTATTTCAGATGCTGCTATGACACGTCTTTTTAATTCTGAAAATTTTATTTTCAGCTTCTATGCAGACCTAAAATGCAGACAATTAAGTTCTGACACATCTGAAGTAGATTATTGCATCATTGTGTGAATGAAATTCCTTCCATGGGACTAGTTGTGGAACCAGTTGTGTTCAATACCATACACATGATATTTGATCTTGAAAAAGATAATGAAAATAATGTATCTTGTAGGAAATATAACAGGAAAAAAATATGAGAAACATTGCACTGATTTAATGCTCCAATTAGCTTAACTGCTACTTGAATTCAATTAAATTTTGAATTTTTTGAAGATGTCCATAAATTATTTGCAAATGTACATGTACAGAGGAATGGCACTAATTTGAGTGATTAAGGCTTAAAGATTTATTAGAGGATCTTGCAAGATCTACAGTAACCAAAAATGAGATCACAGAAGAAAGTAAGTCTTACAAAAATGCCTGTCTTTTTAATGAAGCTATTACTGCTGATGCCAGGGTTTATTTTTTAATTTCTGGTTTCTTGCTTCATTCTATACTGTGATATTCATGCATCTCTTGAAATGCCTCACTTTCCTCTATAACCTTACATTTCCCCTGGCACTTTGCAGGAAGCAAGGTGCTTTGTTATATTAAAATTCTGTGCCCTCTGAAGTGCGTGAGAGTTTGACACTGACTCCTGTGGGATGTCTTGGAGCATATGCAGCACTGTGTGCAGACAAACTGCAATTTAATTGGAAATTATACATTTCATAGCTTAGTTGTTTACTTTCCATCCTTTTTTCCAAAATACAAAATTTCATTGCAGACACAATTTGAATACCTTTGTCACATTGAAGAGGGAAAGAATTAATTAAATCCCAGATTGTCAGTCAAGTTGAGAACACAATATGGAAATCCTTGTTAAACAGAAGGCAAGTAGATGTGCTCAAATTGTGATAGAGACTAATGTATCTTGTGAATCAAGATGCCATCTCCAATCTGTAACATAATGAAATGCACAGATTTCTCCCTGCCCCCATTGCCACTCTTTTTGCTCCAATCTGAAGTGCACTCTGTAATGCATTATTAAGCCAAATTCTGACCCAGTTTCTTAATTATCTGTAAGCCACAGAGAACTTCTAGCAGAATATTAACTAAGGCAAGAGATGTAATACAGACAAACCTATGATGGCATTAGAGAGAATCATTAGCATTTTGCTAAGAAAATCCTTCAATTGTAATCTTTAACTTAGCCTAACATGCAGAATTTATATTTTAAAGGGGCTAAGCCACCAAAACAACCCAGGGGAAAAAAAAAAGACAAGAAGAAAAAAAAAGAAAATTAAGAAAAAAAAAAGAAATTAAATAGAAATATTTGGAGAAGCATTCCTGGATTCACAAACTCAAAATACTTATAGCATACTGAAAAATTTCTGGAACAATATTGTTTCCAACTGTTCTGAGTGGATACTATAGACAGTTATTACAATCTAATATAACATTATGTGCCCAGTTATTTATTTTAGATGACCTGTAAAATGTAACCTGCTATGGCTTATACATGTGTACCAAAATTTTGGGGAGTACAATCGGGATTAAGAATTGTCATAGCAGATGACAATTACTCTCATGCCTGGTTAATATTGAGTAAGCAGCTGAAGTTTTACACCTTCCTGTGCTGCTGACTATCAGTGGAATATGAGAAGTCTTCTTGGTGAAAATACAACCACAGGTACACAAAATCAGAAACAAAGACTTCCTACAAAGCTGCAGGAATATTTGAGTTTGAAGACCTGCTGTATCTCTGAAGTAGAAGTATTTGAGTGAATGAAAAACATACTGAAAGAGCAATTTATTTAGTGAGAACAATTTTTAATACAAAACATGTTTCAAAATTATTTGAGGAAAAATACTTTCCCCACCCCATAACTGAATGATTTGTGGTATGTGCATATAGAAAGTTAAGCTTTAATTGTAAAATTTAGATAGTGGAGAAAGTCTGCAAAATGTATTTATAATTTTGTGGAGCAGGATGTATTTATTCATTTCAAAGATCAAAGAAAACCCATGCAGTCCCCTTAAAATTGAGCTGAAGAGTGATCTAACTGTGAGAATATGGAATTTTTATGCATGTTTTAAAAAAATATTTCTTTCATGAATTCATCAATGAAAAAATCCTACTGTTTGAGAAACAGTAAGAGTCAGTTAAATACAATGTTTTATTTGTAATAGTGTCAAATGCAGCTCACGAGGGAAGTTAGTTTTTCACAAAACATCAGATGATTGGAAAGTGCTGATAAGCTTAATGTACATTCAAGTACATTGCTTCAATTTGAAGTGTACTTTTGCTACTGAAGAATCTGGGTGTATCATTCCTTATGCTAACACTGAATTTCCCAGTTCAACCTGCCAAATATTCTTCTTCTGGGAATTAAGGTGTCCAAAATTTCTCTAAAGTGATGAATAGCAGGACTGAGGCACCTTTCCTTTACAGGTATAGAAAAAACCTCAAAATCAGTATTTTATATTCAAGCACCTAATACAGCACACAGGCATTGAAACCAAAGGCAGTTTTTGTAAAAGTACCACACATTTTTCTGGGTTTTTTTTCTAGACTAACCCATGTAATCAGTCAGGCCCAAACATTCATACCAGACTATCCTCTACAGAGCACAGACATCTCTTCTCATGCATTTGCAGTTTCTTTGTGTTTGACTGTAATCAAGCCAGGATTTAGTCAGCTGTCCCTCAGCCCAAGGAGAGAGTAACTGTGACTGCATGTGCTCCGGGGACAAAGCTGGACACCAGGACAATGTTTATCAATGTCAGCATCTCATAGAAACCATCTGTGACATCCCAACCCCACAGCACTTGGCTCTTTCACCTCCTGAAGTGCTTTGATCCAGTAGTGGACTGTGAGGAGATAAAGCATGGCCTCTTAGGCTGGAACCCATTCTGACCAATGCAGCCATGGCTGGACAGACCACCCAAAGGCCCTGATCTTGTCTCTGTTGGGCACAGAGAACTCCATAGTGAAAATATGCTGGTACCTATTGTTCACATCTTAGCATAATCACCAGTGCTATTATTGTTAAATGAAAGAGAGCCCCCTCCCCTAAAAGCAAAATCATCTGTTCAGACGCAGCAACATTCTGCTGCCTTGTGTCATGACTCCATGGCTGTTGCTATTTGTCTCACAAAAATGTCCAGTGATGGGGTTTGTTTGCCTTCTCAGGCCTCCATTTCTTCCATCACTTCCATCACAATTGTTCGAGGGCCTGTCAGGATGAGGTTGCTTACTGTCCTGTAATCCACATGAAGAACATTGAGGCCATTGACAGACACAACAAATTGGCAAACCTGAGGAGAAAACAAGCAGCAAAATGAGTTATGCACTGGACTTTATTTTGTTAGGTTAATTACACAGATGTACTATCAACTCCTGGGCAGACTCCAGAACTCTTCACATCATCTCATTTGGTACTCTTAAAAGCCCCTACATTTTTTACAATTAATCTGGCAAGGTAATTTTCCTTAATTTCTTTTTGAAACATCACTTCAACTTTCAAATTGGTGGAATTCAACTTTCCAATCTTTGAAATTTTGAGGTCCTATATTAACCATTTCTTCTTATAACAATGTTATGTTTTTTCTAGTATCAGTGATATTTTATGGTATCAATGATGCTTTGCAAACAGTATGGGACGTTCAGCTAAGGGGTCTTCAGCATAGTTGTTGGAGCAAGTCCAAAGGAGGCCACAAAGACGATTAGAAGGATGGAGAACTTCTTCTATAAGGAACTAAGGCTAAGGGAATTAGCCTGGAAAAGCGAAGATTTCTGGGTGACCTTATTGTGGCCTTCCAGTACCTAAAATGAGTCTACAAGGAAGATGGAGAGGGACTATTTTCACAAGGGCCTGGAGTGACAGGTCAAGGGCAAAATGCTTTAAGCTGGAATAGAGTTGATTTGAATTCTATTAGGAAGAAATGCTTTACTATGAGTGTGGTGAGGCACTGGCACATGCTCAGAGAAGCTGTGGATGCCCCATCCCTGGAAATGTTTAAGGCCAGGTTGGATGGCGCTTTGAGCAATATGGCCTAGTGAAAAATGGTCCTGTTGACAGCAGGGGGGGTGGGAACAAGATGATCTTTCATCTCTTTGTGTTGGAGGTCATGAAGGGACCCAAACCATTCTATGATCTCTGAAGACAGCTCTCCCTATTGCAGTCCCTTATCTTTAGTTTGTCTTAAACGCTTTCTTAGAAATTACTTTAGTCAGCACAGTAAAAATATGCACCATGTTTCCAGGCTCAGGGCAAGGTCTGGATGATGACTTCACTAGGTTCAGTGCCAAAACCTCCAGTGCTATTACATGAACCAAATGGATCCAAATTTTAAGAAATAATATCATGGAAGATGAAGTCAGTACTAGGACAGATTAAAATGTCACTGCCATGTGACTGGTTTTAATCTTCTTCACTAAATATGGCTTATTAATTAATTTCAAATATGCTAGTATTTTGTTTGTAAAACCTATAGCAAATACAAAGATTGGAGGTTTTTTATGATCACAGGCCATTTTCAAGCAAAATAGTCTTGATAGAAATGTACTGACCAACATTTAGTGGACTTAAAACACTTAAACAGAAAAAAAGTCACATCAGCATTGTAAAAAAATGCAGGAAAATAAAGATAATACTAATTCCTCAAAGACATTAGGACTTCTCTGTATCTAATAATAATATTACGTTTGGTAAAAAGATCAAAAAATGTGAGTAGTGTCTAGATCTGTATTTTTAATGATAAAAATACGGAACCTAAGTGAATAATAACATTGTCCTGATGTTTCAATGGAAACAATATATTCACTAGAAGGCTGTCTTACCTGTAAGTCACCTTGAATCTGTAAGAAAGAAGCTATGAAATAAGTATCACCAGAAATTTTCATACTTTATTTTATATGGACACACTGGATCAATGGATTGGGGTCAATTTTATAAGGTTAAACAAGGCCACGTCTTGGAGCCTGCACTTGAGTCACCACAACTCCATGCAATCCTGGGCTGGGGAAAAGTGTCTGGAAAGGAGCCCTTGGAAAGGACCTGGGGTGCTGCTCAGGTTCCACCAGGGGAAGGTTAATGACAGGTCTAGTTGACATGATGGTCGTAGCTTTGACATGATGATTTCAGAGGTCCTTTCTAACCTACTTGATTTTGTGATATGAGAAATTTTTTTTTCATGGAACAGGTAGTCAGACATTGGAACAGGCTGCCCAGGGAAGTGATAGAACCACCACCCTTGCAAGTGTTATACAACCTTGTGGATGTGGCACCTAGGAACAAGGTTTAGTGGTGAACATGGCAGTGTTAGGTTAATGGCTGGATTTGATACTATTAGACCAGCCATTCTTTTCCAGCAGTAACAATTCTATCAGTTTATGATTTTTCACTTTTCCTATTTAGACAGAAGCATAAGACAGAAATGGATACGGGAGAGTGGGAAGCAGCTGTGGTGTTCTCCAGTGCTAACTCTAAAGCAGATTTTCTCACATGCCAAGTGAGTTAAAAGTTAAGAAACTTTTGTGTGCCAACTTCCCTCTCAAGTAAAATGTGTGGTGAAACTCAATTTGTATTTCTGCAAAATGGACAGAATGTAGATATCAATTTAAGAAAAATTACAGAGGAAGCAATCCCAATCCAAAAAATGTAACATTTCATAACAAATAAAGTCGCTGATAACTTTAGTCTCTGCTCCTTAGAGCCTCTGCACAGGAACAGTGGCAGCAGAAGTCCCTGAAGGGATTGTAGACCTTGCATCCTTACTCCTTACCCTCAGAACTCCTCTGCAGAGCTGAAGATCCTGGAAGTAGCCTTGCTGGTAGCCTACACGATCACCAATGTATGGCAATCAGCGATACAACTGAGTAAACTCCCATGGCAGTATTCTTTCCAATATATGAATATTTCAGCTGCATTGGGAAAATGGTTCAGTTTTTGTATGCAGACAAAGCATTCTAAATTTTGAGGATTTTTGTTGAAAAGGTAACCCGTCATCCTCTGCAGTGTTTCCAATTAGTATTTAACTCGCACGTCTGTTTATTTTAAAAGGCAGATTACTGCAGTATCTGTAGGTCTCAACTTCCAGTGGTATTTCCTAATACTTTCTATGGCTTTCCAAGATTGTATCAAGTTTTACTGAATTATAGCTCTGGCTCTAAAATAATATTTGGGTTGATTTAAAACAGACCTGCAGAAACAACATTGTCTCTTCTTACTTAAAGCAATTTTTGAAAGTTGAATGGCTGATCTTTGTTTTACTGTTGCATATTCTCAGACTTCTTGAGTTACTGGAATCCCAATGCACAGGACTCAGGTTCACACATAAAAGCAATGGATAAATCTGCATGCTGGATCATGATGTGGGCATTCAGGGGCCTTTGGAGAATGCCCCTGGCCAGAGGAACAGACTTTCAGACCAGCCAGTCACCCACACCACGGCAGCAATGGTGTAAATGCAGATGGTACAGGCACAACATGAACAGCAATCTGGATGCCAAAGAGTGGATTTCTTGTGGAAGACAAGAGCTGACACGTCTGCATTCTCAATGTGTTTGTTTTATCATATGCCCTTGGCGGTACGATTAACCAGCAATGCGTACAGGCTGAGAACAGCCCCCCTTCGTGCCCTCCTTTGCAGTGGATCCACATGGCTTATCAGTTTCATCATTCCTAGTGGAGAGGATTAGATGCAAGAAGCCCACCCAGGCCAGATGAGGAGGGAAATTCTGAGGGGAGGGCAATACAGAGAAGAGCACAGCCCCAGCCTAAAACTGCAGGAACAGAGCCATGATGAGCAGGAGATGGTAATAAAGAGCCAACTACCCTGGAGTAGAAAGCTCTTTCCGCAGTAATTGCTTGACCTGTGTTCCTGAGGGCTGAGTCTCTGCAAATTCCAGAGATGAAGAAATTTGCTGTGTCCTCCAATCCTGGTGAGAAAGAGGTCTGCACAGTCCTGAGCCCTTTGTTATGCTGACTGCCCTCAACTCACTCAGTTTTCTTCTTTCTACCCTTATTTCCCATTCAGCACTGCATCCAGCTAGGGGAAATGAAATGTAGTGCTGCTTTGTGCATTTTAGTCATCATCAATCCTGGTCCCCAAATGCTCATATTGTGCATTGCTCTACTGAAGTTAGAATACAAGCAAGAGCAAGTGAGCACCCATTCACCAGCCCTGACTGAATATGCCAACCCATGTATTACTATCTCAGGAATTTTCTTAAGGAGACTGGTTTACAAAAACACAATGATTTAATGTTACATCTATAAAAACACATTTCAAAAAGCTGTAAGTGCTCAGCTCATAGCTGCAGCTATTAAAGGCTTTGTAACTACAAACATGTAAAATATTTCTGTCGGTTTCCACACATCAGTAACTATAATAGATGATAAACTTCAGTTAAAAGAGCCTCAAAGAACCTTTTATTGCTCATTTCCTCATTGCTCTCCAAGGAGCTTGACAAAAGATAACCATCCCTTTTTATCCCTTAGACTTCAAGAAATGACACAGCCCAGAATAAATTCCGACCATTTTGTTGGCCAGGATGTGGTGATCTAAAAACCACAGAACTAATAATAGTTAAATAAAGCAATACTCAAATGAAAAAAAAAAAACCCAAAAAACAAACAAACAAACAACAACAACAACAACAAAAAAACAAAACCAAAAACCAACCCCCCCTTAACTGATTTCAAATATTTAAGCATTAGAGCAATAAGCATTAATTGTTGAGTATTTCAATTTCCTGCCCTTGGAAACAGCAGCTCATGGAAGCAGGGATAGCAGAAAAGGTACCTCTGTCTTTCTGTGGGTTTTCCATGGTGCATACAGAGGGTTTAACGAAATGCACATGTCCCTATAAAAAGATAAACTTTAAGTTTGGGCTTCCATTTGAACAAAAAGGTTCTGGGAACCTGTCATTTAAAGAAGTTAGCAAAGATTTGTCATGCCATTTATCATCGGACTGAAGAGGCAAGAAGAGGCGAGAATAATTCGTTACCGTAAGACTTACAGGACAAAATCAGGATTGTGCTGTTCTTGGAACTATACAACCCTTCCTCCCCCTCACTGGTAATTGCTCTTTCCTCCACGGCAATCATTGGCTGCCTGCCCCTCCTCAGTCTTTCCAAGCTGCCCTGCAGATGTACATCCACACCCCTTGATTTTCCTGCTGGGACAACTGCCTGCTGGCCAAAGCAAAGCCCCTTCCCTTGCAGGGGCTGCCTGCACCAGGGCTGGTCAGCTGAGCCGGTGTTGATCAGGAGCTGAGATTACTGTGGGATCCTTCTAAGAGATGTCAGAGACTGGCTGCAGGCATGGGTGTGGAATTGCACAACTACCTTAAAGCCAATCATTAAATAAAAACATTGCATACCTGTCACTAATTCTTTGTTAGTTCTGCCTCAGGATGACCTTAATATTTATAAATGCTACAGGAATTTTCTTAGAGGATAGGCAACTAGCCTAGATCCTTGGATATTCAGATGCTGTTTGCACTGTAGGCTTTAGTTAGCTCTCCCTGTGGAGCCAAGCCTCCATTGCTGGGCTTTTTGAATGTAATATATTAAAAGATCATTTTTAAATGTTCTTTTTTTTTTCTAGGCACAGTTTTTAGAAGGGTGTTGTGAAAGTTTTGAAGAGCTGGAAATTCCTGCTGCAGACTTTGACTTAAGTGATCATTGCTGTTTGGGACAGCCCTAAAAAGAAATTTAAATTTATAGACGCAGTGAGTGCCAACTGTTCATCTGTGGTACAAAGTAAGTAACAGCCATGCACAGTCAACAGATAATATATCTCAAAACAGTAGGATGAGACCATGATTACACGGCCATCTTACTTTGAGATAATTTTTTTAAAAACCTGTATTCTGTCCAGATGAAGAGGAATACAACTGCCATGAGGCAGCGTGGCTGGGGATGGTGGGACAACTTTCCACAGCAGCAAATGTGTGTGCCCCACTCCAGCAGCTGGGGGCAAGTTGCTAATTCTCAAAGGATTTATCATTTTCATTTCAGTGCCAGTATCAATGTCTGGAATCCACTCTGCTGTTGTTCGTTTGTTTGTTTGTTTGATTGATTGATTGATTGACTGTGGGGTTTTTTGGTGTTGTGTTTGTTAACTACTCTTTAAGAAAGTACAAATGCTACTAAAATGGCAGGTCAAATAGATACCAAAGTAATCAATGTTACCAAATATAATGTAGGCTTGAAATTATCAAGTTCAAGGCTAGATTATGCAATGACACAGTAAAGATAGTGGCAAAAATACTGGGTTTTAGTAGTACTAATACTTTACCCCATTATCTAGGCAGCAGTGGGAATATTCAGGGTCTAAAACTGCAAAGCACGAAGTCCATGCCAATACACTCAAGTTTTCTCCTTCAACAGCAACAAGGTCAACCAAACAAAAAGGTTTGATGGGCTGTTTTGTACTGATAGCAGCTCTGGCATCAGCAATAAACAGCATAAAGAGATGTTGAAAACACTGCCACCAATTTCCACTGAAGGTGTGAATATTACTGTACACATGGCAACTGTATGGACGAAAAATATTAAAAAATTATGGAGAGAGTGTGAAATCCAGTCTCGCTCTAATCTTTTCACTCCAGAGCATCCAGGATTTCACTCCTGGACTCTGTGTGGATCTGAAACAGATTTCTAACAGCTGACAGCTCAAAGCAGGCTCATGTTCTGCAGCAAAGCACATCCCTTTGAGACCAAGGTAGTTCAGAAGTTATTAGCACATTGCACAGAAACGAGCCATTGTTGGGAAAGCTGTGTCTGAAATGAGGCCGGCTCAGTGATCCAGCATGAGACAGACTAGATTTAACCCTTTGCTCTGTTCATCACTTGTATCCAAGATTTACATACACTTGAATAGTTTGGGATATGCTTCCTTGGCAACTATTTCTTCTTTTCATTTGATGTGAAGCCAAAGTCACACAGAAAATTTTTACTTTAGGACAAACCATTCTCAAAATGCATGAAGAAATGTATTGTTTTCTTTTTAGTCTCTTTAAAAAAAAAAACCCACCTTATTAGCATCAAGTAAAAATTATGAATTAGGGCAAATGTAGGAGTTATCAACCTTGGAAAGCTCTTCAGCAATTTTCCTAAGAACAAAAATAAAACAGCTCTTTCAGAGCTGTTCAAACAGAAAATGTATTTTGACTAGTTTATAGAGTAGAATTCATACCAAAATTGACAATATAACTATTTCAAAAAGGAAAGTGTATCCCAGTGATAATATTTTTGCTTTTCTTCTTGGTAATCGAAATTAAAATTAAATCCATTACAGAGCCAGCTTGCTTACATTTCTGTTATACAGATACCCTCAATAATTATAAATATATGCTTTTTAAATGTCCTACTAATCGGGCAGGGACAAGGATCAGCTGGGAGGTTTGAATAGCTCAAACTTATAATTGTTTCATTGCGGTATTCTGAAATTCTCTGTGATCTTCTAGAGGAAAGTCCTCCACATGTGGTTAGCAAACCCATCTGTTTTCTATGTGCATGAGAGACCCACAAGATCCTGATTTCTATTAAATATCAGGCCATGCTGTCAGTAAGAACCCTTCCTTACGGGCACCCATGAAATCAGGACTGAAGGGTTAACACTTTGCAATTGTCAGTGACCTGGAGATGTCATCAGCAGAATACCCAACAAATCAAACTTTGCACACTTTAGATACTTTTGAAAGCTCTGGGCCAGTTCTAAAATTAGAAACTTACTGGCGGATTCCTGTGGTATGGCCACAGCTCTCACCTGGGAAGGTTACTAAACCCTTGAAACTGAGAAAGAAAAAGCAAAACAAAACAAAAAAAGAGAAAATACAGCCTTTACCATTGCTTGTCTCAAGAGTCAATACAGCTGCTTTGGCTTTTCTTGTCTTGCTGACAGATTTCAGCAAAACTTGGGCAAGGCTTAGATGCTACAAGAACATAACATCTGAAACACAGCTTTCTGCAAGAAGGAAGGGGACATCCAAGTTTCCAACATTTTAAAAGAAGAGGTATCTTTCCAATAGGATCCTTTCCCCCTTGCACGTCCCTTGCTCCTCTACAGATGCTGGGAATCATTCCTCCCACTCCTGCTTCCCAAGCACCACTGCCCTCCAAGCAAAAAAAAAAAAAAAAAAAAAAACAAAACAAAAAAAAACACGGAAATCAAAGCGGCATTTTTAAAATCTAATTTAAATATGAAATGTGATGGAGTTGAGAAATGACTGAAAATAAACACTTCCATTTAAGGCTGTTATTTTGTCACAAAGGAACAAAAAGCTACACCTTTGTACTTTTCATTGCTGTTACCAACTAGAAAAGAGCTATTTACAAGAGGATAAACCACAGGGGATTTGCCTTGCCAGTTGTTAGATATCTTGAATAAATCTTCCCAGCCAATAACCACATCATCACCTTCTACCTCACACACCACATCATCAGTTTGTATACAAAACCCTGAGTGACAACACTCTTGGTGACAATGAGGTTTCCCTCTCTTTAGGGTGTAAAAAAGATAGTTTTACTTTTAAAAGAAATGTGGAAAAAAGTGTTTGCCTATTAAAATGTGGATCAGTAATATGATTTGGGACCTCATAACTCTTTCTGCTCACAGAAAGGGATACACTCAACCTGAATTGCCAAGGAGTCTGTGGATCCAGATATCAAACCCCTTTCAAAGGGGAGGAAGGTTCATAGCAGGACTTGGTGCCTGCAGTCCCAAGAGGTGCTCCTGTCCCTTTGTGCTGGCTCCAGAGGCAGCACAGCAAAGCCAGGCACCACTCCCTTTTCATCCTTTTCATCCTGTGCCAGCAAAAATAAATAAATGAAAGAACTAGTCTCCAGGCAAAGTTAATTCCTTTATGTGCCTGACATGGATGGAGGAAGGAGGCAACAGATACATATATGGTTGGAGGCTAAGGGAAAGAGGGAGATGAAAAGAAGGTGAAGATAGATAGATAGATAGATCAACCTTCCTGGCAGAGCTTACACAGTAAATTGCAGCCTTAAGTTTTCAGGCAACTTTAAGTTCCAGTGAAATCAATGGCAAGATGGATGTTATGGTACCAAGAATGAGTGCAGAGAAATCTGAGGCAGGAGAACAACAGTGGAGGAGAGAGAGTGCAGATCTCAGCCTCTTTTACACACGCACACAGAGCCTGCACTTATGCTGATACCTATTTCAATAGGTCACCCATAGCCATAAAGCAAAGGAATCCCCATGCTTAGCAAAGAGCCCAGGCTACAGAGATGCTGAATGCAGTACCATAGAAAAGCCCAAGACCTAAGACTAACTTCTACATAAATGCAAACACAGGCGGCGCTGCATTTTTTGCTCTCACTCTGCTAAGCTTTACACTGTCACAATGGAATGAGGAAAAGAGATGAAAATCAGAGGTCCTAAAAGTTATGTTTCCAGTTAGATTTTTATCTTTGGTTGTTTTTTTTTAAAGAGTTCATGCAATCTTGACAGGATTAGTAAAGCAAAGCTGGAGCCTCACAATTTACAACAAACTGCATGCTGCCGGAAGGTTAAAAAATCATACCATGGCCTTTCCTCCATAACTGAGGTTACTGGATGGAACAGAATAAATTGCAGATGTGTGTTCAGTTCTGTAAATATCTCTAGCAAAAGTGTAATTGGCTGTAGAGTGGGTGGTGTAGGAGTAGGCAAGTATCCAGGCTTTGCATAAAAAAGATTTTGTCTCTTGAGAGATGTGTTTCTTGTGCATTCTTTACATCAGTGTGAAGCTGGCCCACTGTTCCATCAGGGGGCTAGAAACTGGGTACCAGCAGAGCATGGTCCAACTTATAGCACAGAAACTTACAGAATTAAAATATAAGTTCATCTTAAAATATAAGTGCAGAGTGGTGTGGATGGTGTGTAATGAAAGTGTGTAATGAAGCCTAAACAAGGCTTCATTACACACTTTCATTATTACATATACATATTACATATCTCTACATACATACAAATTACATACCTCTTTCATTTTTAAAAAAGAGGCTGAATTTTTATAGCATTCCAAACAGATTAGTCTCCAACTTAAAAAAAAAAGGGAATTAAAAAACATAATCTATAAACAACTTAACACAAAAAAATGCATGTAATAAAGTAATACCTATTTTATAACATAATACAGCATGCCACATAATATAAAACATGATAGATTTTCAAGGGCTTCATCACTGGTTCAGATAGTGTCTCCCTCCCTTCCTCCCTTCCAAATGATGGGAATCCGTGGGAATTCAAGTCCTTTTTTTTTTCACCAGGAAGAGAATTAAACCATTGCTGAGCAAACTCCACAGACAGAGTGGACAAATTAGAGGAGAAAAAGAGCTGACCTAAGAGCCCATGAGAACAACTCTTGCTGTGGAGCGTGAATCTTTTGGGCTGCACAGGTCTCAGCTCTGCAAGTGCTGGAGTTCTGCTCCAGATTGACTGAGTGGTCAGACAAATGCCAACACAGTGAACAGGAATTATTCACAAAGGTAAATTAACACTACCTGTACATATCTGGAGAGTAATAACACAAGAACCTAATGCCCTGAAACACAAACCATCCATAAATGTGGAGTAGGGAAATATAGGTCACTGCTTTCCATGGCCCTAATTGGGAATTGGTGTGTAAAATCACTGACTTAATGTGAGTCCCAGCGAGAAATACCCACAGGTAAAGCTGGGCCAGGCTGGGCCACATCAGGAAAGCAAACCAATGACTTTATGTCTAACTTTATAAGCATTTTTATTGTATAGTGCAATTTGATGCCTACCACAGAACAGTTCTGAAAATGTTAAATAACTTGAATGGCTAAAGATGGCTCTGGGTAAAATACTGCGTCAGTGTCAGAAGAACACAGAGTCTAAGCTTAGAAATAATGTCTTTTAATGCTTGGGTTGACCTTTTGGTGTCTTTTCTTTTCTAGTACATCTGTAACTAAACTATATTTGCTGAAACAAAACCGCATATAATGAATAAAGAACTTTAAAACTATGTATCAGTTTACTTACATGGTCAAATATAATTATGCTGAAATGTAGTTCATTTAAGCCCCATATTGGCTAAAAACAGTCACTAAGTGCCAGAAAGGGAATTATAGGGGCAGACAGACTCACGCAAGGCACCCTCAGCACCCTCGGGTATCCAGCGTGTCATGAGCAGAACAGTCTGCGCTGTTTGAGACAAACAGCTGCTCTCTGTTTGCACAGACAAAAGTGCAATTGTTTCTCCATGTGTTTGGCTAGCCAAACAGAGCCTTGGCTTTAATGCAACATGCTTCCCAAATCATTCGCTTATACCATGAAAGGGAGCCACTTTGTGTCTTGAGCAGCAACAAGAAAAGAGACGAAGAGACGGAGAAGTGCAGGCTGCTGGGCAGCAGCAGCATCCTTGAAATGCTCAGGGCAGAGAGCTGATAGCTATGGACTTGTGAAAGCAAAGCGCCTGAGGAACTCTCCAAGGCATGAAGTGAAATGAGTATTGCAACTAAACCAAGTAATACAAAATAATTTTCATCCTCAGTTGAGAGCAAAAGTAGTTCAAAATGACAGCTTTTTGCTGTACTCTAATTCTACATCTTTTTTACAGACACTCAGGATAACCTTTTCAAGATTTCAGGCATTCTCTAGATCAGTTTTTCAGATGACAGTACTCTCTTTAGAGAGCCTGGACTACCTGGGAGTGACCTGCAATAGCCTATGACAGCTCAAGCATGGTGAGATCCCAGCTGTTCTGTCAGGCACTTGATCTTGCCATTCAATGGCCTGTAGACCACACAGGAACTTGGAAGTTATATCAAAACACAAGCACAGCCCTCTTTTACTGTGCTGCTGTCTCTCTTTCTGAATGGTTACAGCTGTAAGACTCCAGAAAAAAATCAAGAAAACACTATCATAAAGGCAGGGTGTTCAGATATCTGGGTCATAAAACACCACTTACTTGAAAAGAATTTTTTAAACTATCATTTATTAAAATAATGTGATTAATTTAAAAAAGTTTACTGATCTCCAATAATGAAGCTGTAGATTTTTTTTTTTTTTGTGTGTGTGTGTGTGTATTTTTATTTCCTATTGATGAGAAGGAGCCAACATACAGACATAAGTACAGTGGGTCACTTGTTGCCCAACAGCATTTTAGGTGACTGACCTACAAATAAGTTCAATTCTAATGTCAACTACAGTGCTGTGAATGCAGAAGAAAGAGCTCTGAGGTATTATGAAACTTGCTGTACTCACATAAGGTTTCAGTTGTAAAGAGAAAAAAAAGTTATTTTATTGCCCAGTAAAACTCTCTCTGTTAAAAGAGTCTTTAGGAAAAATCACACAGAGGCATTGGAAACCTAATAATGCTCTGCAAGCCAGATTTGGGTCTGGGATAAGCAAGTAAAACCTTGTTAAATCTGTGTCCTGTGATTTTGGCAGGGGGGGAAGATGTTAAAGACAAAATTTAGACACAAGAAGTTGAACTCACTATTTTTATATTTCACCTGGGAATTCCCACTGTCTTAATTCCTTTTTCTATAGTGAGTACCATGGATCCTGTTGTTCAAAAACAGGTCTGACAATCATAAAAAGAATTTTTCTCTGTTTTCTTTTGTGTGTGCAGTTTGCAGTTCACATCCTGCTGGCATGACGTTTGTGTCAATGTTCCCAGCTGCATGGGAGGGGGTCTTCCCCCTCATACCTCAGTGTGTGACCCTTCACACGCCAAGTTTTGATTTCTTTATCATAGAACAGTTCCAGATAGTCACAGCAAGCACCTGGTCCCTAGCACAAGATAAAGGTGGCTGATTCTTCAGACAGTTTTATGTCCACTGGCTCAGAAGAACAGAGGCTCATGATCCACTGAAGCAAGCACAGTCCCAGACCCAACTACCTAGTGGTGGCGGTGCACTCTGAGGCTTGGGCACAAGGGTGGGGTTCACTTAACATTTCAAAACAGCTTCAGAAGTTCTGCAGCCTCAGAATAGATTTCTTCAAGAAAACCTTATACAAGTCTGTGGACAAAGAAGCAAGGAAAACCAAGGAAACCAGAAAAAAAAGGAGGTCCATCACAAAAGTAGGAATGTAGGATGAAATTCTGACATTCCTGAAGATAGCAGGAGCTTTATCATAGCTTTAAAAGAACTAAAATTTCACAATTAAGAGTCCAATGATTTATTAGTGAAAAATGGAGCAAAACAGGAGAATTTTTGTAAAGATCAGCAGAGACTGGAATATGGTAACATTGGAAATAGAAAATGTCTGTCTGAAGAGTAGTTACAACCTGGGCAGGGGTGGCAGGGTGGGACGTCACAAAGAAAGTATCTGGAGTTATAACAAACACAAATTTCAGGAGGGAGAGAAGGATGGCTTAGAAAGAGGAGAGCTGTACAAACTGACATTTGAAACCTGAGGAGCTGTAACACTGCTGCATGGGAATCACTGGGGCCAGTCTGCTAATCCTCTGCTCTGAGACTGGAAAACCTGGACCTTATGCTGTGAACCACAGCTCCCACAAGGCACCAAAGAAACTTTAGCAAACTTATCTGTACAGGTGCCAAAATGGATCTCCTCATCAAATGTTTCGGTTATGTTTGAGAATGTCAGATTTTCTGGTGTTCTCCACCTCTATTTAAACCCAAACCACTTTACAAGAATTCTGGTGGGAAATAAATGGTCAGTATTGTACAGGGGGTTTGTGACAGGAAAAAGAGGAGAATCTAAATCCAAACTGTGACTTCCTTGTGGTCACCATGGGGTTACCATGCAGCCCAGTGGAACAGTGTCTCTAAGAGACTCCTGACACAGAGGTTCAACAACGACAGGGCTTCTAACATGAAGGAGGAATATAATTGATAGAGTAGCTGGTGCAGTGAAGGCACCGAAGAGAGATATCCTGCACTGCGATTCCCAAAACTGAGGAAAAAACTTCCATTATTTCAATCAATCTACTGTGCTAATGCAAAGGATGGTCAAGGACATAAAGACTTTGTTGTAGCATTTGTAGTAGCCTGTAATAAAAGCAAAGGAGAAATTTGCCAAATCTTGTCTCCTTCTGGCAACTAAGCAAAGTTCTGGCAGTGACACACAATGCAGCTTTCAGAACCATGTTCTTCTACAGTTGGAGAAGCCTCTACTTTGGTGAGAGTGCTGAATTCACAAAACTCCCAGACAAGAGGAGATGGGTACAATGCAGTTTTTCACCCAGTCCTTACAGAAGCATGTTACTGCGACAATTTTCATGACATTAATTAATATAGTAAGAGTAACATGGTTTTAGGGTAGGTCCAATCTATGTAGAAGTGGTAAAAAGGTTCACTCTAAAAATTTGGGAACTACTCATTGAGTTTAATTAAATACACGCAGGGAAAGTAGAAACCTTGGGAAAGTTAGGGAGGCATCACGACAGCTCACCATCAAACTACTTGAGCAAATGATGACCACATGATGCCTTAAGTGGTAGCTTTCATATTTTAGATTCTGTGCTGCATAAGGGTGTAGTTTGGAGCCTCATATTAAGTGCTAGTGAGCTCTTTTCACAGGGTAGGTAGACAAAACAAATCCTTTTGCTGAGGACCAAGGATAACCATCAGGCCCAAAAGCATCAACAACAGAGGACCAGAGGGAGGAACAAGAAAGACAGGACCACACAACCTGAAGCTGTAATTGGACAATTAAACTCCAATATGCAAATAGACCAAAACTTATAAAAATGTAACATCTCGTGACCAGGTAGCCATTTTTGCTGTTGGCTCCTGGTCCACCCTGGGTGCAGCCTGGATCAGGCTTCTGTCTTGCCCAAAGTAGATCCTGGAGGCTTTTCAATAACGACCTACTTCATTCTCTAGCTCTGTCCAGTCTCTGTTCCAGGTCGACTTTCTAAGGCATCACACAGACCAAAAAGAAAAGGCAGACACAGAGCAGGAACAGATTCATTCACTGATCAGGAAAGCACTGTGAGTGCTGCACATGTTAAAAAGTTGTCAAGCACAACCAGCTAAGAACTCATTTTTCATGTTGATCGCAGAGCTGAATATTTTCACATTTACAAATATTTGATTCCTTTCAATTTCTGTTGAATCATTATGCTACTGACTAGCAGAGCCTCACTAATTCTTTCTTTAGTCCTTCAGAAAGATTTCCACTAAGGATTAAATAAATAATAATGAAAAAGCCATCCAAACTGAACATTATGTTTACCATTGCTATGCTCTTAATATGTCCTAATGTCTTGGTCCTGCACCTGAGCAGGAACAACCCCATGCACCAGTACAGGGTGGGGGCCAACCTGCTGGAAAGCAGCTCTGCAGGGAAGGACATGGGGGTCCTGGTGGACAACAAACTGTCCATGAGCCAGAAGCATGTTCTTGTGGCCAAGAAGCCAATGGTATCCTGGGATACGTTAGGAAATGCATTGCCAGCAGGTCAAGGGAGGTGATCCTGCCTCTCTACTCTGCCCTAGTGAGGCACATCTGGAGTGCTCTGTCTAGTTCTGGGCTCCTCAGTACGAGAGAGACATGGAAAAAAATGGAGTGGGTCCAGTGGAGGCCTACAAAGTCAGTGAAGGGTCTGGATAATCCTTCTTACAATGGAAGATTAAGGGAGCTGGGCCTGTTAAGCCTCAAGAAGAGATGACTGAAAGGAGAACCTCACTAATCTCTACCTAAATGGCGCGTACCAAGAGGGTGGGCCAGGCTCTTTTCAGTGGTTCCAAGCAATAGGACAAGAGGAAAGTGCAAAAACTGAAGCAGAGGAAGCTCCACTTGAACACAAGGAAGGACTTCTTTATTGTGCAGTGATTTTGCACTGAAACAGATTGACCAGGGAGGCTGTGGAATCCCCTTACTGGAAGGGCCTTGTCCTGTGCCATGTGCTCCAGGATGACCCTGCTTGACCTGGGAGGGTTGGACCAAATGATCCCATGTGGTCCCTTCCAACATGACCCATTCTTTGATTCTGTAATGTAACAAGCACTCTTCTCAAGCGTGATCTCAACAATGTTTGAGGCTAATGCTACCCTACTCAGCTCACTCTCCAACCTCCGTGATGGATAATGGCAGATAAAGTCTGAGGTCCTGGTTACTGCTGCATAAAGTGAAAGACAAAGTTAAAAGTTAAAAAGTAAAAAGTTAAAAGTTAAAACAACTTTGAGTTTTCTTTGGCTTTGCAAAACCACATGAATTTTATGGTAAAAAATTAGATTTTCCTAAGATTAGATTTTTCTAAAGTCATAGGTGCTTTAATACAGCTTCCACATTTCTGTGGAGAAGAACGGACCTTTATATTGTAGTTTATAATTAAATGCTATCAGAAAATGAAGCACTTACAGATATGTGTTTGAAACTTACATATACATTTATATTCAAGCCCTACAGCAGTGGCATTCATTGTGGGTAGTGCTATGCATGTTTAGCTCTGCTGCTTCTCTATTTATGGACAAGCTATGAAAGCAGTTTGTCAGCAACTTTTTCTGAGTGTTCACATTACCAAATACATCCATTCTCAACTCACTCTAATGTAATTATCAAATTCGGCAGCAAGCTGATAACACAGTTAAAGGAAAATCCCAACCTGCCTCAGTGTTTTCATGCTGTAATTGAAAACAGATGGCAACTCATGTAATTTATGCTTTTCTACAATCAGTAACATGTTGGTATAAGATAAGAATTCTAAGACTGAATTGCATCTGCTTCAACAACACCATATGCTAGTGCACAGCATAAATATTTATTCAAGCCTACTCCATTTTCTCATTTAAAGCTCAGTTCCATGAAAAAATGAAAGTACCCTTCAGATACCTTCAATTACACTGAAGCATCCCTGGAGTGCTTTGAAGGGCTAGAGGCCCAGCATCAAACACTGAGGTATATTCTTTTTCCTAAACTTCATGGAGAGGGTTAAATGGAGGCATGTACCTTGTGCCTTATTTATACAATATAAATCCCAGTTTTCAAGCTCCCACCAGGGTGCATTTAGGAGTTACAAAGAGTTTTTTGACCTACAATATCCATGCTTGTCTACCTTTCCCACTATCCTGTAAAAGACTGGAAGTTGGACTTGGGATACTTTTTCCTGGGAGACTTTTTCCTGTTTTTTTAAAGGATTTTTAGACTGATTTATCTTGCTTGCCAAACAGTTATGCAATCCTCATGTTTGAGGTCACGTTGGCAAGGACCATTAAATGGGTTTTGTGTTTCTCTGCAGCTTGAGGTACATTCAACTTCATGAGATTCTCACTGTTCAAATTTCTTCCAATTACAGGAATATAAGGCATTGGCAATTCCTCTGGCATCAAATGGTTTTGGATTGGTTTTCAACCCACTGGACACTTATAATGTGTGCCTTTTAGTTTTCCACGTTACAAGTCTTCCAAGTTACAAGTAATATGTTGTTATTGTGGCAATACTTGAATTCTTTGGACTAATCAGATAGTACAGATGTTCCTTTGATTATATAAAATGGGCTTGATGACGTTGATGAAGTGACATCCATTGGCTTCTTGACACAGTGGCAACTGAATTACACTTGAGAGTTGGTTCTTATTCTGCTAGTGAAATCATTTGAGAAACTGGACCCGAAATAATCATTTGTGAATGCAGAATTCAAATGGACAGGCAGAAAATGTATAAAGCTGGTCTCCTCCCTGTGCCAGCTTTTAGAGATCAGGAAAGCAGAACCATGCTGAAAGGGTCCTGGCTGCACATCACAGTTCCCAAGCTGAGCTCCAAACAAAAGGTGCTGGTACCAGTGACAACACGTGGTCCTTCCAACTCCCTGCTATTGACTCCCTGCTGCTGAACTGAAGAAGAACTAGGCTTGAAAAGCTTAAACAGCCACTGGCAATTTGTATGATTTGAGGATCTTAGGTGTAACAGCTATAAATACTAGTTTGCTAAGAATCAGTTTAAGGAATGAGATAGCTTTCTTTTAAAAGTTTGACTAGGCCACAGATTTCCCCAGCCAGTGGGAAGAACAGATGATCAGCAAAATGAGTGATTAATTTGTCTCTCTCACAAGCCTCGTACTTAGCTAGGTCTGCTTGTTCCATCACACTCTTTTGCAGTTATGTCACACTAAATAACAATGTGATGCATAATTTAAATTTAAATCATAAATCATAATTTAAAAAATACTTGCACCTTAAAAACAGAAATGAACTTACAGAATAAATCACTGAAAAAAGAGAAAAAGAGTTATTGACAACAGCTGGCAATATTTAGCAGTGTCATCTGCAGAGAACCAGTCAACAGTGAATTTTCAGCCAGTCAATAACAAATATTAAAGCAACCTGGGAACTTCAAAATCCTGCTGTTCCTGTCTTCACTGCTGACGACAGCAGACAGCTAAACAGAGCTGCAAATAACTTAGAAGAACGTATGGCAACACTGACTCCTTTCATAGCCTCGTGTTGCCTCCAGCTCCCGCTTGTTAATGCTCTTACAGCAACCACTCTCCTCACAACATTGTCACAGACAAACATACTTCAGAAAACCAGGTCCAAAAATACTTTAATAAGGCTAATTGACTAGATATTTATTGAATTACATTCCCAGCTTCACACCTGAAACTTCAGACTGTGAGTGATAATCCTAGTTACCAGCCCCAGAAGAGGTATGAAGTCCTAAAGCTTATAGCCTCTCACACATCTTCAGCAGATCATGCTAGTAGGGATTTTGTCAAAAATAAATTGTCTGAAAATTCCCCCAGAAGAGGATGTCACACATAAGGACATGGCAAGTGCTGCCACGCTGAGGTGCAGGTGTGTGACAGAGCCCACTGTCCCAGCCACTCGCACCGTGCCCAGCCACAGCCACCACGGGCGGTCAGAGCTCTGTCCCGAGCTCTTTGGGTTTTCTAATCAGACTCCCAATTCACAGCACTTTGGAGCAGGCCAAGAGCCCAGACAACCTTAAACTGAAAGCAAGCCACCAGTAAGTCCAGCAGGTAGGCTGAGCCTGCAATGTCTATTGCTTTCTGTGACACATGGTAGAATTTTAAAGGCACAAACCGAGGTCCTACAATGAGATGGAAGGCAGCAGTCCTCTCTCAACAATAAGTCTGGTATAATGCAAAGACAGGAAAAGAGTGCTCTCCAGAACAGGCAAGTGCAAAATCACAAGCTTTACAAATAAAGACATTCTAAAAACAATTACAGTGGATGCATCTCCTTAGGAGGAAAATCCCTGCTGCTCCTGCCAAGAACTTTTCTACTAACTGCAACGCCAAGGCTTGGCTCTTCTTCAAATTCTTGCCCTTTTCATCATAGCCAACTTTCCTTGTTAGCGCTTCTTTGGTGTAGCACTCTTTTTGCAGACAAAAGCCTCTTGCACCAGCCCACCAGAAGTTACCATGCCCAAAAGCCTGTTTTCAAAATGGCCTTCCTGCAGCTTCCACACAGGGGTTGTTTAATTTCAAGGAGCTGTCATCTAAAGCCTGTCATTTGATTTCTTTGAATTTGCCAGATTGAGGAGTTCTGTAAACAGATGGATTAAGTGACATAGGTTTGTTTTTTTAAAAATTTCAAATACTGCACTATGATTTACATACTTATTGCCATGGGAACATCTAACAAAAGCCCTTATTTTCAAAGAAAAACACCATCTCTTCACTAGGCTAAAGGTATTTAGCATTTCCAAAATGGGGCAACAATTTTTGTGTCTAAAGAGAGGCTCATCTCATATACAGCTTTAAATTTTTATGTGCAATTCTGCTCTGAAAAAACATTTCATATAAAGATAACAGCTTTGAAAATACTCAGATATGTCCTTGTGTAAAATCAAGGCAATATATCCCAGTTTTACAGCACTGTTGGTTCCTCTCAGGACAGTGAACTATTTTGCATTCTTTAATCTTGAATTGTTCAGGTAGACCTCTGCAACCCCATGGGATTACACTTACGACACCACAGTGTTGTTTTTACAAGTCAGGTTTCAGAATGGTTCCATTTTACTGCTAGCTTCTATATTCAGAGAATAAGAGGTGCTGTAAAATACTAAACTCTCAAGTTCAGGATCTAGAATACACACATGAATTAATAAATTATTTTTAAATTTATGCCCTTTAAATTTAATTTTTCATTATTTGAAAATTATACTCTTCATATAAAAATTGTAACTGTATTTTATATTTAGGTGTTATATAAAACATAAAAAAATTCCAGCTCCCTCAGAACTCAAGCTTCTTTGCCAGTGGGATGTGTCTGGGTGCTGCATGAACCAACAAGCTCTGCAGCTGCCGTTCCCTGTCCCAGGGGTTTTGCCTACCTGTCTTAAAAAAAAGTTTCAAAGACAGCATGTTCTTGAAAGTTCTGTTAAAAAAAGAATCAGCAGCCAGAGAGAAGAAACCCTTGAACTGCACTTGCTAAGGAGGGTCCCACGGCAGGTCTGGTACCGTGCAGCAGGCAGGATATGCATCCCTAGAGCGGTGGCCTCCAGCTTGGTGGGTGGGAATAGACAGGTGAGAGGCAACTGGCATGAGTGTGATGGGAATGAGAGATGAATTAGAAGGCTGCACAAAATTCAGGGCAAACTGGGGTACATGTGGAATACATCTGAAACCTTCATCTGTGTTGCTGCCATACAATAAAGCATTACATAAATGGGTAGTTTAATCTTTCTGGCTATTGGAGCAGGTGTAGCAGCTCAGTTAATTTTCTTGCTTTTATCTGTACCTAACATAATACTTTGCCTTTATTTTTCTCTTTGTACAAGGCACAGATTAATTCACAGATATATGCAGGATGGGATCCAAGCCCACAGGTAAGTCTACAGGCTCTGCATTGCAGTGCAAAAGCTAAAAGTGGAATGTGTATTTATTGATTCTTAAATCACTTATGAAGCTATTTCAGCTCTTTATGAACGTATCATCAGTTGTTCTTTCCAAATTGTCTTGAATGTTAACTGCTTTACACTGAGCAATGGGCTATGTTAGCTTCACTTTTCACTAGGTATGTCTGACTTTGCCTGTTCCTATACAGGCAAAGTCCAGAAGTCACATAAATTGGAAAGTAGAGGGAAGCTAATTGTGCAGAGTTGAAAAAAAACCATGAAAAATTAAAAAATAAAAAATCCATCACAAAATAAGACCACCACCACCACCAAAACCAGCCAACCAAGTGAATAAAACCACGCCTCAACAGGGGAAAAGGTCAAGAAACCAACTTGGAAAGGATAATCGAGTCTCATGTGAAAAAGAGACTTCAAGAATCTCAAGGAAAGAAGAAACAGGAGGGAGTTTAAAGGTAACAGAACTTACTGTGCACAAATGTCTGAAACTGAGACAGAAAGGCATTCAACACTGGGAACAAAAGCACCTCTCCCTCCCCAAACACAGGCAGCTCAAGATCTTCAGAGCAGCACAAATTTCCCTGGGAAATCATCCCATTTTGAGAACCCACCTTCATCCCAGCCGCGGCTGCTGGCCCACTGGGGTCCACAGCCTGGATGTGGCAGGGCTTGCTCCCCCGCACCACAAAGCCCCAGCCCACGGCATCGCCAACAATCTGGAAAGAAGAAAGGACATGATCACTTTCAAGCAGCTCCATGAAATTCAAGGGGACAAATTCTAAACTGTCCAAGATGTGATTTCAACATCTCTGTACTTCCAATACATAGCAGAGTACAGGCTGCTATGTCACTTGTGGGAAAGGCTCTATCCAAATGATTCCTCTTGCTTTTAGTGAAGTCTTTTCTTCAACTAGGAGGCTGTAAAAGCAATGCTTCCAATGACTAGGTTAAAAATGTCTTTAAAGAAAAGCTCTAATAATGTGTAAGTCAAATTTTCTATCCCATCATATAGGAAGATCCTGCTAGAAAACTTCAGTTTGAGTAGGTGATCCACTCCTGCAGAGCAGGAGCACCAAATACACCAAATTGTATAATGCAAATGCTGTTGGCTTTATGTAATTTTACACCCCTTTTAAGTGTCACACGGGCATAAAGACAGAATAAACAAGCGCTGAATCAGACCCAAAATTTGTGGAAGTACTGATGATAGAGTTTGCTTAAACCTCAGCAAATACAAATAAGCTCTAATTATCCCATCAGAAAATGTCTGTTTGGATTGCCCTATGCATATAACATGCAGAAAATAAAGAAAAATTCTGGAGACATACCGTAAAAGTTTTTCTAACATATGGGGCTCCAGGCATCAAGAGCTCATCAGCAGTCACAGGTCTCTTTAATACTGTGGAGGTACAGAAATGAATATTCAATAAAAACATTCCTCTGGAGTTTCTTCTAATAAATAAGACATAGGGTTGGGATACATCTTTTTGGCCCCACTTCCCATACATGCTTTCAATTCTTGAAGACCTTCTTGAAAGACCAAAGAAAAGCCTGCAGAATAACTCTGAGTATAAATTATGAGATCTTTGGAAAACTGGGGCATTTAGTCAACAGACTTTGTTGTCTGCAATCAAAATCTCCTGAACACTATAACAAAAATCAGAAGTGGGTTTTCCTGTGCCCACTGTTGAAACAAGTGACCAACCTTCCTGGCACAGAGCAGCTTTCCTTCACAGCTCACTGTGTGCTTGTTGGGTGCTCTCCGCTATTCCATCTGAGCTGGGTTTGAATCATGGAATTAAATAGCAAGAAAATCCTGCTTGGGTGAGGAATTATGTCAAGAGATTTCTGCAACTGTAGGCACAGACCTAAAACTCCCATCTTATCCAAGGACAGACAAGGTAACCTAGAGGTGCCTGGGATTTTAAATGAAAGAAAATACCAGTAAGTTTCTGCAGGTCCCCATTGTCTTCCTATGTAATGGCATAATTTTCCTCTGAACAAATTAAATTTGAATTCTGCCAGATCAAATCAATACTATCCTATGTACCATTTTTTATCTGTTCATAAATACTTCAAAGACAAAGGACAACATAAAGACATAATGCTGTTCACCCTATTTGCCTGTTTCACTCCTAATATTATGGCCTGGGTTTTTTTTAGTGATAAATAATTTTGACAGTGTCTGTCTTTTCAGTCAGAGGTGAGAGACAAAATTCTTTATGATATATAGATGGTATTTGAAGACATTCTTGAGTTTCTTAATGACATTCATTGGAGGAGGGAGAATTCTAGCAAACATACCTTTCTTTTTTCTTTTCTTCTTTACTTTTTTTTTTTTTTCCCCATGCATTTTGATGAATTGTCATTTAGCCAGTGTTACCCTTTGCAGAGCATGTCTGGTCAATGTGAAAAAACTGAATGATTGTGCTCATTTGACAAGTCAGAATCAGGTAAATCACCCATGCAGGGCTCTCTTATGTGCCTCCCTTCATTACACCTCCAGAATTTATTTTTTTGTTTGTTTGATGATTGTTTTTCTACATGATTGGTCAAGTCATGACCTGGGTGTTTTTTAAGTGCTTGCCTGCAAGAGAGCTCATCTGACAACAAATACACCACTGCCTTGTGTTTATTAGCACGTAGTTCAGCAACACGCTCTGGGTCTGGATAGCAGGAAGCTATTTTTGAGCAAATTCTCCTTACAGTCAGCAGAGGATTAAGAATTCCTCATAGCATTTACATCTGACAGCTTCATATTAACCTATGCAAGCTGACATGTGGATGTGCACTTGTGCTCTGGGAGAAATAACCCTACATTGCCAGTAATTGTATAATTCTTAAATATCAGTCTGTTTATAAGCCCACTACTGTCTCCTTTCAAATATGAGTCTGTTAAAGCTATTCACAGTTTGAAAACTAGTCCTAAGGCAAAATTTCTTCTAAAAAAATTATGCAAGAGCAACATCAGCCTATTCTTTTTCTTCCAGTGTTGTGCAATCAGCTGCATTAAAATAAACTTGTTCTCACTACTCATGGGCTGACACTTCATATAAAATCAGAACCATAAACGAACTGAATAGTTGGCATACTTCAGATAGCACACACATTTATGGATAGCACATGAATGATGTTTTATCTGTCCCAGAAAATTTTCCAGGATATAATTAATGTACTGGGGACAAAGAGCTCCCCATACAAAAGCTACCAGAGCATTTCTGGAAAGTATACCTGAGAGATATTTTGCCAAAACATGATACTGTAGCACCCTTTATACAGGGGCAAGCCCCTTGCATGAAGGGGTGAGCATACTGGAAGGTGGTGCTGAACACCCAACAGCAACACACTCTGAGGATGCAATGGCCACTAGAACTGACAGTACTTCCTCTGCTGGGCAGCAGGTCTGCTGGAGGGGTTATGGCTTCTGAGCATATAATCCTACTGAGTCCTTCCAATTATTTTAGTTCAGAGCTTCATACTGAATTCCCAGCAGAGCTTAAGCAGAGGGAAGGAAATGTGCTTAAAGGAGAGAGAGGGAAAATATCCTTCCCTTACTGATGGCCACTCTGCACAGCAGGAATGAAATGCAGTTTAGTTCACTCATCTCCGGAGTAAATGGTCAAGGTTTTGAACAGCATTCACCTAGTGCTTCAGGCACTCTCTTGTAATCACTTCAAATGTCAGCATCCCTCTGAAAGCAAATATTACACATATCCACTGAAGCCTTACCCCATTCTGCAGTACTCCCCACACCACTGGCAGAGACTTGGTGAATTTGAAATAATAAGGAAGTCAAAGGGCAACAGGGGCCCTGTTGCATATTCAGGGCTATTTCTGAGGGAAACAGAGAGGCTGAAACAATATCTATCTTGGTCTGTTTTTCCCTTCCCAGATGTACAGTAAGAAACAATCTTAAGTGAACTGTGGAAGAATGGGTGTGTTTAACCTTCCGGTGTGGGATAGGAAATCCTTTCAAAAGGAAAATAAGCTTCAACACTACTTCTGCCTTCTGAAAGAGACCAGTGTAAGGCTTAAAACAAATTTAAATATTCAAATGGTCACTGACAGGCTGAAACAATGCTGCCTCAGGTTTTTTAAAGCCTACTGTTTTCTGAGAGCTGTTATTCCACAGCAGCTCAAGCAGTCACTAATTAGTTAAACTCTCCTCTGACTTGCACCAAAGGAATGTCTCTAGGAGGAGATTTGAATTGGTTCAGAGCTTGGCAGTGAAGAGGCAAATCAAGGCCTCTGACTGCACATTATCCTAAGAGATAAACTGCAGCTCAAATCATAATTATGGACTTGACGCAGAGATTACTGGAGGCAGATGTCTGGTTTGTGTTCAACAGGACTCCAGGCTAGAAGATGATAGTAGTTCCCTCTGGCCTACAAAACTTGTGACACTGTGAATTTTTAATGTGTCCTTGGAAGCAGAGGCTTAGGTGTGATGATAGGCATTCCTCATGTCACATTCTCCCCACAGAAATGTCTGCACCCTGGCTGGTGTGCATTGTAAGCCATGCTGGTGCTCACCAGATTTGGGGTTGCAGAGCACGGGGGGACTGCTGCTGAGCGTCGGGCTGCTGCTGAAGTACCCGCTGCTGCCACAGCTACTCATGCTGCTCCTCCGCACTGCTGACACGATCTTTATCTCCTTGGTGGGACTCACTGCCAGCAGAGGGAAAACAGAGAGAGAAAGGGAGCTGGTACCAGTTATTAAGCCATTTCCCTGTTTCTTTTTTAAAAATAAAAACAGCAACAAGCCATGCTTTCACTGACAACACTAGGAATGGGTTAGTATGTCTTACATTGTCAGAAGAGTCACTGCATGAGAGTAATGCTGTAAATAACAGGGTGGCTGAACTGCTCCCATTGCAGTGTCTCCTAAGAGGCATTTCAATATAGGGAACTGTATTTTTCTAGTTTTCCTTTCCCTTCTTTCAGTTCTTACTAGATATTACTGTACACAAATGCTGCAGGGCCACTTCCTCTCACTTTTAATCTTCTTGAAAACTCCCCATAGAATGTATGACAGATTACTTTGAATTTGTTTGACTATAATCAGTTCAGTTTGAACACAGACCCCAAATTTTGATCAGCATCTGAAATGCTGTTGATACAGATACACCCCAGGGAGCTATAGGTTTGGTACAATGAGTGAATGGACAATCTCTATAAATAGGGATATATAATGTCCCTCAGCCCTGCATTTTTTTTCCAACACTGAAACCCCTTGTCCAAAACCAATTTTTTAATACTCCACAGAGTCATTTTACAAACAGCAGTATAACTAATGAGTCACCTGAGAGAAAGCTGGTGTGTTTCCTGTTGTCGTGGTTCTGTTTGCGCAGGCAGAACGGGCTGTCGTGGCTTTCTGGCATCAAGCGAGATTTCTCAGTGAGGAGCTCCATTAATCGCCGCCGCCGCCGGAAATTCATCCTGCACTGGTAGAGCAAGTTGCTGTCCATAAAATGGTGCTTGTTGGACACTAGGAAAAGAAATGGATACAAAGTCTATGCCTGGTAGGCACAGAAAGAAATCCAAGCTTACCCATGTGCAACTTGTGCACTACAGACCTCGCTGTAAGCATGCAATGCTCAGAGCTCTCCTCTTCCCCTGTGCAGCCTCAGAAAGAGGAGGAAGGGGGTCAGCTTCACACAAGTGGTTTCAATATACACTCTTTATAGCAGCAAACTAGAAATTGTAGTGGCAAATGCTGAGAAAAATCTTTTACACTTCTTTGATTAATGATATGCACTTTTTATTGCCCAGTGGAAATAGAAGTACATTACCTCTCTGTGACAGGTTGCATAACGTTCCACCTCTGTGCACGACTCCTCCGTGCGCCTCTTGCTGCTGCTGGTCTCTACAGACCAGACTTAGCTCCTTACATCAAGTTCTGTGTAAATTCATCAGTGTAGGGCAGCCCCTGGGAGCTCTGTCCAACTACCTTGTTCAGAGCTACAGGGCAGCAAAGAATCAAGACCTGTGTATTTCCTCTGTCTTGTTCACCACAGACACTGTGTCCCAGACATTTCCTGCAGGCCACTTCCCCGCTTCACACGGATACACAAGGTTTGGGAACAGGCACCTGGCCAAAAATCATTTCATACATAATGAACAAAAATCTTAATTGCAACCTGTATCGACACTGAGAGCAAACCCCAGGCTTCTGGTGTCAGAGCAGGAGCACCAAGCCTACCCCCAGAGTGCAACATCACTATAACATCTACGTTCTCAGTGACACCAAGACTGTGATGAAAAACATTGGATGGAGCTCTGTGCCAGGTTCTGAAAGTGCTGTGACTCCTGCAGGTCCTGACTGCAAAAAAGCTCTCTGGAGTACTCTCTGCATCAGTACTGCACCATCTAAAAGAGCTGCAGTAGGTGTTTGGCAGCATTTTTCTCCATTTTCACCCAGCTCCTGTGATCACATTCCACAAAAATAATTTCCTACAGTTGACCTTTTCAATGAAGAATCCAGATTCTGGATTTTCCTAGTTCATAAATTGCATTTCTTGCAATACTGAATTGTAAGAACTGGTGAGCTATAGACATTTATGTGTAAAGTGTGAACAACAACATGGGTATGCACTGAATATGATTACATGTCTCAGCCTCCTACTGCAGAGACAGAAATTTTGCCCTGCTCTATGCTCTGCCCAACACATGGGGTATAAAAACCATCAGTGTCCAAGGGGCTACACATGACCCAGAGCCTGGAGCCCTGCTGGCCTGCTTTCCTTTCATTCTCATCCCCAGCACAGTCTTTCTTGCTCTCATCCCTTCTGAACACCTCCCTGTGTCTTAGGTTACTCCTTGTGGAACTGCAGAACTACACCACACATGAGAACCTTGCAAAATAGGCTGTATTTACATATAAACTGCCAGTAAGTCATCTGATGTTTGTGAGCTGAAGAGATAACCTCAAACAGGAAAAAGTCCAGTCCAGTCACCATCTCCAGGGATGTCAAGTCACCCAGACAATAGGAAGATGCCAGTCCTAGATATGATTCTTAGGGCACTATCTTCTATGCAGATAAAGGAACTGCCTTATGAGACCATCTTGCAAAGAAGCACGTCCTTTGCCTGCCTAGGTCATTGTCAGAGAGACCACTATCTGTATAAATGGACTTCTACCTTTGGGACACAAGGAATAATCAGTACACAGGAACTTTCTGAACTGCACATGCTGGTGCCCAAGCTGCCACACAGGCCATCTGCCCCAGAGCTACGTGGCATAGGCTGTAAGGCATCCCTTAGATTGCCTGGTTCTGTCAAAGACCTTTGGAAGGGCCAGTGCCACTTGGCTTTTGTCTGCTTCCTTTTGATGCTGAATCTGTTGTGTCCTCAGGGATGCAAAATGGCTTTGTTAAGTCCAATTTAGCATCACAAGTATCTCGTTACTGTGTTCTGACACATTAATTACTGCAGGCACACGCTGTGGCTGTGCTCCCCATTTTGGATACATATCATACGCAATACCATAAAACAACACTTACTAACAATCACTATTTTTAAAGAATGGAAGTAGAGGAGGAGAGATTTGGCAATCTGCCTACATTCCCCCAAAGGATTTGCTATCAGAAGCAGAGTTAGTACGTAGGTGTTTGCAGCTACCAGTTTCATTTTAAGATCACTGACATAATAAGTAAAAGTAGTAATATCTATCAATATCTTGCCACATTATTAGAATAACCTAATTTAAATACAAAAAAAATTTTTTAAGCCATCTCAAACTCAATCTTAAAAAGGCAAGCTTTAATTATTCAGCACTATTGCGATTCATAATCTTAAATGAACGAGGGCTCCACAAATGCTTCCTTGGAAATAGAACTGCTGTGGCCAACCATTCACAGTGTAAGAAATATCAGTAGGGTTTCTGAGTCAAGTTAAATATGATGCCACCATTTTTAATGAAAATTATTCTGTTATTTGTGTCATTAACTGAAGTGCTCTGACAGTACTCAGAAATTATGATAATCAGAGATAAACACTCGTGCTGCAGACACTGTCAACCACTCTGAAATTCAAGAATTACTGACCACAAAACTAGATAATGTAAACAGAACATATTTTAGAATAACAATACTTGTTTTGAATTAAATATTGTAATACTTATATACTTAAAACTTCAAGGCTTAAGTTTTCCACTGAAGTCATTAATCTCTGCTGTAACTATTTCAGTCCATAGAAGGGTAAATTTTATACAATATAAGAGTGCAAGTGGAAAAGATAAGTCCAGTGACTGTGTGTTAGAGAATATTTGTATGTGATTTATACAACAAAGGATTTGCAGCCAAAATGCTCAGGACATGTAGCATCAGTATAGAATTTGACATGCTCCTTGACTTTCATATTTTAACCTCATCATTTCTAAGGATAGTTCACATATCATGTGTCTGTAACATCATGTAATTTTTTACATATTTAAAGAGAAGCTGAAAATATAAATAGGACCAATATAGCTCAGACTGCCTCCTTGTGCCTACATCATCAAATAGTCTCTCACCAAAATTATTACTGTGCCTCATGAGGCTTTTTTTTTTTTTTTAAACCAACTGAGTTATTTATGATTTGTGATTAAATGACCAGGCTGAGACTCTGCCTAATGATGAGTGCATCTGCAAAGGTATGGAAAAAGGAATTTCCAGACCATGGATCAGAAGGAAGAGGTTGAGGAGGGGGAGGCAGATGTGGGTGCTGGCTGCCTCTGAAAGCACTCCTTGGGTGCGTGGCTGATTCTCAGCAGGAGCCAGGAGCAGCTACACATACCCTTGTCCTTGGTAAATCACAACACTGTGAACACTGGATGCAGAGCACACACAGGAGGTTGGGTTTGTTGCACTGGTAGCTGGTGGGTGAGAGGTACAGGTGCAGTCACTGGTGCTCAGCTCAACTGCTTTAGCAGCCCACACTTTGCTGCAAGCAGCAGAGAAAAGTGGGAGTGAAAAGCTTTTTCCAAACCGATGGGAGAATGCTGAGAGGGTTGCACAGACTTGCCCAGGAGCAGTTTCTTTAAAGGTAATTTAGAGGTTGTTACCTTTGGGTGTTGACTCAGAGGCAGTAGCAGATAAACTTGTGGCAACTGACAAGGCTCTTGCTCCGGGTACCTCTCATGGAAGTTGCTGCTCTAGAAATTAGTGAAACTAGTGAATTAGTCCACTGCCCTTCATAGTGCAGCATAGAAAAGCAAACTGGCACCCATTTCAGACTGTCTTTAACAGTCAAGACATGACTGACAAGTGTCAGGACCTGCATTTGTACATTATGAGTGTGATGCAAAGAGCAAGGTGGGGTGACTTCATGTTTCTTGCTCTGATTTAATTCACAGCTGTTCAGGTGGCAACATGTTCATGTTACAACGTGCACCTTATGCAACAGAAAGAAATGCACTGAAGAGAGTAAAGTAAAAATATGGTGACTAGAAACCTCCAACACTGTGAAACTACACTAGAGCATTTATTGTCTTAGAAGGATAGGCACCAACACTAACATACTCACCAATGTCAAACTTTGGAGGTAGGGTCATTACCCACCAGTCTAATCTCCCACATACACAGGCGACAAAATTCCTCCCAGAAACAGAATTTAATAATAATATTTGAAGCTTACAAAAAATTTAGTTTACTCATACTTTAAAGCACTTATTTACCATTTTACTCTTCCCTTTACAAGCTATTGAAGCCTTCAGTCACTTGCCCTGCTAGAAAATAAAGGTTCAGCTCAAAGCTGAATTTGTCTAACTTTAGCTGCTAATCCCTGGATTTTGTTACACCTTCATTAGAAAGTCAGGTATGATCTGCCCAAAAATCTTTGCAAAGAAATCTGTGAAGAGATGAAGCCAATTTCCAAATGTATCTTTTACCAACTGAATAAATACTACCCCCTAAATACTACCCCCCTTTTTAGCCCTCCTGGAGTCCTCTTCAGATTTTATCTTTCCTAAAAATCCACTTATCAGAACTTCATGCTCACAATTACAACCCCATTCCCCTTTTCTTACTGGGTCTTGCTCTTTTTTGTACATCTCCAGCCCACTCTTTGTACTGCACTGTACTGCACAAATAGCATAAAATGGGAATAATTTGTGCCCTGCACATCCTCCTTTCCCTGCACAGCACTGCTCCACAGCAATGAGTGGAGTCTGTATTCTCACTTTCTAGATGCATTGCCTTGTAGTTATACCATTAGTTATACAAAAACTCATCTCTTTTTGGGGTAATGACCATTTAATTAACAGAGCTCAATTATTTGTTTACCGTCTTATCTATCCCTAGAGTTTGCAGATTTCATTGTCAAGGTTTTTAGCTGGTCATTCAACTTTTATGTTACTGTTAAGAGAGAAAAATCAGAATATTTATTTTGGATTTTCTCTGTTTGGGAGCACTTAATTTTGCAGCTTTGATGCTTCTTGTTTCTGGCTGCTTCATAGTTTCTGTTCATATACATAAAATATAAATAGTAACATCCGTGCAAATCTTTCAGCTTCTGGTTCTGACATAAAATCCCAGGAGCTGCATGGAGCTCAAACAGCCTTTTCCACTTTTTCAAGGAGGCTGATGCACAGCAGAGATAGAAATATTAGCTTTACACTGATTTCATAGAACCGAGGAAGCTTTAGAAAGTACAAAAGCCTATTTTAATAAATGGTATGACTCATGCCTGAAAAATCAGGCCATTTTCATAACTGGCTTTTCCCCCAAATCCCTCCCACCACTTCAATTCCCCATGAGTTTTAGCTCTGATAATCTGTGTACATCTCCACTGCGGTGATTAATGCTTTTCTACCAGCTGAAAGCTAGAGTCCCCAGCAGGACACATCCAGTGAGGCACTCCAGCTGCACGTCCCCAGAAACAACACTGTCACCAAGCAGGCCCGTGGCTGGAGCCAGGGAATGGCTGTTCCATGTTGAGAGAGCAGTGGGAAGGAGATCAAAGTTCCACGAGGAGCCAGATGAGCAGCTTCTCTCGAGAGCAGAGGACACATTGAAGTGTGTGTTTGTTTGTGTGAGAGTGTGCTTGTGCTAGGGTTAAGAGGAAGAGGCTATAAAACATGAGTAAAGCGTATGGATTTTTCAGTGTGGATATGTCATATCTTTCTCCACTTAAAGACAAAAGCAGCACTCTTTCAGCAGCACACAACACATTTCCAAGTCTTTGACTGAACAAGGCAGCAGCCCCAGTCTATTCAAAAGTACACTTTATCTTTTTAATGAGGTTGTTTCCTCTATTAAAATGATGTGAAATGCAGTTTGAAGTTGCAGATCATTCTAGACCTTCACTATTATTGGCTGCAATAGTCTATGCTTTCATACAGCAAGTCACAGATGACCATATCAGTTTTGACCTCTGGAGTGGCAGGATATTACTCCAAAAGAGCAACATTATGCCAAGAACAAATGCAGGATGATGAGAAATACACTGACAGGCTGCAGGGGCTGGCAGGGCCTGGGGGGTTATCTGAAGGAAAGCACAGCTGGAGCTGCACCCAAAGTGTGCCCAGGGAAGGTTCTGACTCTCACCCCATGTCATTTTACTTTCTCACTCCCCTCTCCAAAGCAGAACCAGTGTTTAAAAGGGAAGGAAACAAAACAACACATATAAAATACAAGTTCCTTAAAAAAATGCCTCTCTCTGTGGATAGCACACAGCTTGCTGAGCCAGCCTCCTCTGTGCCTCAGGCCTTTGGCCAGCCCAGTTTTGGTCCCTTGCCAGAGAACAGTGGAAGTGTGTGTCCACTCTGGCTTTCACAGAGCACTGCTGAGTCCGTGGGCTTGGCAAACACCGACAGCTGCTGAGACCTGCAGAGAGAGACTGCGCAGCTTTCAGCCAGTCCCCACCCCACAGTGCCCACCTCTGCACGCCACCCAGCCTCTCCTGTGCTGCCTCTCTTCCACTCTGCCGTGCACCCACACACGTGTGGCCAAAGGAGAGTAACTGGCACTTTATTCAGCACTGGACAATGCTTTTCCCACTTCTCTCAAAGCCTTCCTGTTTTTCTGCTGCTCTGGCACTGCAAATGCATTTTAATCATGGCACCTATTCAGATTAATTTCCTTTTACACATTGATGAATTCCACCTGCTTGGATCTCCCACAAATCCAGGGAGAGAGACTACAGATGTTCAGTAAGCACAGAGCCCTGGATCTTGGGTCTTGGATTCCCTGCACTGCATAAGCACAACACTTGCATTTCCACCTTTTCAGAATGTTTATATGCTACACAGAGCATAGATAAGCCCACCTGTGCATGTATTCAACCATCACGTTACACTCTTGGCAGTACAGCTGTACTAAATTATATTTTTTTCTTATTTGGCTTATAAGGAATTCACTTTGAACAGACAATGGATCTAAGCTTGAACTGCTCTTTTTATCACTGATCCTCTTGTATAAAACTGCAAGGCAGATTCTGGCCCTGCAATACAAAATCCAGAGAGCTGTTCCAGCTCATCCCACTAAGGGTGAAGTCAGTAAGCATGTCCAGAAATAAATAGGTCCTGGAACTGTAAGTAGGTCCAGAAAAAGAAAAAGGAAAAAAAAAATACAAAACCAACAACAACAACAACAAAAAAAAACAAACCAAAACAAAAACCAAACCGTGCTATAACTATGGCTCTCTGAGCTATAACTAGGGAGGGCTTTCTGAAGTGTTTCAATCAACTGTAGTATATTCATGTAGTCCAAAAAAACTCTAGACAGCTTTTATACTGTCTTTAAAGCATCAGGATTTCAGTAGAAAAATATCAGAAGTTACCTGGGAGCTGAAATGCAGAGTATCCTGTTCTTATTAAGGTAGTATGTTCTGATTAGTGCATTAACATGTTATTTCTGCTGCCTTAAAATAGGTATGTAGATACATGTTTCTATATACATTTTGTCTTTCCAGCCAGTTTGCCATCTATTTGCAGTATATTTTCAAATACACATTACTTTCTGTAGTATGAAAAGCCAGGGTTGAATCACACACATTTCAGCAGTCTTTTTGGTTTGTATATGAGGATTTATCATCTTTAATTTAGTAAGTTTACAGAACATAGCCAACTGCTTTTCTTTGCTTCCAAATAAAGTATGGAAAGTACAGTCTGTGGAAAGGGAAGCAGAAGATGAAAAGGCCCATCTGGGTATCTTTTTTTTTGTTGTTGCAGCTGTTAAAAACTGAAATCCATTCTCTGTCAGAAAAATAAAATTCAGTAGTTAATATGAAAAGAATTTTTCATATGTTATTTACATAAAGCATAGAGCATGTGGCTCTCTCAAAAATCAAATGCATTCCTGCTGTAGATAAAGACAACTGCAAGAGAACAATGATAAGCTGACAGACTATGGAGCTGTGGGTTTATACAATTACATGCAAAGGTCTTATTCTTTGACTTCTTACAAGGGCAAAAATCACAAAAAATATGCAAAGTGGTCTCCAGATTTAGCATAAGCAACTGAATTACTGTGGGTGAGGCTACTGTCCCTATGCATGGGAACTGCCAGGGAAGAGCCACACAAACTGGGTGCTTCTGCCTGGCATCAGCACAGGGGCAACAGGACTTCTAATAAAAACAAAGTTGTGTTGCAGGACATCATAGACTAACTGAAGGCTTGTGTTTTACTGAGATAAATCAAGGCATCATCTGTAAATATGTGATGTTTTATATTTTTAGCATAATGAAAGCTTGGATATATCTAAGGGCTGATGTGATTCAGGTTTAAGATCAACTTGAAAAATTGTTTTTCTAGTTTTCAACTAGAAAAAAATGTGTTGCTTTTGGAGAAGAAAGCCTATGATTAAGTCAAGGATTTATGGTATGCTTCAATGAAACTTGGAAACTGCTATCTACAGTTGATATTTCCAAGAAAGGGATTCCAAAGAGAAATCTTGAATTTAGGAAGAGTACATTTCACATACATGACAAGTTTTCACTTTGTAAGTGAATCATAATCAGCTAATCGTAAGCAGTTGGACATTTAAGGTAAATATAGCAGCATATCCTTCATTATTCACAGCAATTTTAGAAGAGAAGGAAAGCCTTTCAACAAAAGCAAGAGATACAATACTTTGTTAGATATTTAATCCACTTCCACAATTATAACAAACTTTCAATTGCATCATGTGTCTTGATGCTTAAAACTAAATGCACTTATCATCTTCACAAAGGAAATTCCGCTGTATAAAGGTACAGAGTCCTTGCAAAGAATAGGGAAAACTAAATATAGATATAAGACTTTCCTGCAGAGACAGGGACATAGCACGTGTCAACATTTACTGTTCCCACTAAGTCACTACAAAGTGTTTGTTTTCATCTCAGAAAGTAATTTGTACAGTGAAGTTCGCAGATAAAAGATTAACTCTTGAAAGGAGATAAGCACCTGCTTCTGCGCTAAGCCAGAAGAACACACCAGGTCTTATCAAGCACAGTTATCTCAATAAAACTTTTTAAAGGTATTTTAAAGGAGGGTGGAGGCAGAAGATACTGATATTATGTCTAAGACATCTTACCACATCTTTATTACCATCAACAAATCCTAGCACTGACAAAATCATATAATGATTTAAGTTGGAAAAGACCTCTAAGATCATGAAGCTTAACCATTAAGCTGACGCTGCCAAATTCACCACTAACCCACAACTAACCAAGTGTCACATCTACACATCTTTTAAATTCTTCTAGGGATGGTGACTCCACCACTTCCCTGGGAACCCTCTTCCAATTCTAGACAACCCTTTCAGTGAAGAAATTTTTCCTAATACCCAATCTAAGCTTGTCCTGGCGCAACCTGAGGCCTTTTCCTCTTTCCAGCCACTCATCTCCAAGCCTGGAGCATTGGATGGGGTTCCTTGCACAGGGTTGATGTGACCTGAGTGCAGGACCCAGCACTCGGCCTTGCTGAATCTCATTCCATTGGTCTTGGCCCATCCAGATTGTCCAGGTCCCTCTGTATAGCCCTCCTGCCTTCCAGAAGATCAATACTCCCAACTTGGTGTCATCCACAAAGTCATCTTTGCTGCCCTTGATCCCTTGACAAAGATCTCCTTAATAAAGATAATTAAGAGGACTGGTCCCAGTAATGAGTCCTGGCGCCAATACTGAGCCCTGGGGAGTACTCCAGGCCTGGCCATCCAGCCAACTTTTTGCCCTGTGAAGCGTGCACCCATCCACACCATGGGAATACAGCTTCTGCAGAATGCCACAGGAAACAGTAGCAAAGGCTTTACTGAAGTCTAGGTAGACCAGGTGTTCCAAAGAAGACAGCTGCTAGGCTGTCACCTCTAAAAGAGACTCCTACACACCTCAATCACTCAGGAAGGCAAAGCATCACCACACCTCTTCTGCTGCTGGTCTGAGTCTAGGAATCCACATACCAACCCCCTGGAATAGGGTAAACAGCCATGCAAAATGCTTCATGCTGAACCATGCTGTGGTCACTGCTCAGGGAAGGTACTGGGGGATATCAGGGAAGAAATTACACTATGCACATGGACTTGAAGGTCAGCAGCAGCTTGGGAAACCACCACAACAAAAGAGACAGAATGTGATCTGGCATGAGCAGATGAGTTCTGCTGCTCAGGCCCCCATTTCTCACAGGCTCAACTGGCAGCACACACGGTACCATCTGTGCTACAAGGCAATCCCTGTGTGTTTACATTCCACAATATATTGATAAGTACTCATAAATGAGCTATGGTTTGGTTGCTGCCATGGAAAAAAATGCAAATATTCATCTTGCAAGTTGTACGTGCTATCCTAAGACAGAACTGGTTTCTCTTAACAGTATTAAACAAATTTTAAATTTAAATTATTTATCACTGGAGATGCCAGACTTCAAAAATTTCTGCAAGACAGGCAGATGTTTCTCCATCCCTCAAGCTTTCATACCCAATGAGTCCTTGGAGGAGGACAGGAAGACTGCCTGTCCTGTCAGCAGTGTTCTGCTGTTGTGGCCGCAGGTGCAGACTAAGTTCTTCAGCAAGGACAATAAGCAAGTATGATCCAAAAATGACTCCATAAAGAGCTCTGTGAATACCCTCTTTTGTCCTTGGACATCTCAGTATCTCTGTTTTCCAGACTGAGAAAGGGCTGTGACTATGCTTGGATGCTCACACTGTCCTCTGCCTGCCCCCACACCATCCTTGCTTTGGTCTGATCTACCCGGGAGCTAGCAGCTGGCAGAGAACTTCTGCTGTGTGTGAATTTTGACCACAGTGGTTAATCTGTCCCACCATGCTCATATGAAGAACTAAGGAAGATCCAGTCTCCTGGACAAAAGTTTTATCTATTAATATTACCAAGCTCTACATACCTCACCATACTAGAAATGGGCTTTTCTACAGCTGAGAAATGTGTTCTGTGCACCATTTGTCCCTGCCTTTATTGTAGGTACATCACCAAACTTATAATTCTTTCCACAATCTTTATTCCTATTTATTCCTGGATGAAGGCCATCAGTGTTCACAAATGCTGAGTAACTACCAGCAACTGCAATCCCAACACCAGCCTTCAAGAAATGCACAATGCATAATTCCCTGCTACATATGGGGGCTTTATTCCATTTAACATGGGGGTACCAATACACAGGAAAGGAAATCTGGGTCCTATTTGTGAAGATGGTGGTTTGTGGGTTATGATTTCACAGAATCACAGAATATTCTGAGTTGGAAGGGACCCACAAAAATCATTGAGTCCAACTCGTTAGTGAATGGCCCATATGAAGACCGAACCCACAACTTTGCATTATTAGCAGCACGCTCTAACCAATGGAGCTAATCTCAGCGATTTGTGTGGGCCAGTGAGATTTTGGCAGGAAGCAATTCAGCATTAAAGTACATTTCATCATTTTTATGCATGGCAGGGGAAATGTGTATAGTTACGTATGTCCAAAGAGATCAGGAAGATTAGTTTAGAACCGAGAACTTGATGCTTTTGCAGCATTTATACAATTCCTCTTAAACCACTCTTTTCCTTTCCAAAATTAGCATCGATGTTTGTTTCCTGTGTGAAACCTGGTTTGCATCTGACCAATTAAAGTGAAGAAAAATGTGTCAGGAAGTCATTTTGAATACAGTGCCTCAGCTGCAGAATACGGCAGAATACAGAATACTTCTCTGAATAATTGAAATTAAAGTCAGTATTGGTAAAAAGACACTGTGTAATTCAGTTGCAGCTGGAAAATTACTACTGAAATTGGCAACTTGAGGCAACTGTTTCTATTACTTTCCATCGCATTAGGAGGAGTAATAAATACTTCATAAGAATAATACAGCAAGTTTTATTTTATTCCATATTGTGGATATCAAACAATACTGTTATAAAAAGATTGCCTTTAGGACAGGAAATGTTTTATTCTCCACTCCTGTTCAGTCAAGAGTCTTTCTGCTGGTTCTGCCAACGAGGATGCCAATTAGTGTCAAGTAGCATTTTGGTACTGCTGATGAGAGACAAAACAAAGGAAGCACAGTATGGTGAAATTAATTTATGGTACTATGACACAGAAAAATAACTTTCTTTTGTTTTTTAATTGGATCTAGAACTCTGTAAGATGGGTGGGAGGGTGCTGTTTTACAGTTTATATCCCTAATTCTGTAGTGGAAGTTCTCATTCTGAGCTCCCTCCTTCCTTAGTGGAAGCCAGCATTACAAGAACCTTCAATGTGAACAGATCATATTCAGTTGCTAAGATGATCCCCAAACCAGCTCTGTGTTAATTCTGCCAGTACTTTCATCAATATTCCTAACACTAGCTAGACAAATTGCTGCAGTGAAATTAATGAAATCTCCTTTCACAAAGGAGGAAGTGTGCACAAAGCATGTTCACTCATAAAAGATAAATCTCAAGGACACCATTCAGTTTTACCTTGCTTCCAGCACTCCCATCAAGTCCCTGTGAAATCCATACTCAGTTATGCTGTTTTATTAAAACCTGGGTGAGGAAGATGACAGTACCTTGCAGCAATGACCTGGTCTGGACAAGTGAGAAGACCACTTCCTCAGCAATCAACTAATTTTCACTGTCCTCACTTCGTGAATTCCAAATCTCTTTCTAAGCAATGTGCTTTGCACATGCTCTTGACTACAAGAAAATGATGGGCAGCTGATAAACCTGCAGAATGGCCACTGCTATCCATAGAGAAGAGGGGCCAGTGTCACTAAGGAATGACCCCTGAAACCTGGCTTGACAGGGGCAAAATTATTTCCCTACAAACATGCCCTGCTGAGCATTTGTCTTAGTTAATGAAACACTGGTTGATCTGCAAGAAAAGCCACATCCTGACTTTCTTAGCTCTGCAACGATGTCAGTAGCTAAGAAAACCCAGCTTTGCACCAATTGTTAAGACCTGACTTTATTTTTTCTGCAAAGACATCTGTATCAGCATAAATCTCACATCTGGGTTTTGGGTTTTTTTTATTATTATTTTTTTTTTTTTTGTAATTGTTCTGGTTTGGGACACCAGGACAGTAAGGAAAGTTTACCTCATATGTAATACACAGAAAATATTCAGATAAAAATAGGAATGAAATAATTTCTGCTGTAGAGGAGGGGTGGCATACCCTTCCTGTCCATCAAGCTCTGAGCAGTTGGCACCCTATAAATCATAGGAATCATAGGAGTAATTATAGAACTGAAAGCTGATCACTGTAAACATTTAGAAGTAGCTCCAAGTAATTGCAAGTTAATGTGAACATGATTAGAGCCATGACAGAAATGTGCAGGCCACTTACATGCCCATTTTTCTCTATTCACTAAAACTAGGTTTTCTCGCAAAGTAACAAGCAACCTAGTCAATCTAGCACCTTGTGTACTAACAACCTGCTCATATCATCAGTTTGTTCTCTGTCAGAATTAGGCTTGATTCAACAACACCTGGACCACCAGGATCTAATTAATTTCCCCTTGTGCACTAAGTAATGCAGGTAACAACTTCTGCCATTCTGTTGTCATCACCTGGCACCCCTTCATTGCTCCCAGAGGCACTGCCACTCCTGCGGTGGGAAATGCCTGGTCACAGAAGGGCAGGGTGAGAAAAGATAATGACAACATGTAAAATGGGATTTTGTGCCAGGGGTTAATTTCTTCACCCGAGGGGCAGTAGAGAGAGAACTGTCTCCTCCACCCTTAAAAGAAGGAGCTTCCTGGAAAGGTTGTATCTGCCAGACACATTACTCTGGACCATGAAGAAATATTTGATTCCTGCCTCAAAGAAGTTATACCATCAGGACAAATACAATAGCACTTCAACCAAAAGTAACATCCTCTTTCCTGTCCAAACATACTAGAACAACTCTGCTATATGCCCAAGAGGGAAAGCTGCTTTCTGGCATCAGACTATGCTCTGTTCTGCTTACAAGTAGGGAGATACACAGACCCTGAAACTTTTATCCTGTGTACAGAATTTAGCTTATTTATGACTCTAATTCCTATTTGATTCTTTCCTTTTTACCTCAATTACACACATTGCAGATAGCAAGTTCTACAAGTTAATTACTACAAGTGTAGGAGCATCGATTTTCATCCACATCCTTAAGTTGCCATATTCTACATGTGAGGAAGCATTTTTCACCTTGCCACTGAAAATACAACGCGCTCTTGGAAAAAAGCCACCCTTTTACTAAATAAAGTTACTTAGACTCCTGTCTGAACCTAAATTTAGAACCTAAATGTAGTGTGATCAGGAAGACAAGGGCCCCTCCACGTGATTTGAGTTGAAGGAAGTGCTACAGTAAGTGCAGCTTTCACTGCTTGGCAGTGGGTTTCTCACCGTGCTGTATAATGCCGTGCTCCAAAAGCCTGCGGCCCAGCTGCTCCGCCTCGCTCCGTGTCGCGGCCTCTCCCTCCTGGATCAGCCACTCGATGAACTCCGACGCTACAAAGGTCCGTTCGTACTTGACTCCTTCTTCTTCCCTGGCTTGCAGAAGGGTGTTTTCAGAACTCATCAGCCTGGTGTGGTGAGGGGGAAAATTGGTTCTTCAGAAAAGCAGTTTCAGATCTATTCTAGCAAATCTCATTTATATCAAGCAAACAAATATGAAGCTTTCACTGACTTATTAAATCTTTCCTCAAGCTATCAATCTACTTAGGAAGTGAATTAAAACTGCTTAGTCAACAGATTTAGGCTTTATATCCCTGTGTGAAGTTAATGCTTTCTTGTTTTTTCCCCTAAAAGAAAACTAGGTTTTTAGGTTTTGCATTTCCCCTATTTAGTGTTTAACATTCTCAAAAAGTTACTGTATAATCAGCTTTGAAAAAAAAAAAAACAAAAAAAAGAGCCTAAAAGCACCAGAAAGTGACTAATGTGTTCAAAGCTTCCTAATTAGTATTTACAGTTAGCAGGAGTATGCCCTGAAGTAATTTAGCTGACTTTGAAAATTCTCTCCATAAGCTCTAAAACAGCTGCAGAAAAATTCAAGAGGAGGAAAAAAGGTAATTCTGTGGTTTGGGGGCAGATAAATATTGTGCATCCAACATTTGGTGATGCAGCTGCAGTCAGTGAGTTGCACATGAACCTGAACACATTTTAACATCTGAGGCTCACAGTTCTTTGTGCCTCAGCTGGCTCTGGTAGAACACCAGTCAGAGGAGCATACGAGAGGTCCCTAAATCTCCTGGCAACTGCCATGTTAGCTGAAGGATACTAAGAAAATTCTTCACTATTCAAGATATCTATGCAAATGACAGTCTTAAAAAAAGAGCCTCAATATTTTGTTAATGCAAAAGCCAGTTTGAAAGTCTGAAAGAGAAGGCAGTTTTAAAGAAGAAATGAGAATAGTTTCTTTGTAATACAGATTTCCACTTTTTGGGGGGAGAGACTGAGCACCATAGCATCCTTATTAACCTCATTTTTTTTTCACAAATATTTTATTTATTATAGGCTAATAATAGGACTAGTGGCAAGGCTTTCAGAGTAATAGTTCAAGAATGGAAAGGTTAAATTTCCATGTAAGACTAACAGGACCCCTCCCTTCACCAACTATTTTGAAATAAGGGCACATCTGAACTACAAAAGGCATATTCTGGAAGTGCTTAATCTTTGCCCTTCTGATAAAGGAATTGAAATTCAAGTAAATCCATAGACGAGCCATCTGCTTCTTAAACTGACAGCATGTCCAGAGATTATGGAATATAGTTTCACCTCCTTAGGGAAGCATCAGAAAAAACTGTGCCATAGGAACACAGAGAGAAGTTTCATTTGAAATTACAGGGAAGAGGTTTGACAGGGTCCAACTTCTGTTAGTTCACCTAAAAGACTCTTCTCTTGATTTTAATGAGCACTAACCTGAGGCCTGAACCTACTGAATCTGACCACCAGGTAGCAGATCATCAAACCAGGCAAAGGCAGCTCAGCTCTGTCAGTGGTAGCAGTGAATGCTCATTTAGATGGTGTGTCATTGCCAGCACCTCTTAGTTGAGTAAGAACTGAGAAAGTCAGAACTAGCTGAATACAAAATATTGACTACAGAACTGTTGCAGACTTTACTCTTTTTTAATATTTTAATCTTGTCCCATGGCATTTTGTCCCACACTCACAACACTTAATACAGACCTGCTATGCTCCAAGGGACTATCTTTAAATGTGTCTTGTTCACCAGGCTTTTTCCCCCCCAGACAAAAAAGGCAAGCCCAAAGCTTGTGTCTTTTCGTACCATCTGCTGCACGTTACCCAGAACTGGTTACCCAGGCTCTGCAGGCACCAAATAAAAAATCCTTAGGATTATGTTAATTGTTCTTTGATGAGCCTATAATTAGTTGACTGCCTCACTGAAATTGCAGATAGAAAGGTCCTTGAAAATTGCTAATGGTTAGATTTTTACAGAGACACAAAAGAAATCTGGAAAAATATCAAGTGGAAAAACACTCAGTTTGACATTTCACAACCTCCTGCATAAGCCCAGAACAGCACTGCAAAGGATTCAGACTTGTGAACAAACAGACAGACAAATTGCCAGTTTAAGAAGCCCAGACACAGCAATCCATGGAGTTACATCACTCACTGCAGTAAATCACTGTAACTCCATGGCTGTTAACAAAACTGTACCAATTTACATCAATCAAAAACCTGGCCTTTCATCAGGCAGAACTGGAAACTTCCTCTTACTCTTCCATTTTCTCCTTGTTCCAAAAAAACATGAGGCTATTAATGTCAAAATGTATTATTTGCTGAAACTGGTGCTGTACTGCATTAAAGGAAGGTATTCGGCCAAACACTGAAATACAAATTCCTTTTCAAAAGAAATCTTTAACCTTGTTTTTATCAAAATGAGTGCACCAGAGGTTAAAAGCAACTCAACCACTGATGAGTTAAACTGAAAGTGATTCCAAGAATGCAGTCTCAAAACTATCTGAAAGATTTCCTGAAATTAAAACCATGAATCTGCACTTCTTTCACTGTGAAATATGGTTCAAAAATCTCAGTTGATGTCAGCCTCATGAAATGACTTACAGTTCCTATTCATGACTGCACCAGAAACAACAATCTTGTGTGCCTGACCAAACCCTACTGAGAATTGCAAACATCATAAAAATAGGATGCCTGCACAACTTGATTGTTTTTTTAAAGCTACGAAAGGTCTATGCTGGATTTATGTAAGATTTGCAGGGAGAGTTTTGTTTGATGTTTATCTCATTTAATCTATCTGGTCAGCTCTGTAGAGCTTGAAAGCTGATACCAACCTTAGATGTTATAAACTATTCAACAATTTCAGACAAGACTGTAGGAAATCCATTAGTTGTCATCTCTAGTTATAAACCTGAAACTCAAAGTATGTTCACAGAAAGGATTACCAAAGTTTGCAATGATGTGCAGAGAATCTGAACTGATTCACGATTTTCAGTGCAAATGAAGGAAGAATACAATCAGAAACTGATTTTAAATCTTCTAATCCTACAGTACAGCCACCGAAGCTGCCCACAGTGGGTGAAGGGGGTAATGCACAAGAAAGGAGAGTTAAGGTTAAGAGGAGCTTTGTGGTCATGCAGAAGAGAGATGGGAAAGGGAGTTCCTCAGCAGAGGGACAGTCCTAATGTTCCCATGTCCCAGGGCAGAGAACAAGGCATTTACCCAAAACCCATCTGAATGTAAGGAACCTGCCAAAGCCATCCATTCCTCTTCCCATGCAACAACCTGCTGATCCTCCAAAAGCATTTTATTCATTTTGACCTTTGAGGGTACAAATCTGAATGGATTGGTGTTGGGAAATGTGTGCAATTTTGGCAAGCACAAACTACGTTGGCTTCTGAACCCAGTGGTACTCCAGCCCGAATGCAGAAAATGGGAAAGAGCAGGAAATAATTATAATGTATATCTTAAATTAGCAAAGCCTAGTGAAGATCAGCAAACTCTACAAAATTAGACACAGATTTTCAAAATGTGTTGGATTTGGATAGATTTCCTTTGGCATAGCTGCATTTCTCTTGCAATCAGGCCGAGAGGCATTTTGATAAACAAGCTGAATATCCTGGTAAATGACTTCATGTTTGTGCATGAATACTTTTCTCTGGTTCCCGCCATTTAGTAATTATTTTAATAGCACTGAATTAATATTTTCTTTTTCAGGACTATCAGCAAATGGATACAACAGATATATTACACAACCACACATTTTATGGCAGAGCTCTTCCTGACTTTCAGCATTCAATTTTGAGTTTAAAGTGTATCCAATTAAATTGTGAAGGTGTTACTAATAAAGGTGAATGGGCAAGAGAACTAACAAAATCTGAAATCTCTGCACAGGGGATTTGCTAAAATAAACAAAGTAAAGCCCAGATAGCCCAGGTATGCCTTCTTATCTCCCATGAAATATGAAATACTTCTGACGATCCATGGAGAATTTTGACTAGCTTTGACTGTCACATACTGGTTTAGAAATGACAGATATTTTTAATTTATACTATATTTAGCACTCAGGGCTGATTTTAAAAGTTTCTGAACCCTTCAGATACGTTGCCTAGGAGCAAGCACCTTGCAAGGATGCAGTTATATTTAGATACAGGTGCTGCTTTTGGCATTAACTCCCTAACCAAGATAGGAACAGTCTCTAAAGTTATGAATGTTTTTCTGCTAATACAGTGTTGGACAAACTGGATCACAAACAATGGTTTGTGGACAGCTCTCGATTCAGCGAAATGGCGATAGAAGCAGACAGTGGTAGAACAGAGTTATTTCTGCTATTGCTCCTTTCATGCAAAAGATTGACATCAGACTTGCCAACAAAAAAATATTTTTCTTTGGATAACTGAAATAGAAATATAGAGTACAAATAGCGCTGTAGACACTCTAATCTGCTTTTCAGAGTATGGGTCAGGTTTGTAGACACTGCATGTTTACTGAGTCTAAAGAGCAAATGCTGTGCTTAGTAAGGCACAGAAGTTTGAAGGTGGTGATACATTTCACCTGTCTCAGTGTATAGAATGGAGGATTTTATCCAGTGACGTATTTTCTTATGTCTTATACTATTTATTATATTTTCACTTTAAATAGTCACATTCACTGTGTCTTGGGGAATTTTATATGACAAGTGTAATAAAAGCAGTGGCATTTACAAGTACTAGTTTATATTTTGGGTTCACTGCTCTTTCACCAAACTGATCTTCAGAGCTGGCTAACCTTGAAAATAATATTTATTATTAGCTTTTAAACTTGGGAGTTTCCTGAGTGCTTTCTTCTCAGAAGGAAACAAATTTCCTTCATCGAGAAAACACCGCATGTCTCCTGGCTGCTGCACTCTTCTGCTCCAAGCAAGCAGCAGAGTGGGTGGTATTCAGTCTAGAGCAACACTTCAAGCCTTTTGGTAAATAACACATCACAGCTCTTGCAATAATTTGTAGCTTATGGCAAGATGCATTTTCTTCTCTCTGCTTGAAAGTACTATGTCAAAATCTCTGCATCCTGAATAAAAATATCTTTAATTTTATATTAGGAAGTACGGTTAAAATAACTAGTTACTTGATGGATGTAATCCAGTGAGATATTCAGTATCTCAGCATAATAATCTGTTTAAAGTCATAATTAGATATTCTTGGTTAGGTTGGGGGGTTTTTTTGAAATTGCTTTTAACACAACTGTTGTGATGTTGAAACTTTGCAGACTGAAACACTGAAGATTCATCTTACCTATGATTTAAAATCTTACCTCCCCATGAAGCTATAGGTGTGGAGTCTTCACAGACATGTAGCTGCTTGTTGAATTCATTTTGATGTATTAATGTTTTAGGCATTATAATTATGCTTTTACATATCAAATAATTATGTAATTATTTGAATTATTTTGACAAATAATTCTGTAATTATTTTTACAGAATAGATTTCAAGGGCTTCAATTCACATTGAATTCTTATATACAATGCACTTACAATCTGGGGTATCAGATTTCAAACAAAAGTGCCTCAAGTCACTATGGTAGAAAACCAAAAGAAAAATAGGAGAGGGAAGGACTCCCCTCTGAAGTAATGGAATTGCCCAGACCCATTCCTGCATGAATTGAAAGCCTCTGACAATTCAAACCCAGATTAACAAATATCACTTGCCTCACATGGCACTATTATCAATATATTATAAATACTGAATGCAACATACTTCTCATACAGTCTTTGTCCTCTCATGAACACCTTCACTTCATTGTCCAGTGGAAACGTCCCATCATCTTTTCTGAAGCGGTAGAACAGTTTGACATCCTTGAATTCTTTATGCTCATCACAGACTGAAATATACAATAATTAAACAAAAAAAAATCTTCACAGACTTGTTAAATAACTGAAGACCCATTTAGCAGGTACCACTGCTGAGCTTCAAAGCAAGCACAGAATAGAGTCTAACCCCCCATATTTCTCAGCACACAACTTTACTCTGTTCTAATGAAAGGCTGGAGAAAACTTTCCGAGAGGTAACCAAATTTCTTGGTTAGAGGGAGAAACATCATTTTTATAATTATTACTGCAAACATAAAGAGCAAAAACACATCCATCCACTACATACCCAGAAAATCTTTTGATGAAAACAGTTGGTTGGCTTGTTTGTTTTAAAGGCCACCAGAGTAGCATGCCCAATAATTTAAGGTTTGCCAAACTTCTTAAAGTTACTCATATCAGTTAGCAGTGCTGTAGGAAACCTGAGACTTCCTAAAGAAACAATTTAAACCAAAGCTTTCTACCTTCTTAAAACTGTCTCAATTGCTCTGCCATGCCAGCTAGCAAATGGTAGGTACAACATGAGCACAATGAGAAATGCTGCATTAGGTTTGTAAAACAGCAGCTGATCATGGGCTCTTGTAAATGCAGAACAGAGTCCCATCAAGGGCATAAACTGATGGGAAAGCTATCCCAAGCAAGCTGCTCCTAACACAGTTGTCAACCTACATACATGGGGGACCTTCTGCACAGCAGAAGCAGGAACTGGTGTCCCTTTCACTTGACATGGGACTTGAAAGAATGTTCTAAGCATGCTGCAGAACCTGATAGAACCTCTCTGAATTTACCTGCCCAAACTCACTTCACAAAGTATTTATTTCATTAGAGTGCAATACATTAATATTTTCAAGAAACTCCTGTTCCATTTCTAATATATACACATACTTATATAAAATTTCTTCTACAGTTTGCAACTGGACACTCTTGTAGAAAATGCTTGAAGGTTGTTAGAGCTTTCAACAAGCATTCAGCAATAAAACATTTATTGCTCAATTAAATTAAGTCACTCAGGCATCCACGCAACTCTTCACTGACATTTTCTCAATAGAGGATTAAGTAGACAGATTTGAATACCCTATAATTACTTTATTCTTTAACTATCTACCATAAGTCCCAGTTTCCATAACAACCCAGAATTTCCATTTAATAGCCAAGCAGAAGCTGTAGAAGTGGCACTCATTCAATATGTACATTTCTGACTTTATTAAGGTGTTGTTAATGTACTGCAGACAGCAGCAGCATTGCTGCACATACAATGACCTCTGAAGAAAGTCAAAATTCGTCTGTTTGTAGTCATTCAGTTTTCTCTTAGAAAAGAAACAAATGGTACATTTGCCGTTTTGAAATGGGTAATACTATAGGCTTGAAATTGAGGTATTGGATCTTCTTTGCTCATGTGCTTCCCAGCCTCTTTGTGCCCCAAATGGCAACTAAATGCTACCAGTGAACTGGGAGTCTTTTCATCAGCATGAATTGTTATTCAAGAAGCTGAAAGAAACAGATCTCAAATAGACAACAACTTTAGGAGAAAATTAATCAGGGCACAGCCAGACCACTAACTTTCTTGCAGCTGTACCAGCACTAATGTTTGTGCAGCTGCTGTGAGAGCCAGAACTAATCCACATGAGAAAAATGATCTTTTTTTTTTTGCTGGCTGATTCTTCAGATGGGTTTGTCAGCTGGAGAACTGCACTCTTAGGAGCAGGGAAATGACGGCAGCAGGGAGAGGAGGGACACAATCCAGCTGGGGCTGCTCTGGAGACAAGGAAGCTGCATCACAGGTCTCCAGTAAGTTTCCCCCCCTGCCATGGGGACCATCACTCCACACCTCTTCAGGCTCTCATCTCCTTCAGGATACAGGTGACTTTGCATAGCAGCACAGTTCAAGAGAGATGCTCCACTTCTGGCAGGGAAAGGATCCTACCTGTCCTCTACTTGGCTGAAGAGCAGAAGTGGGATTTCCCTTCATCTCACAGCAGTCAATAAATTTAGCTTAGAACTTTTTAGCAGGTGATACTGCACTTACCATGGTGGATAATGCTGTGATCCAGTAATTTCTGCACCAGTTTAATGGCTGTCTCCCTGTCGGAGGCCTCTTTGTGGTCGATCAGCCAGTCAATCAGCTCTTTGGCAACGAAGCAGTTGGGGTATGTTTTGAGGTGGTGTCGCCGATCCTTAATGACCTTCTCTTCATGCAGTCGGAGCCTGGGGGTCAAATCACCTTGTAAATATCATTTGCAAAGAGCCTCTGTAACAGCAAGACTGGGATGAGAGTAGAGCAGTGGCACCCATGCCCTGCTCACAGGATGGGCTTTGCAGGGCAAAAAAGTGATACATCCACTGCTGGCATCTCATAACCAGGGAACCCACAGCAACCATTTGTTACAACTTTAAACCCCATAATTGGAAAAACTTGTTTTCTCCTCAGTGAAAAAGTTTTTAAAAATGAAGAACAGCTCAGCATATTAAGTCCATTAAAATACTTCCTGCAGGTCAATTAAACTGTCAATAATTTGGAATTAATTTTACCACATTACCACTAATATGTTCCACACTATTATATAGTATCACTGCTGTAGATTTTTTTTCTTCTAATTTCATTAGTTTTTGGAGCTGTAGCTTCTCCCTTGGTTGGGCAACTGCATTTTGCCTCCAACTGCACAACAAGGATAGCATTTATTACTTAAAATTCAGGTGTGAAGTGCTCTAACACAATGTAATCTATCATTAAATGTTGCCTCCTACTCCAAATAAAGGAAACTGATTTCTTGCTTAGGCATCTGTTGACAAATGCCCTCTGTTTGCAAAATCTCCTTCATGGTCCTGAAAGCAAGTTGGTTGAGATGCTTGGGTCAGAATGCAAGATCCTGATTAGAGTAATACCTTGAGGTTCTGAGGTTCTGCATCTTTATGTTTAGTCCTTTTTTTCCAAATAATCAAAATAAGCAACATTACCAATAAATTAGCAGATAGAGGGTTTTAAAGTTGTTTGAAGTTTTGATGCTTTCTTGTTCCATTTTAATGAATTATATCAGAAAATCTGGTTTTGAAATGTCTATACCACAGTTCTGAGGAAGGCACAGAAACGACAGTGCTTGGGCTCCTATCACAAACAGAAACATTGCTGTTCATTTCTAAGTGACCAAGGTCTTACCTCGTAAACACTCTCACTGACTGCAAAGAGTCCTGAGTAATGCTATAATAATTGTAGGTGGTACAAGGGTAATAGCACAGAAGGGTGTTAACATGAGCCTCAAGAAGCACAGAGCAGAAGTATGAGATATTTTCCTCTCAATGAAATTCCAGTATGAAACAATAATTTCTCTTTAAAATCATAAAAGGGGAAAATATTTGGCTGAAATCGATGAAGGTAATATTATCAGACAAGACTTACGTAGGCTTCTACCTAAAAATAGTAGCAAAGCAATGCTTTGTTCTGCAGCATTTAGCCTTGAAGTACACTGGAATTGCCATTCTGGGATGGGAATTCAAAACCAGATTGCAAACATCATAAAAAAGGCAAGACTTTTATATTAAAAATACTGATAAATCAGATTAGTATTCTGGAAAGAAATGCTGGTAAATATCCCACAGATTGTGAAATTCTCTGAGCTAAAATACTTTTGTTTAAAGCATATATTCCAGATGTGCTCTAACAGCTGTCACTATGCTTAGAAAGAAAAGCATCCACAGTTTTAATTATAGAACATGCAATTATCAGTATGTCTGATGGAGCTTTACAATTAAAATACATTCAAGGTTCTGTTAATGCTCATCTGGTCTTATGTCACACAATAGTGTGCAAGAACTAAACTAGAAAAAGAGTTTAATACATAATACAAAGGTAGACAGCTCAATCCAGCTTTCAGTCAGGGGTGTAAGTCTAAATGGATGGAGTTCATCTAATACAGAAGGGAAAACCCCTTCTCCAAAATTCTTTGTCCACATGTTGCATAGGAGTATACTAGGACTCGTCTGACATTTCACAAACAAGTCAGTAGTCAAGAGCCCCAGAAATGAGCATTTATGTCTTAAATTCTGACTGAAGGCTTTCCTGCACTTGGTGGGCTTATTCAGTTTCAATTCCTGTCATATCAAAAGACACAGGTTCCCACTACAACCTTTTTCCTCACTCAGAGAAAGGATGTCTCTGCATACCTTTTTGTCTGTATTTATAAAATTCATAGATATTTTATGATCTGAATTATTTCCACTCACTTGCTAAAGTGAATCCAAATTTGCTAAGAGAATACAAAATCATTAAGTCAAAAAAACCATGACCACATAACCCTTAACGAACCTGAATTTCCATGTGAATGTGGGAATTTCTTCTGCAGTCTGTATCAATTATGTCCATACTGAATTATGTCCAGACTTATTTATTTGGAATAACAAACACAGAAGGAATTCAGATTTTCTCTTTGGTGGTGTACACTGTTCTCTTTATCAAGGCTCCCTCACCTCAGCAAATCTTCTAAAAATCAAACTCTATGAAGGAGAAGTAGCTCAATAAATTGACACTGTACCTAGTGTAAACTACAATTATAGAAGCCTCAGGTGAAGTTATTGAGTTTGCCAATATATTGTGGTGTGCCAATCAAAAGTTCAGGCAGGAATTCAAAAAATGCATCTGTGCTCAGAAGTATTTATCAGAAGCCAAATCAAATGTAATAAAAAGGAATAAAATGTACCAGTGAATACAATTATACACTGGAACCAATGCTCAAGTGAAGTGGTAAATTCTTTATCCCTTGCCATTGAGATGCAAGCTTCTCACCCAAAGTCCTTGATATTTTCCCTTTAAGTAATGTTAATCACGTTATGTCAGCTAGTCTGCATGATGACTGGAAAAGACCTAACTTGACATCAAACACATTCTTCTCACTAGAAGTTTTTTCTCAAGCACTGCTCAGGAAAATTAGCTGACAGTTTGAGAGAAGAAGGGGGAGAAGAAAGACAAGCAGCAAGGGGTAATAGGAGGATTCAACAAGCTTTTGAAATGTGCATATTATAGAATTATAGAATAATAGACACACAAAGAGTTTTGGTTGAAAAGGACCTTTGAAAGACATCTAGTCCAACATCCAACATGAGCAGGAACATCCTCCATTACATCAAGTTGCTCAGAGTCCCTCCATGCTGACGTTGAATGTTTTCAGGGACACGGCATCTGCTGCCTCTCTGGGCAACCTGTTCCAGTACTTCACCACCCTCATTGTGAAAAATGTCTTCCTTATATCTAGTCTGAATTTACCTCTTTTAATTCAAACCATTACCCCAGTCTTATTGCAACAGGCCCTGCTAAAAAGTTGGTTTCCATCATTCTTCTAAGCCCCCTTTAAGTATTGAAAGGCCACAATAAGGTCTGTTCCCCAGGCTGCATAGCCCCAACACTCTCAGTCTGTGTTTCTGTTTTCACAAGGGGTGCTCTGTCTCCCCAGTCATCTTCAGGGTTCTTCTTTGGACCTGCTCCAACAAGTCCATGTCTTTCCTGCACTGAGGACCCTACAGCTGGACACAGCACTCCAGGTGAGGTCCCACCAGAGTGAAGTAGAGGGGCAGAATCAATTCCCTCAACCTACTGTCCACAAGGCTCTAGATTAAACTTTTTTTTTTTTAATGGAAGAACAAAACACCAGTGAAGAGATCATTTAAAACAGAAATCCCTATGAGAATTTACTAATTATTGAACAATACACACTGATGATGTAATTAGTCATGGCACAATGCACGTCCTGCCTCAACATGCTCAGCTGCTGCTGAGGAGTTCTGGCATGCTCATGGGTTACTGCTGTGTTACACCTTGAATACACTCTTGGTTGCAGTGACTATCCCAGACTGAGCACTGCCAGACAGCATTCATTAAACTACTACAATTTTATCTAATTTCGGTAAACTGAACAAAACTGTATTAGATCCCTTGAAAATTAGCAACTATACACAGAGAGGCAAAGTCCTGCAGGAGGTTTCTGCCATCTCAAATTCTTTCACAAGTTTCATGTACATACAGAACTTCTATAAGAAAATTATTTACTTATTTTTAAGGAAAACTAGTCATGCTGTCCTTTGTGGGAAACATATGGACAAAAGAAGTATCTTGCCAAAGATAATGATAATTCATGGTGACCAAAGAGCATAGGTTTTTCACACCTCTTTTCAAGGGACATCCTAAGTGCTCCACTTGCACGTAGAATTGCATCTTTCTGTTTGAAATAGAACAGTTTTATACCCTCCCAGAGGTCACAAAGTTTGGTGTTTCCAACATAAGCATATGACCATATAAGCATATAGCATAAGCATATAGGATGGTAAATGGGTATCTTATATATATATATGCTTATATAGCATATAAGCATAAGCATATAGGATGGTAAATGGACATCTTACTAACAGATTACATTTTCTGAAGCATCTCAGTGATTTAGACACAGAAGTCCCATTGAAATTAAAAACTTACAAGTCAGTTACACATCTGATTCATTACAAAATATATGAGCATAAGGTGGCATTTGTGTATATATACACACTGAGGAAAAAACTGCTTAAAGTGTCCTTTATACTAAACTTTTGCCTTTGCACTGTCAGCAAAAAATTAAAATAGGTCAGTGAGGATATGAACTTTGTACACAGAGGGGACCAAGAAGGTACTCTGTGAATGCAGTGTGTGTTGCTGGGTCAGGCATTTCCAGCTGGGTTTGCCAAGATTTAGCTGAAGTGTCAGCATTTCACTGCTCCTGTTCCTCTTTCTAGTTATACTTCAGCTACGCAATCACTTAGTTCTGTTACTTGATATTCACAGGAGCTACATTACCCTTTAAAACACACAGTCATACTGGAAATAGGATGAAGAGATTTCTGTTTTGGTAGCTGTGGCAGAGCAGGAATTCTGCCATCTCAAATACATTTAGAAAGGGTGTCTTCAAAGCAGCTCCTGATACCAGTTCTCATCATTGTGACAATCTCTCCTTTTTGCCCACAGCCATGCATGTAGTCCAAGTGAGGAGATGCCAGAACACAGAGCGAGATAGATTTCAAGTAAACCATCTTTTGGTGTGCTGCAGAGGAAATCCTAAATCTTACAAAGAAATGATGGTTCACCAGGGTCCCTGTGGCTTTAAATAAAATACTGTGGCTGCCTCCTTTATGAAGTCTTTTTTTATACATTCAGAAAGTACTAAGGCCACTAAGCCTGCAACCAAACGTGCACAGGGACATACCCAATACTCGTAACACCTTACTAACACTGTCAGGGTACAAAGCAAACTCTGGGGAACTGACATAGGCATTGCTCAGGGTCTGGGATGAAATCAACATTATGTCTCTCAGAGACGCTCTTTCAGCCCACAAATTCAGGCCAGAAATTCAGAGCAACAGCCTCCAGAGTACTCCAGACTGCAGAGGAAATTATAACTGTGTGTTTGTATTGATCTGTCATAAAACTAGAGACCCCTTGTAAAACCTACAGAAGCTGTGAAGTGACTAATCTCCCTGCCTGCCAAGCCATTTCGCTTTAAAGTAAAATGTGTTCAAACATGAATAATATATCTAACTTCCTGAGCACTTCAACCTTGAGAGATTCTGTCTTGCTGGAAAGCATAAAACTGGGTTTTATAAAGAGGAAAGGAAGGAATACAGGCAAGTTTTTATTTCACCTGCCCCTAGTCATATAAGGAAAGCAGGAGTCTGCCTGTCTCAGTCAGGCTGCTCACTTTCCAGGCTGAAACTGTCAGAACTCAGCAAATCACAGCCCTCCTTCTCTAAATGGAAGTCAGACATAATTGTGCTTCTCACTCAGTTATGGATGAGCTGGGACGCACCACAGAACAAATGTATGCAGGTCAAAGTCTGTGGGATAATACTGTGGGGATCCCCAAAAGAACTGATTTACTTTTCACTCAAAAATAAGCCATCTTTACTAATATTCATCAACCAGGATTTTTATCCATAATTATCTTCTGTGTCTCCATTGCATAGATATTCTTAGGCTTATTAAATCAATGTGTACTGTGAGGATTAATTTTTGCAAGGATATTTTCCCAAATCTAAACTGAAGACCACCAAAATTTCAAAGTACAGACGAGAAACCACAGCAGAACTGTCATTACAGACATGCTATGACTGGATTAACATGGTAATATGGTCACCAGCTCTTGTAGACTTATGCAAAATTACCTCTCAATAAAGGAATTATTCTATGGATAGCAAACTCAAGGAGAGGCAATGAGGTCTCAAGGGAGGCCAGTGAAAATCTATGAAATTTGTGTCAGGAGTGCAGGCCTGTTATCTCAGTAACATGGCTGGAAGAAGAGAATGTTCCTTTGAAATGCTAAATGGGCTAAACAGGGCAAATACTGGTCAGAGAGCCCAAATCCCACTGCTACAGATATTCCTGCTAGCACTGCCATTTAGGAAACTGGAGAGACAGACCAGCAGCTGGGGAATAGGATGCTGAACTACAGGCCTGCATCACTGGTGTCAAGAAGAGGGGCTGCATCAAGGACACAAACAGCTGTGGGTACCAGTTCTCTGTGTGAGAACTCCTCTCCTGGATGCACCTGGCATGCCATGGGGGTAGGAGAACCAAAAAAGTTACAGGCTGAGGTCCCTTAGGCAGCAAGGCTGACACCTCTTTTACCCAGAGGGAAAAGCTGACTTTAACCTCGGTAGCATTTGCACTGTGTGCAGCAAGTTTCAGACCACCTGAAAAACAAAGTCTTTTCACCACCCATCTCTCAGCACATCTGCGGAAGAGCAAATCTGTAGCACCCAGAACGCAGCACAGTACTGAACAAGCCTGGAGTGCAAACAGTAAAAGGGGTTTTTATGTGCTGGAGATAACCCAAGAAATCCATGGGAGAACTGAAATCAGTCAAGTGCCTAATCTTGAGCGCAGTTTTGTATTCTCCCCACCCTGTCGATAAGTGACAAATAGTTTTGCTGGGACATTGTATGGGTAACTCTGAGCTCAGAGTCCTCCCAGGAATGGCTGCTCTCTGGCTTAGAACCACAGAACCTGCAGGAGATTTTCCCCTGATATTCTGCACTTGTCAGAGGAGCACCAACTGTTTGGACTTCTCTCAGTGGCCCTTGGCAACCCTGCTGAATGCAAGAATAAAAAATCTGCCTTGATCATTAATAAAGCATCATACTGCAGTAATATCTCAATTGCTTTTATCAATGGTTTTCCATCTCTACACAAAGCTCTTATCCAAATACTGTGCTGAATCATGACTGTCATTAGGCATAAACACCCAGCACCTGGCAGGTAAGATAATAAGTAATAAAATGCTTGTTAACAAATTTGATTTTGTAACAGGGCTATGACTCAAAATTTTTTATTCACTTCCAAAAAATATGTAGGTCCATCTTAAAGTGAACAGAGATGCAATATTATCTCAATATACAACAAGCTGCATAAAAACCATCCAACTTTGTTTATCTGTTCACATTCTAAATTAATAGCTTCCTTTCTTTCATGTTTAGTATAGCTGCATTTCTAGGATTTATTTTTATTTTGAAGGAAGCTGTGATAACAGTAAGTGCAAAAGTACTCGCTAGAAAAAGCACTTTGTATTGAATTAAAAAAAAAAACAACCCAACACAAAAAAAACCCCAAAACAACAAAACCACCACCTCCCATGTTTTGACACTGATACATGCTTTTTTTACCTCCTTCAGCTGGCAACACCACAATATGCAGGATGCTACACTGACCAAAGGCATGATTCAAGGGAGTTCCACTGTCTTCCAGAAGTCTATTGAAATTCAGTGGTTGACCACTAAACTCTAAAACAAAGCTGGAAAACTGATGCAGATTTTTAAACACTGAAAGTAATGATCCATTTGACTGGATTGCCTAGAGGCAATTAAACTTTTAGAAGGTGACCTTCACAGTTCATGGACATGGAGGAACAGGTAAGACTATAAAATGTAAGGCTGTGCACTAACAACAAAATGCTCTGCTGAAAACTGAGAAATGAGAACACAGAGGCTAAAAGTAAGAAATAACTGAATATGTGTTAGTGAAACTTGCAATGAGTACAGGCTGAGACCATGCAAAAACCAAGGGCAGTCTTACACAGTACTAACAGAGATGTCTCCAGAAACAACTGGAAATCTAGTTGTTTATGTCATTATATCTGATACTACAGAACATCATCCAAATACTGTGCTCTGTTCATGGCATCTCATTCAAGAAAGATCAGCTCAAAGAGATGCAATGTAGGTCTACTCTGGTATGAGAAATGATAAGCCAGTCTCATGAGCAGAGAGAAAAAGATAGTGGATTGGGAGTCTGGCCTTACCTAAACAAAATGTGAGAGGAGCAGAATTGCTGTCTATAATCTTTCAGGTGAGTTGAAAGCAGAGAGCAAGAAAAGCTATTTAAGTAATGCTGAGGGATCCTAATGTATTAGAGAAAGTTTTGGAGAAAAGATTTCTAATTCTTACTTAAGGCAAGAATAATAATGAATATATCAAAGGATTATGTATTGTAATATTCTTCAGATGACCTTCCAGTCCTGTGGTTTATAATTACCTGATTTACACTGCTATCTCCAAACAACCTTGGGAATACTGTAAGGTGGAAGAATATCAGAGGCTGGCGTTTGAATGCACTATACCAGGACTCAGCCTTTTTAAAGTCCTGTCAGCAGCAAAAAAGTTCAAATGCTGCCTGTATTAAGACACTTGCTGTTTATATCAAAGCTTTTATTACAAGAGTATATGCAGATGTACAGACACATTCTTTGTGTGCTTGCCAAAGCTCAGGAGCTGTAAGTACGAGACATTGTCCCCATTTTGTGAACATGCTTCCTTGTTTTTGCCACAGGGTGTTCCCTGGTTTTCATTTTAACGGTGCAAGCATCCAGTAGTCCTTACCTGGCTGATTGGAAGGATGGGGGTTTAAGTGGCCAGTCAACACCAAACTAGCGGCATGTTTTCCTCCAGCATCTGAAGGAAACCACAAACCTTCATGGCATACAACTGTGCCAAGACAGAGCTGGGGATCTGCTGTCAGGAAACCCCATCAGCTAGGTAGCAGCATGCATAAAGACCAAGGATCTGCTCTGCTTCCTTGCTAAATCAAAGTGTAGAAACAAGGAGGAACTGCAGTGGCTGAGGATCCTTCTGCCAGCTCCAAAGCCCAGCTATGCATTTTACCCTTGATTGAAGTCTCTACACATCTGAACTCAGTTGGCTTTTCTGCCTCCACAGGCCACATTCACCCATCCTCTTGAAATCCAGATCACCAGGTCTGCAGGAACCTCCAGCTTCTAACCTGAGATCTTGTGAAGTTACTGCAAAGAACCTGTCTATATAGTCAGTCAGCTTGGTCTTCTTAGCCTGGAATTTGTCTAATTTTATGTAGTGGCACATAACTTCATTTCTTTTATTGAAATAATATTGAATATGTAATTATTAAAGTGAATAAATCAAAACAGGTTAGCAGTCTAAATCAAATGGTGTTACAGCCTTTTAGAGTTCCCTTAAGTTTTCTTGTCTTCGAGAGTAAAATATAAGCCAGTATGACCTTTCCAGTCAGCTGGAGGCAACAAAGCAGCATAATCCTAATTAACATTCTGCTCATTTATACATTTCCTTCTTACAGAAAATCCTGTAGCATTCAATAAGGCTTCACTGCCAAAAGAAAAGGAAAAAATAAACCACCATGTGCAGATGAAAAATTGAAAAAATGTCTCGGAAATCTACTGATTGCCCTAGACTACACTGAGTTCCAAATGAATGCACGCCAATGGTAGCAATGATTTTACTCAACAATTTTGCAACATAACACTACTGCATTTGTTTTTTAAACACAGAAAGGATTGCTCTCTGACACAAATGTTTTAATGGCAAAAAACCATCCTATCTCCTTTAAAGCTCTCTCTTTATGTAGGTCATGCAAACACGTAACAGCAAGAATTACAGTATGTGAATTTAAGGGGATTATTTAATGGGATGAAGTTGCTCACTGCCTAAACTCTGGTAGGCTAATGAAGAAGTTCATCATTAGGGAAAATCTATTTTAAAAATCATAGTTAAATACTGAATCTATTTAAAATATTTTCTTTTTGCAAAAATCTAGCCTGGGGATGGTTTTGTTTGATTAGCTCAGCATTTTTCTACATCTCATATATTATGATATGAGCAGATACACAGCTGTGGCATAATCACACTTTATGAATAGTTCCTTCTGTCAGGACACTATCAAGGATCTTGTCTTGTTTGATTTGGCCTTGTCAAAAGCTCACAAGTATATAAGCTTTGAAAAGATTAATATTACAGAAGCATTCCTCCTCTCCTCTTAAGATTAAATGGAAGTTTTCCTTTTAAGTAGTAAATAAATCCCTAAGGAGTCCAGAGAAGTTCTGCTGCTCTACTGAACAGCTTGCTCCCATTGCTGGGCTATGTATTTGACATTTCTCTTTGTAAGCAATATTCTCTCTCCACACATACAGAAAGCTCAGTGTACAGGTATTTATGTGCTCTGACAATAAATTAGAAATTTGACTTCTTACTGCTTTAATAACTCAGACCATACACCCTGACCCTTATCCACCAAGAAACAGCATCAGCTTTACACCGGTTCATGTTCAGTCATTGTCGAGCAGCATCCCCAGGTCCTTTTCCTACATGTAGGCACCTTTCCAGCCACTCAACTCTAACTGGAGCACTGCATGGGGCTGTGAACAGAATGCAGGATCTGACACTTGGCCTTGTATCCCATAAAATTGGCCTCATCCCACTGATCCATTCTGTCCAAACACCTCTGTGATGCCCTCCCACCTTCCAGCAGATCAACACTACTCCCACACTACTTGGTATCATCTGCAAAGCTGCTGAAGCTGTCCTTGATCACCTCGTTCAGATTGCAGATAAAGATATACAACATTTCAGCCCATATGTAAGTCGGCTGTGCATATATGAACTGCTGAAATTGCAAAAGGTTTGTGGCAACTGAAGATATGAAACCACTGATCAAGTGGCCAACGCCTTTTTGTGCCTTTTCCTAAAGATTTTTCATTTTCTGAGAGAGAATACTGATATTTCACATTAAAAGACGTGCTATGTAATTTTCAGCCTGCAAGCAAAATTTCACTATTTCCACTCCACTGGAACTTTTCCTTAGCCACTATATATTTAAATAAATTCTTCTTTCCATTTTTATTGTGCTTCTCCTGAGCAGTTTATGCATTCCTTTATTTCTTCCTCCTTTGACCCTATAAGATCTTTCCCAAGAGTACTGATGTTACTGGCCCCATCTAAACTCAGATGTTCCATATTCATCAGAAAAGAAAGCAACACGGAGTACAAACATATTTCATGTGAAAATACATAGGAAACACTGTTTCAGCTGGTGTTGATTTACAGATTCAACCAAGAAAAGTAATATGAAGTTATTATTAATACATTGGTTTGGAGCAGCTCTAGCCCCTCTGTAGCCCAATGAAGGGAATGCAAGCAATTATCTTTCAACCACTGGTGTTTGATTCATTACAGCAGACCCAAAGCATAGCACTTGGAAAAACCACCACTTTATAAAAAACTAAAGAGACTCGATTTTTGCCCATGAGGAAATATTTTTAAGGATCTAGGCCTTGCAACATTGCGATAAAGCACAATGGCGTATAGAGAAAGCAAAAATCCCATTGTACTGTGTGTGTTGAAAGAAATATTATTTTTAAATAGGTGGGATAATGGTTGGGCACATGCTTGATATAACCATGTCTTTGATTGCAGGACAGACTTCAGGATGAGATGTGCACCTCCAAGGGAAGAAAATTTTAATAGCTCAGATATCTTCCTCCCTCAATATGTGAATGAAAATCCTCTTTCTGCAAGCAAAGTTGGAGCTGCAGGACTATGCACAGGAACCTGTGCACACACTGTGCACACAATGAACTCCCAGACTGGTCCCTCCTTTGTGTACAGTGTGAGGGGATCTGCGAGTGTCATGCAGGCAGTGAGAAAGAAGAGCAGGTGGCTGGCCCTGAGATTACTGTTCCTGCTGTAATGCCAACATGGCACAGCCAGCAGCATTTCTGGCACTGTGACCTAATGGCCTTACAGAAAATATTACTCTCTACACTGTCTCCAATCTTTTCCCTATTCTCACTCTTCAAGGATTGCTATAAAACCAGCATGTCCTAAATACGTGCACTTTGGTTTCTGTATCCCAAGTTCTTGAGGCATGAATCTACAGATCACAAACATCTTGGAAAGAAATCTTGATGGTGGGAAGAGCTGTGATATTGGCATTTGATGAATCTCATGTGATCTGAGGTAAAATCCTAGCCTAACTTAAAACACTGAGGTCAAGGGAGTCAGGCCGTCACCTTCACATCTTCCTAAAAAATCTCAGTTGAAACAGAGACATTTCAAAAATTCTTGGGATTTATTAGGAAATGGATACATTTTTCATCCATAAATTTGCTTGAAAAGCTGGACAATGTGAGAGCAGTGGTACAAACAGACTGTTTGGAGGCATTCTTAGAAGCCCTCCCACCAGTGTCACTGAGCACATAATCATCTCTGGTTACCAGCCAATAACAAAAAGCTGATAATATCACCCACCACAGCTTTAAAAAGACAACACACTATGCCTTCATAAAATATTCAGTTGGAATGGATCTCTAGAGGTCATCTGGTCCAACCTGTACAGAAAGTATAACCAGTTAGTACAAGTCGCCCAGGGTCATGTCCAGGCAAGATTTTAATATTTCAGAGCTTCTCTGGACTCCCATTCCAGTTTTTTACCTACACTCACAGAGAGTAACTCTTTCTAAATATCTGATTAGAAAGACCCTTGCAAATTTTGACTATTGCCTCTTGTACCATCCCTGTGCACCTTGGAAAATTCTCTCCATCATCTCAGTAGTTGCAACCAGAAGAATCCCCCAGGCCTTTTCTTCTCTAGGCTGGGCAGACCCAGCCCTCAGCACCTCCTTGTATATCACATGCCCCTGCCCAACCCCAGCCTGAAAGCCAGCCCTCCTTGGGACATGATTCTTGTAGGAAGACAACTTGTTGCAGTCTATTTTAGAGTCACATAATTTTGCATAAATTAAAGATAAATAAATAAAGCTTATTAAAATAAAATAAAGCTTTTAATAAACTTTGCTTTATTTCTTCTGTTCAGTGTGTTTTTAAAAATCCATTTTCACCTCTTGTCTAATTAGACATCTAGTAACACGACACCAATGGCTCCTATTATGGACCCATTTTTCTCATCACAGAGATCTACTTATTAACCTCATTTAATCTCACCTATTTCTACCATTTCCCAAAAGACTTGAAAGGTCTGAGTTTGTCCAACATGCTATGAGTTTTGAAAATAATTGTCCAAGGCAAGTCTTTAAGCTTCTAGACACTCTCAAAATGGTATTTGTACAATCTCTCTTGGGATTTATACATGATAATGCTACTTTGAGCTTCTTCCCATGACAATCTCCCTCTGTTTGCACTGAAGAACCAGCAAAAGAGCAGTTTAAGCTAAGAGTTACTTTTTCCACATCTTAGTAAAAATAAATTAATTTCACCTAGAGGAAAGTGTAAGTTAATTACATCCTGAGCATCAGGAAACAATTAACAGCTTTCTATTATATCACCCTAATTTCTAAGCTATACAATTATATGCTACTGCAGAAAAGCATGTATGACTATCAAGACAAGGATCTTTTCAAAAAAAAAAAAAGAAAGGAAATTGTTCCACTGCTGACAATCAGTGCTATAAATAATGCCTTGCTAATATCTTTTCAGAAGTAATTTCCATATTTGCAATCCTAACTTTGAGCGATGTGGTGGCTGTGTGTTGTCAGATTCTCCTTCCAAGGAGGGCAAACATAAATGCTGGACTGATTCCTCAGATAAGTACTCAAAAATTCAGCTTTCTGTGAGTATTTTGCAATATTATTTGGAATTAAATTAAACATCATTGGTTTTACTAACCATATTGTAATTATATCTTGCATTTGCTTTGCCTCTTAAATCAGGGCCAAGACTGGCTTGTAAAAACACAAAGGGGCTGGCAGGCCTGCTTCAAGCAGCCACAATGCCTTGAACACACAAGTCACAACGCGAAGAGTAACAGACATGACATACAAGCACTTCTTTTCAGCTGCCAATAAGTCCATTTGGCCCAATATGCAGGTAGGTGGTGCAGAAAGGGCCAGTGGGCTGTACAGTGGAACACAAACAGAAACACTACAAAAAAACACCCAACAGTACTTAAGTGTGAGAAGCAAGGAAGCAAACCCACGCAAACCTCCATAACACGAAGTCCAAGGTTACTGTGCTGGATGGCCACTGTGTTACTGGGGTGGGAGAATCTTCCCAAAGCAGGTATAGCATATAAGAGTCATAAGGATAAATATGAGAATGCTGCATCAGCAGAAGAACTTTGGTCTCTGCAGATTCCTCATGCAATGCCCCTTTCAGAACAGCTATACCGCTCCACTAGAAAGTTTAAGTTCTTTTTCAAGTTCTCCTTCCCTATTATTTTCCACCTCAAGTCTTCTATGCACTGTCCTCAACGAACAGGTTGTTTGAATCTTATCTAGCATTACAGCTTGGAAATATAGTTGCCACAGCTCTTGAGAAGAATAACCGTGTCCATCTCCCAGATTCCTTCCACTGCCTTCTCCTCTCCTGTCACACTAAACACCCTATTACCATACTTGACTTCCAAACTCCCATATTTGCTATCACCATCCCCTAGGTGCATTGGCTTTTGCTTTGATCAGCCATTTAGTAACAGCTTGTCATTTGATTTTTTACCTTCAAGTGAGCATATCTGTGCTTGCTGCCTTAATAGAGGAGGCACCCTCACCCAAACAGCCACAGACCCAATTGGATGGAGCCACCCAAATCTTGTCTAGCATTGCTATGATCTCTACCAAAAACCTGACATGTAAACAACGGTCAAGCAGAGCAAGAATGGGGAGAAAGGGAGAAGGGGCTCCTGGACTGGCAGAGCTGCACTTTAATTTCGAAACTGATTACCAGAAAAGCCAAATTCACTGCGGGGTCCCCATCCCCTGACCTCAAGCCAGCTGATTTTACCCTCTACACTGTCATTGGCACTAGTTTTACACGGTAATACCCTGGCTGAGCACCCCCAGACTATTCACCATGGGCTCAGACATGCGTCAATGCAGTGCACCAGCCATGCAGCAGAAGCTCCAACCCAAGGGAGTTGGGCTGCTCCTTTCTGCAGCAGTAGCCAGACACATTGGACCAACAGTCCTGTAAAACCCACAAAATGATCTACCCCTGGTTCCTCACAGAAACCAGAAAACTCTCATCTGCCTGCAAATCCCTGTGACACAGCTGTGGTAGCCCATGTACCCAACCACACAATTGCAAAGCAATGGAGAATTACAGCCTTGTGATGTAAAAACATGCTTCTGTATTTGCTCTGAATTAGCAAGTGCAATCAGGAACATTTTTTAATTATTTGCAACTACACCTTTAAGATCTGAATGCATTTACTAGATTGAGGCACTACTAAGACACAAACTATGAAAACTGTAAAAAGCTGATAACTAAGGTCAGGGTTGCCTTCTGAACTAGCACTGTCACACTGGTGATAAGCTGGTCATGCAAATTGCACAGTACAAATTTCAAAACACGTGAAAAGCCAGTATTTGAACATCCATTCATGCACAATGCTGTGACGAGAGCAGAAGTAAAGGTAAAAGGCTTGAAAGAAAAAAAAAAAAAGACAGTCTCTGCTCCTGTCCAGTAACAGCATGTGCATTGGGCATTTTAAACTCAACACCATTTTTACAATCTGTCTTCTACTGGAGTCTGAATTTTTTTAATGGGAACCCAGTAAATTAAGCCCTGAGGGGTCAAGCAAACCCAGCAGTGGCTGCTGTCACCATTCCCTCTCCCTGTTCTTAACCATGTGTTTCCGCAGTGTTGGCACTGGTCTGACTTCACACTGAACCTGTTTAGAAAGTTAAATTTTTCTTATTTGGCTTCAGCTGCTTCAGTTCCCTGAACTTCTGATCCCAGACAAACACCAGTGTGAAGTGCAAGGGAAGTGATAAGAGCGGGGCAGTGGCAGCCTGCACTTAGATCCGCTCTATCAGTAAACCACAGCCTCGAACCCTACGTATTTCAGTGGAATGGGGGAAGCCAGCACCCATTTCTCCCCTGTACTTCTTCAGAGAAAGCTTTTTTGTGGTCATGTGGTAAACTGGTTTATAAAACTGACCCAACTGAAATACAAGCCTTCCAAAAGCTCTGCTGATCACTTCCCCAGTGCAGGTCACTATAGGTGATGGTCCAGAGATGCTTAAGCAGTCCAAATGAGGGGAAACATAGAGGAGGGAACCGAGAGACAAGAACACCTATTTAATTCCAGTGGTTTATACATTAAAATTGTTTAAAATACATGGTTTACATATCCTGATTTTGCTTAAGAGCAAAACCAACAACTCATGATTAACACATGAAATGCACTCTTCCCTCAACAAATGCCAGTGGTTCTGCTGAGACTTCATGCTTTACACTTTCTGTCTTTATTAACCTTTAGAGCCTCAACACAGTTCTTCAAACACCAGATACAGGAATAGAACCTGATTAGCTCTTACTTCTTCCCCAGCCTTTGATCCCCTTTGCCAGTTCTTTTATCAGTTTAATCTCTTCCCACCTAAATTTATTCTGAGGAGATGACTGGCCTTGAACACAGGAAAAAAAGTATCTTTGAGTTAGCAAAGGGACTTAAACAAGCCTGCTCTGCCAGTATGGTAGAAGCAAGAGAATTAACAGAATAACAATACCAGGGTTATGAAAATAAAAAGCAGAGTAAGTAGCAAGAGAGTTAGAAGGGCCCTGAGCCTAAGAAGGCAACGCCTGTTTCTGAGAGTAGACCCCAAGTCCAGAGCTACCACCAATCTGGCCCTCAGTACCTGGACACTTAATGATGGGGGCAAATATCAGCTGGACTGCAGAGAAGATGGAATTTGCTGCTGTGACAATATCCTACACTTTCGTAAGTTCTACATCACAGAAAGTACTGAAATTCTGTGCATTTTACACTTCAAAAAGTAATGCAGTCTACAGATACCTCAATTAAAATGAGACGCACTGATTCCTCCCTTCTCCTTTTCCATCTATCCAATAGTAAAAGCTGGCTAACCTCCCTCCAGGCTCCAGTTCAGTCCTTACTGATGTGTGTGACTCTGGAGTGGGGGAAAGAGCAGATCCTTTCCTTAAGAGGGTACCCAGAGCTCCCTACCCATTTCGGCATACACAGTATCCTCTCTGCATCGCCACACCTGGGAGTTATTTCTCTCTCTGGTTTCAGGATGCCACTCCTGGGCTCGGGGTCTGATCTCCCAGAACAGAAATCCCAGTCCTGACAGAATCCCACCTTTGTGGCCTCACACAGGCCATCCCTCACCATTCAGAATCCTCTACTGCTGCAAGACACTGCATCCATCAGCAGCCAAGATTTGTGTTGCAAGGGCTTTATTTTTCTTCAGAGCATACAGCAGCTACCCCTGTTGGGACCTGATAAACAGCTCAAATTCCTAGGCACTACCACTACACAAATAGTAAATTATAATGACAAGTGATAGGAGGACTTCTCTGTCATTGTGCCAGCCTATGGCCACTGCTCCCACAGAAGCAGGGATCATGTAATAAACGTAAACCTAGATTGATCTTGGCACATTCATTCTGCCTTGCTGTATGACCCATCAACATTGAAACGAGTTTCTTTCACTTTTTCAAAGGCAGCTCCTCTAACATAAAATAAAAAATATTCTTGCACATGCTATACACATCAACTCGCTTGCCGATCTCTGCTAACCTGAGACAAAAGTTAATGATTGACTCCATCTGGAATGGAATACATAAAATATACAGCACAAACCACTCATACAACGTATGCCTTCTTATGTACATAGTGAAAGAACGATCACTATTTGCACACATGTTGTTAACTACTTATCTCTGGGCTGCACTTGAGGAAAGCTGCTGAGGGTAACAACTGAATTATTAAAAGGCATAGCTAAAAGGAAAGAACTAAAGAAACAAAGCCTTCCATCTTTGTTTCTAGAAATGATGAATAGCCCCAGTTTTACTGAAGGACATGAGAAATTTAAATTCCTGGCCCAGGAATCTCATTCATATATACACACACACACACACACACATATATATACACACACGCACATACACAGATGGAGCTTGTCTTTATAATTAGTACCAATAGGCAAGATTGAAACACATGAAAGGGTGCATCAAGAATCAACAACTCTAGAAAAATGAACATATAAACTTGAGAAACACTTCTAAAAAATTTTTAAATAATTTATAGTAATAAAAATACGCAATTGAAATTGTTGTGATAGGATAGAGTTAGCAGAAAACCTGATTTCAGAACAATTCATTATGCAGCTTTACCAACCTTCACTTTGACATCTTTTCTTTCAGTGTATCACTGGTGAAACCTCACAGAAAAAACTGACAATTTTTTGATTGCCTGATGTTGAAAAACAAATTGATGGAAGTGAAATTATTTGTACAGAGAGTTCTGGAGGAGTCTGTTCCACAGAGATCTGATGATATAATCCCTGTGTTCTATCCACCCTGAAGAAGTGAGCAGACAAGGGTCTTCTCAAGTGAGACAACTGAAAACTACTTTTTTCAGGGTTAGTTTTGAGCCCAATCAGTAGCTCTTGGGAAATGCAAGCACTGGTGAAGAACAAAGGAAGTTGCAAGAAAATGTTCAGGGGGTAGGAAAACAATCATTCCCTGAGAAGGAAGTACAAAATTGGATTGTCTTAGACAGATTACAAAATCTCATTTTAGGAAATTCTGTAGATTCTTAAAATGGCATAGATGTGGCTAGGGATGTGACTTGACAATAAGTGACATCTAGACAATTATATATGTCAAATACTTTTTAAATCTAAGCTTACAGATTCTTAACACGCTTTCAAACACAGTGAGAGCATTTAATAAATTCTGTAACTATACAGTTTATACAATCCTATATATATATCATAGCAATACATCAATACTAAGACCCTTTTGATATCATTGCTCTAGAAACTGTCACTGTTATGTGCCACGGGCTTTCTGCATCTTTGAGTGCTAATGAACTTTTCAATCCTACCCCCAGGAAAAAATGCTGACTGTTGATTGCTTAGAATAAGAAAAAAGTTACGGACCTGTAGGTGCTGCCATCCTTCACAAGTTAATGACTCTGAAAGTTATGCACTCTAATATGGCTTCTGAAAGTGGTAAGGTTCCTGAAGTGAAACCTTTGGAAGACAAGTGAAACTGGTTTTGTCTTACAGCTTCAAAATGTGTAGCTGTTTACCATGTAAAACCTTTAACTCTGTAAAACAAAACTCATACACTGACTCTTGATAAAAAGGGAAATAAATTTCTGTTGAATCTTTTGTTTCTTCCAAAAGAAAGAAAAATCTCTAAGAAACATGCTTCATATTTCTCTAAGTAGAAAAAAAAAAGACAATGCTGATTATAAAAACTATTCTATCAAAATCACAGTCTCATCTAGACAAGTGTCATATTTATTTACCCAACTATTTAACAAACGTGTGAATAGGGAAAATATGTAGCTTCTTGTGAAAGCTGGTGATAAAGAGGGATCCAAAAGTCTGCAGAGACATTAAATGCCCTTCAAATTACACCTACTACAGAGAACTGCACACTATACACAATGGCAATAATAGATGTTTAAATATTGATGCTTGGTCAACTGAAGCCTGAGGATTCCTGAATTACTAGGCACATTTTCTGCAAGAAATGAGGGACTCTTAGGAGATATACAAGATTTTGGTGACAACCTGGCATCAGGAAACAATTAGCAGATGAGGAAATTACAGATACCCCTACCTTGTAAGATAGGCAACCAGCATCTAATATCAAAACACGCCCATTAAAACTGCTTTTGGTTGCCAGAGGGCAAGTCAGCTCTATCCAAGTCAGTGCTCAAACCCAGACATAATACTTTAATCATTCTGCCAAACAGTGCTGAAATGGGCACAACCTGTTGCCTTCAACTGTGAGGGAAATGAGCTTGAAACTGCTCTGCTTCTGAAAAAATTTGTAACAATTTCAGCAGTGCAGTTATTAAGCTTCTAACCATAATTATTGATGTGACACCTTCCCTCAGGCACTCCCAGCAAGGCCAAGGAAGCTCAGGGACATTCACTTCCCCAGGGCTGTACCAGGCATGGATTTGCAGGCAGGGATGTAGCATGGTGGAGGCCTCAAAGGGCTCTCCCAGTCCTGAGGAATCTGAAGGCCCTGTGATCCTCTCAAACATTTCAAGGGCAGTGCTGTTGCAACCTCCTCAGAAGAGAGAGCTCACCATGGAACAGCTATAGGGTTTCTGCAGCAGAACAAATGGAAAAGCTGAGATTTTGGGTGGCTGGAGCTGTCAGGCAGCCAGAGCCTCCACAGTTTGTCCCTGCAGGACCATCAGTGCCAAAGCTTACAGCCGGATTGTGCCCATCCCAGCTTTTCCCTTGCTCTTGCTAATCTGCACAGCAACAGAAGCTGCCAAAGGGTCTGTTCTGGCGTGTCACACTGCTGAAATCTTCAGCTTTCCTTCACAGCTGTCAGCTTAATAATTTAAAGGCTCACCAAGAGCCAAACTTCTAAGTTCTCACTTTAAAAATATGTTTCTATTAACCAAAAGTAAGCGGCATTTGCTCAGACAGCTACTGGGCATAGAGGCAAAGGACAACACTGGATGTAAAAATTTATCTTGTCATTTTATCTAACATATAGCTCAAGCTCTCGTTTCTTTTTCCATAAATCACCCCACCCATGGGCCAGGATTTACATCACAGCCTGTGCCAGCAGCCAAGCTCCTAGGTGCCAGCTGACATTACACACGTCAGGGCAGACACTCCTGACCTTGCAAAGACAAAACACTTATCGCAAGCAACCAAGAGATAGGAACAAGGAGAAGGAAAAAACTCTTTGTCCCACTCCTTTTTCCTCCCCCAGCCACTGTGCACTTGCCTAGGGAGTGGAAGAGGGTACAGGGCTTCCATTCCCACCACAGGCACTGCCAGTGTGCAAAGCCAGGCTTGCCAAGATGCTGCTCAGACAACTTTAACCCTCACTGCATCAGATTCCACGACAGAGACGGACAGATACGCTCCAGCCCATGGGAATGAGAGCTGTGAGGCAATGCATGAGGCTAGAGTGAGACAGGCACTACGAACTTTGCAAGGAATTTAAATCAAGTAGGTCTGATAAGTATTTGAGTTTAGACACACGTGCGGTTAGGTCTAGTACAAGAGTGCTTTAAATACCTCCATTCGGTTGGGTTTATGTAAGTAACACCATGCTCACAGTTTCATTTTACACTTTTGCTCCTAAGTTATGTGCTCATCTTGCATGCACTTTCACCCAAATACACACATAATCACCTGCCTGGCTGTATCAATCCCACTGGGGAATCTTGCAGTCGTAAGCATCACTAAGAATAGAGTACAGTATGTTGCCTTGAGTGCATGTGTGCGCTGGTTTTCTATCATCTGTTTGCCTGCCCCAAAGGCTGCTGATATAAACTGTCTTTGATCCTGAAAACACTCCACATTTTCATTTCACATTAACAATTATACACTTATCTTGGACTGGAAAAGGGAAACTTTAAATGAAGGGTTGGCTAAAACTTGTCTGCCAGCCAGTCTTTTATCACTTATTTGTGGTTTTTACTGCCTGGAAAACTGAAGAATACAAATCCTTTGCCCAGAGCACCCCAACAGAGAAACAGAATGAAGTTAAGAAAAAACTGGGGGCAAGCAGACAATTTTGGGTGCAGTTTCACAGTATAGTTCCAGCTGACCCAACAGCTCACTGCTATCTAAGTAGAAATTTTGCATCTTCTCCACGACATCCACTTCTTCCTCCTGGCTTCACATTCCAAACGCCTATCTTCTGTGGCTTCTGGAAGTCAGCAGATCAGAAAATTACCTACCCACCAAATCCCCACACTGGATCTGCTTTCAAGAAGTCCAAGAAGTTACCTGAGCAGGCACAAAGAGGAGGTGGGACTACGCTCTTGGGTAGTAGGAAAAGGGCCAGGAGAAGAGTGGATCTCCCTGTCTAGCAGTACCAGACATTATGCACAATTACTCGTTCATGAACTCCCAGCCCAAGCAGATCTAAGCCATTTCTTACAGATTCATGAAAGAATGTCCATAGATAACTTCACAGGATGGTCAATAATTATTTTGTATCTGCAGATGACCTTGTCCAAAAAGACCACTGTGTTTCAATACCTTAATAAATAAAATGACAAATGTAATTCTTGATAGCAGCACTGATAAGCTGATTCTAGGAGCTTGATTTGATAATATTTCCTCAGTTTCTCCCTATGGAAAGATTGCAAAGCTTTTGCTTTTACAATTAACTACGAGGTATACAGAAAGATTAATGTGATCCTTATAGAAATTTTGTATTAGCCTGAAATCTTCAACTTCTAGTAACATAAATTAGGAACAGCAGGATTCTTATCTGACACTTGGATGCTCAACTCTGCACCAAATCCACCATGCAAGACCCGTGCCAGTGCATTCTGTTACCCTAAGTGTCACTTCAGGCTACTATGAAGCAGAATCTCAAGATTGGAGGAGGCACTGGTGTGTACTGGAGCCAGATTACCAAAATAACATTTACTTGCCAAACAGAAGTATCACTGGTGTGCATCACAAAGTGGCACTTCTCCTTACTTTGTGGATGCAAACAGTAACAGTGTCTGTACTAGCAGCAATGATGGCATCTGCCAAAGCAGGAAACACTTCTATCACTTTTCAGTGTTTGGCATCTGAGAAAAAAGTTTTAAAATGTTCAAGAAAAACTACTGGGAAAATATTTTTACCATTCCCTTCTAGTTACTTATATAATACATTATTATGGGATTTTTCTTCCTGAATCACAAGATGGTCCATCACCAAACCAAAATTATTAAAATTAGTTTTCTCCTCTGTACTACATGTGTAGGTACAGCCGGCACACGCAGCCAGCATACATATGGAAATTGAAAATTAACTGAGTCAGGCATTTTTGTTCAAGGCTCCTGTGCTGCTCACAACTCTAGTCACACAGCACTGTTAATTGCTGCTGGCACTGACAGTAGGGATCCCCTTCCATCTGCTGGGACCAGCTGATGCAAAATAAAAACAATCCCTTTGGAGTGAGGCGCAGCTCTGCGGGGTCAGTGCCCGGAGCCGCTGCCAGCGCCGGCCGGGCTGTGCGGGATCGCTGCCCTGCGCTCGTCTTGGCTCTCCATGGGGTGCTGAGACACTTTATCTCTTATGGTTCCTTCGGGGTTTTTAATCTTTAAAGACGCCACTCTCCTGCAGCGTTTGATGCCTTTAGTGACGCAGCAGCCTCTCCCCAGCCGCCTCCTGTTCGACGCAGGGGAGCAGAGGTGCCGCGGCAGAAGCCCCCTGTGCGGTGCTTTACCTCCCCGGGCTCGCAGCGCCGGCTGCGGCCCCTCGACCTCACCGCTGCTGAAAGCAGAGCCCGGGGTCGCGATGGAGACAGGGCAGGTGCTCCGGTGCAAAGAAAGCCCGCGGGGACAGACCCTCGCCCTCCGTTCCCGCAAAGCTCCCCCTCCCGCTGTCAGCGGAGCTGCTGACCCCGGGTACGCGCACCCGGCAAAGCGGGCGGAAGACACCGCTTACCGGAGCTGCTCGCCGGTGAGCAGGACCTCGGCCATGTGCTCCAGCTCCGCCGCTTTCTGCTGCATGCTGCTCATGCCCTCCTCCATCGCCGCCGGCCTGCGGGCACAGCACCTCCGGGTGAGGGGGGACGGGGACTCGCCGCCCCCCAGCCGCGCTTGCCCCCGCCGGCAGCTCCGGGGCGCCTCCCGCCCGGCCCCGGAGCTCTTCGCGGGGGTGGCGGGCAGCGACAGCCACCTCCAGCCGCTCCGGCTCACCTGAGCGCCTCAGGTCACTTTTCCCCTCGGCAGTCTCGGATCCCTCCCGCCGCTTCCCGTGTTATTGTGTCACTGGCAGGCGGAGAAACACATGGCTGCAGCCGCCGCGCCGCAGCCGGGCTCGCCGAGGCAGCAGCGGCCCCCCCCGGCTGTCACACGGCAGGGTCGGCGCTGCCCCCGCGGGAAGGGGCCGGCTCCCCGCCGGGGGCTGCCAGCCAAGCGGCTGCAGCCGCTGCCCTCCGCGCCAGCCCCGGCCCGGGCGGCAGAAAGCGGCCGCGCAGGGAGCAGCGCAGCGCTCCCCGCCCGTGGCTCCTTCCCGTGGGTGCAAAGTCCCGCGTCCTTCCCTTCAACGCGGGGCTGCCGGGAGGACGGGCTGCTCGGAGGAGCAGTGAGCTCGGGAGAAGCCGATCCGACTGCGCGGGCGGAGATGCGACTGCTGCCCGCTCAGGTAGTGAGGGCTGCGCCTTGGCAGTGATCAATGGAGATGCAGCGCGGGGCAGGTAGTAGAAAGGGAGCTGGTGATCTGGGGTTTCACCCTCAAGAACTATTACTGCCCTCCTGCTATCCACATTTCCGCTTATTTGCCACCCAGGGGTTATTTTCAAACCCTGGTCCCTTTCTCACGTCAATTCTTTGTCTCCAGGCGACAGAGGATGCAGAATTTTTGAGGGCAGAGAAACATTTTGTCTTGGCAACGGGAAATAAATTGCAAGGTCACGAACACTGTTTTTCAACGTTTTTGATGGGGAAAAAGAAATCGTCCTTTTCTTTAAAAAAGGCCAGGAGGAGGCATCTTCTGCAGCGGTCCAACCATGGTTTTCATTTGCAAATACATATGATACCTTGATTGCCTACCTATTGCCTTTATATCTGTCTGCACATACTCTGTGTGCATGGAAATTGTGTGTGCTAAAGTACTTGCAATACTGACATCGATTCAGAACCAAAATGATTGAACCACAAGAAAAACCAAGAAGGAATTAAGTGAACCTAGTAGTAATGAGAGTGCAGACAATGGGAAGAAGTTGTTGTTTGCATTGCCCATAGTAGATTTGTGGCATTTATTACCAAAGGTGGCTCTGGATGTAAAAGAATGGACTTGGAACTAAGCAGAGAAATACTTGGAAAAGAAATCTACATAGGGTTACTAAGCAGACAGCAGCCACATCCAGCTCAGGAAATTCTCTGTTCTAAAAATAATGGTCTCACAAGGCAAGCACTTGTGTGACACTTCACATGTGTTTTCCCTGCTGCTCTCTAAGCATCTGTTTATAGCCACTAAGATGAACACAGGACTAGATGGACCTTTGGTTCAATCCAGTGGAGTCCTTTTAATGAGCACCTTTGTGGGTCTCAAAGAGCACCAGAGGTCCATGAATGGCAAAGGGAGAAAAAGTCTGGCTTTATTTTGTTTGGGTCAGAGACAGCGATACCTTAGGACTGTAAGCACTACAGCTTGAGATTACTTTCTGTAAATTGGGAAGACACACATTTAATCTGAATACTTGCAAACAGCCTCTAATTCCACTTATACTGCAAACATACAAAGTACAGATTCACAGAGCTGGAAACAAAAAGAGAATTGAAACAACTGTCTCATCTGACCTTATCTTTAAGACAAAGAATGTACACAGCAATTTTTTATCAAGCACTTTATCACATGACTGAAGGAAAGACAATTTCAAGAGAATGTACATTGCAGACCATTTCTGGGTAAATCCTTGGCTCTATCACCTGGGTTTGGCTGATTCCATCCGTTCACTGCTGCTAAAAGGAGATACACTGTTCTTCCAGGCTCTGGCAGCACAATCTGCAATGCGTCTTATGTTAGTTTTCCCACTTTTAGGACTGCTGCTTGTTGCAATTCAATTCACTAAACAGGCAGAAGAGTAACAGAAAGTGGAGAACTTTCTTCTGAGCTAGTGAGCAGAGCTGTGCAGATGGTTGCAGGGGGCAATGAGTGCCAGAGCTGACACCAAGGTAGAGTGGGCCTTGGCAGCTTGAAACAGGAACAAAAGAGGAGGAAGGGGGAGAATAAGCTGTCTTTATACAGTGAAAAGGTATCATGACAGGGTGCTTGTAGAACTGCAGCCTGAAATCCATATTTTTCCCTGCACAGTTTTGCAAGTTGCAAGATGCAGGCCAGTGCAAATTCCTGTGCTGGATTATTTAATGATTATAGAATTTCATGTTGGCCTTTGCACACTGATATCCCATTTGTAATTTGTTCCACATGTTCACACTGAAATTTCTTACAGCTACATTTATCCTGAGAGGAGTGAATTGGCTATCCAGTCACTCCAAGCCAAAAAAGGGTAATGACATAACCTTCCAGCCAAGATCCAGTAAAAAGCTATACAAAATAACCTGATGGGATGTTTGCACCTTGTTTTTAATCTACAGACTGCTATAGAACAGAAGGTCTAACAAAAAATTACATTGTGTTGACCCTTTCTCCCAAGGGAGAGGTCATGAAGATTAAAATTCTCCTCTAAGAGGTGTGACAGCATGTGCAGAGTCTGAAATCCTGACAGCAAGAGAGAGAGAGAGGCATCCCTCTGAGACAACCTCCGGTAAGATTGACTTCTTTTTTCAGATATAGGATCAGCTTTAGACGTTGATGCCTATTTTAGATGTGAATACCTGAGTTTTACTTTAGCATGGCTGAAGTTAAGAGAGATGAAGGTAGCTAGCCTATGCCTTTTGGCATTCCTCAGCCAAAAGCATGACAGATTTTTGAGCTGGAGCCCTGGGACACTTCAAAATTCATCTTCCGTGACATCAAGAGAGTAACAAAAGCTGCATATGTCTGCTAGAGGGTTGGTATCACAGGTGTAAGGGGTAGCTCAAGTGTCTTCCAGTGACTTCTGATGACATGAGTGGCTCTGGCATGCACTGAGGTATAAGCCTGTGCACTTGAACCACCAAGGTCACAACGCTCTGTGGAACCTCATGCATGAATAGGCACATTGTATTAGAGTACTGGGTTTAGAAAACATGTTAGTAAGTTGTATAAACTTTCTTATCTCATTTAGTAAATGCCCAAGTGGTGAATGGTAGATGTTTACATAATGAAATATGAATATTGCTTTCACTGCTTTGAAGACTGTTGTATCTGTGGCCTACATTTTGACTCGATAAATTAATCTGATATTTGATAGTTCTTCAGTCTCACTATCAATTTTCTGCAAGCTTATTTTAACACTAGACATCCTTATGAAAGAATCACAATTATTCATGTCTATAATTCTCATTTCTCCTATAGCATTGTTCTTGAGTTCCATAAAAAGTTGTTTGGCTTTCCTTTGCTGGGATAACTAGAGCTTTTTAAATAGGAAAATTACATGGATGCAAAAGATGGTGAAGCACTTCAGGGACAAAAAGCATTAGCAGGTAAGCTGTTGGATGGTTGTGTTTTTTTGGTGGCTTTTTTCCCCTAACATCTTTTGTATAAGAGACAGCATTATGTAAACATGAAATTTAAAAATACTTGCTCATTCTCAAGTGACAAGTACAAAATTATTTTTGGCTTTTAAGTTGACCTTTTATCTAAGAAGCTCTTGCAACAGTCATGGAAAATTAGTAGGGTTTTTCCTATATTCCCATGCTTATTTGCAAAGAGAGCTCCCTTGTCTTTGTGTTTCAACTGGTTGACTTCCTTAGCACTAGAGGCCTGGTAAGGGGCACCATAGAAACTACCAGGTATTGTCCAATCTCCCCTCCTCTTTTCAGGCTATGTACAATAGTGTTTCCCATACGTGGAAGTGCACAGATTGCACTCATTGCTGCTCTAAGTTTGAACCATTTAAGCTGTCTGCTAGGAACTGGTCATAAGAATCAGTGCTTGTATGATTCAAAGAATGCATCTGGCCAACTAATGTTAGTCTTGTGATAAACCACAGGAAAAGTAAATTTAAGAAAAAAAACCCAGCCAAACAAACAAAAAGACCTCCACAAAATCCCAAACCAACAAAAAACAAACAAACAAACAAACAAACAAACAAACAAGGATACGGTTTAAACTTCTCTTTTTCTTTTATTGCATCCAAGTTCCTGCAAAAGCCTCCATGGTGAGATAACAGAAGGAATTTTTCACAGTCTGTCCAACTTTTCAGCACTAGAGCGAGAATCATATCTGTTTATATTCTTGTTACTGACCTGGTAGTTGTCATAATAGTGAGCTGAAGTGCAGAGAAAAAGTCATTTTGATCCTGAGATATACAGAGACAATCTGAAGGGGGTTTTCTAAGCTTGTCCCTACACAGCTTTTCCATTTGGCATTACATATTCAAACACTCACTAGGTCAGACAGAGTTAGCAAGATTTCTGTGCAGACTGACAGCTAAGGCTGGGTTAAAATGTAAAAAATGTTAAAATAGTATAGGGTTAAAATGATATCTAAAATTGCACACAGGTAACTAGGGGTGGTGGTGGTGGTGGTTAGAAGGAAGAGGCCTGAACCTGCTGGTCAACAAGACCTTGGGAACAGAACATTAGCTTTTCTATAGCTGTAGCCATTGTCTTAACCAAATCAAGTATGACTCTGTCCGGGTAATGAATCTGGGGGAAATAATCATCATGTGATTGTTAAAGGAAATGATTGTTAGTAATTGAATATGATTAGTGTTTGACCAGAATCACAAGAATTCATGCTTGGATAAGATCAATGTATACAATAGAACAATACGGGTTTAATAATTAATACACAGTTATGTAACAGAAAGGGTATAAAACATGTTCATTTCGAATCCAGTGTCGGAGTCAGATTTGGGTCTGTACCCCTGATTCCCAGAGCTCTTCAATAAAAGCACCTGCATATAATCATTCTGTGATTATGTGTTTCTATGCTAACAGCATGAGCAAGAGATAGGTACCTGCTTTAGTGCTTGCTCTTGTGAGCAGGTAAATATTTTATAGAAACAAGTAGTTTCAATAAGATGAAAGATCAGAAATATGCAGCAGACCAGTAACCCAAATAATTCCAGTTGACAATATGCTCTGTTAAACCAGCATTTTGAACTATCCAATGCATGTTGCCCCCTACTTTATTATACCTGGAATAATTTCTAATTCGTCTTATTTCATATATCCATTTGTTTTCCAGTGATTTCAAATTTTGAGCATCACAAAAATATTTACAAGTCAAAAAGCACCTGTAAACCCATCAGAAACCTCAGGTTTATCTTTGAAGAAGTTCATATGTATTTCCAGTAGTTCTTTTTGTTTGTTTTCTCTTTATTTTATTCTGCATTTTAACAGCAATTATGAACTTGTACAACTAGAGTTTTGTCTATATCGTACGTTTAGTCCAGGTCATGGGACTTGTGTAGTATCCAGCCTAATGCATGGACTGGGAGGTGTGAGTCAGCTGGGAAGTGTGACTAAGAACTGAAAAGGAGCTGCTTTCTAAACCACTTCTCAAGTGTGAAGACAACGCCTTCTAGCTCCGTGGTAAAAGCCAGCTTCTTAAGCCATCCCCCAGCCACATCTGTGTTAATGCACTCTGATGTCTGGTTGCAAGATTTAAAATGTTTGCATGAAGCACTGTGGCTTGCACTGGGGGTTTGACACTGAGTTGTGATCTGCCCTGAACACTCAGGCATGGGTTGGTTTTCTTGTTCTCTGGGAGACAACACCTAAAAGCAGAGATTCAGCCTAAGACCCTTTAGTATCCTTTGCTATCTATTTCTGCTTCTCAGTGCATGTTTCTGTTGACTCTTTGCACACTGCCCACGATGGAACACACTGCTGTAGGGCACCTGGCTCTTTGTTTCCTAGGGTGAGCATCACAGCCGGGCCTTGGGGCAGGTGATGGGTTCAGGCATGCAGTGTGTACATCTCCGGGGATGTGTGGTTCTGGTGGCAGGAACAGAAGCCAACAGTTTGACAGAGTCCCAACAGCCGCGTCTACGAGGCACAGAATCACTGGCCTCCTCACAAGATGATGAGGCTTCACCACACCCCACCCTGTAATTCATTAGGTGAGGCTGTGGGGCACACAGGGACATCCCGTGCCTGTGGAATACCTGCCAGCGAAGCCGCTCGTCTGGCTACTGACCTCGCCGGGGCACAGGCAGCAGCACAGCGCCCTGACCGTGTGCCACCGCTGCTGTGGGACATCGGCAATGCTACAAACCGATGGCATCGCTCAGCTCCACCGGGAGAATCACCACAGCAGCTACGCGGGCTCGCCTGACTCTTGTCCGTGTCCACATAAAGAACCGCTGCCAGCGTTTAATCACTCTGCCACCCTGTGGCCCTTTCAAGAATTTAAGTATGAAAATGCAAATTAGAATATGGTAGCGAACCGATGCTCCACAAAAAAAGACTGTTAAATTGAGCTAATTTTATAAAGGAATAATCTTTAGACAATACAGTCTTTGCACACAGTTAAAAACACAAACATATTTGACTCCGTCATTAATTTCCCTCCCCAATGAACACCAAAAATAGCTGCCCGATCCAGTAAAAATGAAAAAGTCAGTAAAACACTGGATAATTCAATATCCTCTTTCAGGAAGGCACTTTGCAAGCATTTGTCTGGGACTTCCTGGGCTCTCAAAGTATTTCTGGATGTCCTAGAATGCTGAAGCAATGAGATTAACTCAGTAGAACACGATTCTAAAATAAATCAGGAACTACATTGTGCTGAGATATAGCAAAATGATCAGCTGTGACCAGTCCCTCTATTGAACTATAGAGAAGGTATCTTCAGTGCTATTGAGAACCAGAATTTGTTATGGAGAAAGAGTTCTTCTGCAGCTCTGCATCAGGGTGACTGGATGCCAAAAAACTGTTGGAAGGAGGCACCAAAGACAGAAATAGGATGAAACAGAACCATATCAAGGTTCTCTCATAAGGCCAAATTCAGGTTTCCTGAAATAGATAACCTGGTAAACAATATTGCCAAGGGTTGAACTGTAGTGGAAACACTGCTCTGCTCTCAACAGCTCAGCAGAAAATAAAGCATGAAAAATCAGTCTGTAGTTGTAGAGTACAAGAAGAAAATTTCACCAAGGTGCATTCCCACAGGGAATAGGGGTGAAATGAGGATAAAAAGGTCCAGGAAGCACCACCAAAGAAAAGAGGATTGGTGAGAAAAGCATCCCACTAAGAAGATAAGTAAGACTTGAGCTAGAGAAAACACAGGGAAGGAAGCTGGAACAGCAGCAATAAAGCCATGATGAGGGAGGAGATTGCAGAAGTAAATTTTCCTTTTGAAGACCCTCAGAGTTTTCTCCATTACACTGGCTTCACAGCAACTGTCAGAGAGAAAAGACCTTCCCCTCCCTAATTGCACTGAATTCTCTCTGGAGAAGAGCCCTCCAAATTGTCACTCTTAAAGGTGTCAGTGTAGAAAACTCACTCAGAAGCATCTCAGAAGACCCACCTACTGAGCATCCCCACTGTGGAATAGGATCATCTAAACCTGTATTTTTTCTATAACACAGTTTGGCTGACCCCAGTGTGCACTCCCCCAGGAATGAAACCTGCATAGAATTTTTAATTAAAGCTTTTGAAGTTTTTTTAATTGCCTTTGATGTTTCTCTCACTCAAATCATTAAATTATGGAGAAAAACTCATTTAGCTCTCTGAAGATCGGCTTAAAGGGCAGTATTTTGCCTCATGCCTGACACAGCATCTCTCTCTTGAAGCAGTTCGTGATGAGAGCAGCCTCATCGTCCACTTACCGAGCAATGTCCTAAGGAGAGACAATTCTGTTAAGTAAGGTCTGTGTCAAAACTGCTGACCCAGCCTCCAACACTTAGACAGGAGAAGGTGAGAGGACAGGAATCTCTCCTAAGTGTACAGGTAGTGAACTTTTATGAGTCAACAGTGACTGGGGATTTGAGAGGGCAAAACATCCAGTGAATGGAAAATTACTTGTGTTATCCTGGTTATAGCCTACCACATTATGTCAAATTGATCAACATCTCAAGACCTTGACAGCTCTTTTGATATACTCACTACTCACAGAGTTGTAAGAAAATAAATGAGCCATTCATTTACCAGTGATTACAATGGAAAAATGTTTGCCATCATAACAAACTCCTGAATTCAGCAGCAGGAGGAAAAAATATAGATAGTTAGCATCTTCACAGAAAAATATCAAAAATATAATAGACACGGGATGCTTTAGGCATAGGCCTAGTACCTGATGAGGGGGGTAGATGGAAATCTTTAGAATGAAATGTTTGCTGCAGAGATGTTGGTAGAGTTTTTCCACTTTCATGTCAGGTTGATGGTTTGGGGCTAAAGGGCTTCTAGGTATATTGGGGAGCAGGATGGGAAGGGTATATCCTGCTCATCTAACATTTCAGCATCGGGAAAAAAGCTGAGAATGACAAAATCGAGTGAACTGGTAATTCTTGGATGGTTACAGCCCAAGATTGCATTATCCATCATGACTGAGAGTGAAACTAGAAGGCCCTACAAGTAGGAACATGAGAAACACCTAGAATAACAGAATGAGGTATTTATAGCTCATTCCAGCATTAGGTTTGTTGGACAGAATTTTTATGATGTGTTCATTTGCATTGCATTTTATTCTTTCCCATGTAAGGCTTCTGGTCACTTTGTTGAGCTTTTCCTATATTGGCGTTTGTCACGGACCGCCCGGTGATCCCTGAGGTGCCGTGACACTTCTTGGAGCGAGGTGTCTTTATAAAGACGCCTTGATCTGTCTGGGGTACAGACAGACCCCACACCCTGGGTGGTGGGGATTACAGCTCTTTTAGAATGCTGCAGGAGCAGTGCAGTGGCAAAGCCACTGAGGGCGATGCAGGAATGGAGCAGAGAGAGGCCTTCTCATCTTCCAGATCCTTGTTTATTGGTCGGGAGCCATTCACGAAAAGACACCGCCAGGTCTCAGGGGAGCAGGATTTTATAGGGGCAGAAAGGGGTGGGGTTTACAACTTGGGCCAATAGGGAAAGGGATTGAGGAAAGGGCCAATCAGGGGAAGGATCCAAAAGTAACCAATCAGTAGGGGGGAAACCACTCCAAAACTAACTAATCACAAGGGGGGAAACCATGGACTAGGGTTACAGTCAACACGAGAACCTGGATTAACATGCAGCACTGGGTAGAGAGGCTAAATAGCAGTTGGCTTGATGCTGGCTCTCCAAGGGAGAGTGAGGTCACCTGGGGATGGCCTAGGGGCCACCACAACTCCCCCTCCTTTATTTACAAAAAACACTTCCGTTACTTATTTTTTCAAACTTTTGAGTAGACACGAGAACATTAACAGTACAACAGAAAAAACAACGAAAATAAAAAGAGGGTTATTAAGCAATGAAGCAACCCACCCTTCAGTCCTAAGTGTCCAAATAAATTCTCAAACCATTCTGGATCCTTTTCAGTTTTTCAGTCATTTACATCTCCTTTGAATAGCTGGATGCTCTGAAAGATGGACTGGTTGTGGTTAGACAGATTAAAACAGCACAAGCCCTCAAAATTCTGACAACCGTGCCCATGGATCAATAACAGGAAATCAATAGCTGCCCTGTTTTGGGGGGTTGCATGTCTGGTGGGTTCCTTGTCCTTAAGGAGGTCACTGAGCACCTTAGATGTTCCTTGGCATACTTACTAAGCATGGTGAAGTTCACCAAGGCTCTTTGTGGTGGCTACCCACGGAAGAAAAATGAAAACACCAACCCTCTTGCTTTTTAAGCCAATCAAAGTATGCTGAATCACAATTTTCATCGAATTGGGAGAATGATCTTTTTGGATGTGCCCCTTTATTAATTTGCTTCCAATCATGAAGGAGGGTGATGTTTGGGGTGATTGTAGTAAGCATGCCAAAAGTGCACAGACCTCCCCTAAGATGAGAAGGGATCCCGGCCCAAGCCCTGTCACCACAGATAAAGAACGCACTCCAGGGAAGTGCTCTGGGAATGAGGAAATTAGAAGTATCAAGCGGTATTTTAGTTGTATAATTGCACCAATTAGCTGAATTATAGATCTTTTTCACTGGGCGTAAATCTATACCGCTTGAGGCGGTATTTTGAAAATGGAAATGGAAGCAGTAACTAGCTTTGGCTGATCCCAGTAAGTCTAGTTCTTGTGGTTCCCGATACAGTTTTGGCATTGATTCATAGGTTTCTGGGGCCAATTTTGGTAATGTTTTGGTCCATCCTTGAAAAGGAAAATCCTCCCAAATTGTGGGAAGCTAGCCAAGTAACGTAATCTCACCAATATGGTTACATACGTTCTCCTTTATTTCACCTAAAATGGCAGTATATACACATCTTTCTATTAAAAGAAAACTTGTTAAGTAAGCGTTAACTTCTTCCTTTTTTATGTAACTTTCTTAAAACTTCCTAATAAAGGAGCTAGAGGGGCTTTGGGTGAAAGGGATAGGGAAAATGAGTATTAGGATAACTGGAATCAAGGATTCTCGGGAGGGCTTAAGCGCTACTTTCTCTCCAAGGGGGATTTTCAGTACAACCAGTTGGCCCATTGGCCGTCAACTCTTCCCCTTCTCCAATTAAATGAAATACTTTGTTTATGTGTGTTTACAGTGACATAAGTGATAAATACATGCAAGAAATACAATAAGTAAAACAACAGAAATTACTATAACACTAAGTAAATATAAATCAACCCAATCCCTAGAAGGGGATGTTTCTTTGACTTGTTCATTACTCCTTTCAAGTAGCAGAGTACTTTTATAAATATTACAGGATAATGGGGTGCTTATAGGATAATTGGCTACATGGCAATTGGTCCCTATCAACTTTATCAGGTTTTGCCAAGGAATATTTAACACAACAAACTTGCAAAAATTATGAGTTGTTATCTGACTTATTTTGACTTTGATTATATACTTGATCCCCACCTCAATTTGCTTTTTTGCACTTATAATTTTGACAACTTGACTCTGATGTTGGTGGTTGTTGACTTTGTCATGTGTATTGACAGCAAATCACAGCATCCATTGCAATTCATTATCTTTTCCCGGAGGGTTGATAGTCCGTGGTGCATTTTCACGCCATAGATGGGTGTTGTTGCTGTGCGTGGCTGGAGTGGTGATAAAAATGAACACTTCTACTAGCATTATTAAACATGTCATTTCTGCTGTCATGAATGAATGGGTGTTTTCTGTTGGGAGCTTGATCAGGTTTACCCCACCTTATTCTAAAATCAGTGTTGCATGACTGATCCTCTGCCTTTGTTTACAATTACACATGCAGCCCTTGCAAAGAAATAACATAGCAACAAAACAGTTTGTTGTCTAGTTAGTTGTCTCATAAGCATTGGGTATCTGGGTTCTTGCTTGTCACAACAGTGTGTGGTGAAATTCTCAGTCATTTCCAAATTGTCTTGATTGTGTTTGAGCTCTGACCATTTGGTGCATGCTTTCCAGCTTTGTGGTTGAGTGTTTCTTCTCCAGTATTTCCAGGCCAGAACCAATTTTATGTCACTGAGATACTCCAAGCTATTGTATGGTTTAGACGAATATTTAGGTTTGATTACAGTTTATAGTAGTACAGTTTATAGTAATACAGTAGTACAGTTTCTTTTCTTCTAATTTGAATATATGTGTTTTGCATCTCTCTGGTGGCCTGTTAAGACTGACAAGATGACCTTGTCTGAGGTAGCAATTGAGCTATCTGGTTATTCTACTAATTGGCTGAAATTTTCCCTGAGTCTTGGACTCATTAGCTCCTGCTTTGTGCTGCTTTTCTGGCTGACATCATCACGTATGATGGTTTTACTGGGGTACAGTAATAGGAGTGAACCAAGGTCTGCAACATAGAATACACAAACCACTGGTTTGCTATCTTACATTTCACTACAAAAAAGAAAGTTTAAAAAATTAAAGTATGTCTTAATAACCAACTCTAAGAGCAGAAGATTGTGTGCTCTTGTGATTTAGGGGGTCTGAATTTATTTAGGATCCTGAGTCATGACTAAAGCCTGAATATTGTGTTTAACAGAGACAAGCACATCTTTATGCATTTGTTTAACTCTTTCATGGATCACAGTAATTTTGACTTTCACCACACCTCCCAGGTTTCTCAATGTGTTGCACAGAAATTTATTTTCTCCTGTCATCCATTACTGTTCATCAGTAATCCCCATTTCTTATATTTAAGACAGACTAGACAATCATCATTCAGGATAGGTGTGCCATGGATTATACAATGTCATAATGATATTTTCTGTTTGGTCTTTTCTCTTTCTTGTTTTCCTAGGAAGGAAATATAACACATTTGTTGTAGGCAGTCATTCTCCCAGTGTCTCATGGGAGTCTGGGATGTGCAAAAACAGCATTCAGAGCTCTTACTCTAGTCATACCTAAAGCTTTGGTGGTCACCCTCTGTACTGAAACACAATGAGCACATCGTATGGCAGATATTTCTAGACAATGAGAAACTGTCATTTAATGAGTAAAAATGTAACACACATGCTAATTTTAAATATTGCAGATGGCATCCCAGCTGAAAAAAGAAATCCTTGAACTAGGGTTTATGAGGCTTTAATCAAAAGGAGCCTCTCTTGTGGAATAATTTCCAATAACTGTAACTGTGACTTGTGTAATTATCACTGAGCTGATAATGTGTTGCTATATTCAACTTTGGCACTGTGCCAGTTTTTCCAGTACTGGCTTTATCTTTTTTTTTTTTTTTTTTTTTTTTTTAATTATTTCCTCAGCTACCTCTGTTGTACTTTGAAGGACATCTGTAAATTTCTAGTGTGTACATCTTTATAATTTGAACACCCCATTTCATGTAGCCCTATTTTCTCACTTCATTTTACTGCAGAGCTTCCAAGCATTTGAATTGCTATCACACATGGGAAATCATCCTCCTCATATGCTACCTAATGATTAGGGCCTGACAGTGGTAACATCCACTGTTACCTCCTGCTTCATCATTCTATGTTTCAGTTGTGGACCTTTGGAGTTATTGCTTTTATTTGATTTGTCAAAGATGCCCTTCATTTATTTAATGGTTCACATCCTTGATGCTTGAGTTCTGGGAAAGATTATACAGGGCCAAGGACTTCAAAGGCAAGACTATAACAATCTTCAATGATCCTTTTTTTGTTTGCTAACTTCACTCAAGATCATCAACCACATTCCATCAACACTAATTTCCGTTAACATTTGTCAATTGAAAAACTATGTCAAAGCTTATCTTGCTTGAGACTTGACTTCATTCCTGCCTCATTCCCAGCACAGCTGAGGATGCAGAGGCTATTTAGCAGTTCAGTCCACTTCTCCCTTAGGCTGACAGGTGTACACCTTATACCTCACACTCACAGCTGCACACTCACAGCAGCCACTTAAAGCCTCCAGTGGGCACCTGGGTAGACTGATAGGTGTTGGTGATTATTTAAATCAGGATGGTTGAATTTACTGCTTCCTCAACTCTTGCTTCCATTCTCCGACAGGTGAATTTCACCCCTGCTTGTTCCATGATGTTACATGCTCCTGAACCCTGACAGTTTCAGCCCATCAGACCAGCTCAAACTGAAAACAGAAGTCATTTATGCTATAGCAACTCCAAAGCAAATAAATAACCCCACAGCATCAATATAAAATAATTTCAGGATCCTACCAAGCTCTCTTGCCATAGCATGCTTTTTCTAATAAATTGACAGCAACATTGATACTAAATCATCTCATTTTCTCTGCAATTCAAATTCATTAAATGATTCACCCACATTTCAAGAAACCAACTTCATGAGTTCCTAGATGAACCTGGTTTTCTCAGGTCACTGCTCTAAAGCAATCTCAGTTAAAACAGATGCATAATACCATTAGTTTCCTGAGAAATGAGACATCTTTATAGATTTATGTCCATGTGTTTGGTGATGGGGCAGTTGGCTTCTGCCTCTTAGAACGGATCAGAGCAGCATTCCCCCAAGTAGGGGCTTCAATCTATCATCCAGCCACTGATTTCTACCAAAATTCCAGGAAATTTACATGCCAAATTTGCTTGACCTTGAATAGCAATTTGCAGAGGGATAAATGAGGGACAGGCAGAGAAAGATGACAAGCAGCACAAGCATATACATTTCAGTATGTATAAAATATATAAAAAAGCATCTTCAACCAGAACTACCAGGATAAAGAAAACTGATTAGAAAAATTAATAACTACTACAAATGCTCCTGACCACAGGTCAAGGCCAACTCCTGAATAACATCCAGTGATTTAATTCCTATTGAGTTTCTGTTACATAGCAGATCTCTTAAGATACAAACTCCACAAACCCATGCCTTGGATTCAGTTTCTTGGCTATACCAGAACTTTTATTTCACAGAATAAAAAGCAGAAAGAAGAAGCAGGTCTGCAAGGTCATTGGAACGTTGCACAAATTAAGGTATAAATTAAAGCCAGCACAAATAAGCTGCTATTCAGTTAGTAACTTTTTCAGCATTTACATGGTAAAAAGTGATTTTTCTGGTTTATCTGAGAGGTGTGCAAGAAGAGATTAACATTAAAGCAAAATGTAAGTCTCAGATAAGAGACACATATCAGTTTGCACTTACACATTAATAGAAACTAGCCAAAGTTGGAGTGTCTCTGGTTTCCCATGTGCACAATGATGGTATTTCCACCTTCCAATGACTGAAACAAAACATGAAAACATGATAAATGTCTGAGTCTTTGAACAAGCCACTGCACATGTGACAGAGGTAACTGCCTAATAACTTCAGAGAAAGTTTTCTCCAAGGCCGATTGCCTCACTGGCACCACTCAGGCACAACCTTCTGAAGGCAGAAGATGCCTGACTCAGACACATACCACAACAGTTTTGGTCTCTGCCAGGCTGGGACTGAACCAAGTTAGCTCCATTCCACCAGCTCCTGCTTCTTTGGTTCCCACATAAAATGGGTTATGACTCCTCATCTGTGTCATTTGGTACAGACTTTCACCAAGCTCAGAGGTACTCTGCAAGTGGATAGACACAACTTAGGAGCACTGAGTAACTATTTGTTAGCTGATGCACACAGCAGATAGGGCTAACACACTACCAGACTGAATGTTAATACGCCCTGCAGCAAAAATCAGTGTCTGAGGAGCCATTTGTCCTGGACAAGGCAGGGAAGAGGCATCCTGTGCTGCTCCTTGCAGAAGTCTGACTAGTGCTGGTGCTTGGCTGCTGTGTTCTTGAGCCTCCACTTCTGTTTTCTTCTTATGGTTTAGGGACGTCAATAGACTTTGCCTTGAATCTCTGGGCTGCAGACTATTTCCATTGCAATAATTGCTCATGCCTGTGGCTTTCACTCATTTGTGTCATGGCTTTAGCTCAAGCACTTCCTCATAGCTTCGTCTGGCAGATGTAGCCCCATCAGGACACAGCAAGAACCTGAGCTGAGCTCTGAGTCATGGGGAGATGAACCTTTGTGTAGAGGCTGTGCAAGCCCTTTCCTAAGGGGTCAAGCATGGATGAGAACCTGCAGGGAGCTGCCCTCGGTCAGACTGTCCCCAGAAGGACAGAAGGATCTGGGGTGAGTGATAGCAGCGGGTGGCAGCTGCCTCAGCAGTGCTTTCCCACCGTGCCCAGGTGGCCAAGAAGGCCAATGGCATCCGGGCCTGGATCAGAGTGTGGCCAGCAGGGCCAGGGCAGGGATTGTCCCCCTGTACTCAGCACTGGTGAGGCTGACCTCGAGTGCTGTGTCCAGTTCTGAACTCCTCACTACAAGAAAGTCATTGAGGGGCTAGAGTGTGTCCAGAGAAGGGCAACAGGGCTGGGAGAGGGTCTGGAGCACAGCTCAGGTGAGGAGCAGCTGAAGGAGCTGGGGCTATTTAGCCTGAAAAAAAGGAGGTTCAGGAGAGACCTTACTGCTGACCACCACTCCCTGAAAGGAAGCTGTAGCCAGGCAGGAATTCTTCCAGCTAAGAAGTAACAGGTTGAGAGGAAGTGGGCTCTGGTTGCACCAGCAGAGGTTTAGATTGGATGAGAACCATGTCTTCACAGAAAAGGTGGTGAGGCACTGGAACAGGCTGCCCGGGGAAGTGGTAGTCACCATCCCTGGAGGTGTTTAAAAGACATGTTGGTGTGGCACTCAGGGACATGGTTTAGTGCTGGATTTGCCAGTGCTGGATAAAGAGTTGAACTTGATGATCTTGGAAGCCTTTTCCATCCTGAACATGTCTATGATTTTCTTGCCTCAGAGCTGAGCAGTGACTTCCCTATTGGGCCTGGTTTTGT